>CM030368.1:142050350-142585801 GCA_017893485.1 Hemerocallis citrina | reverse complement strand
AGACGGCATCCTCATTTGAGTGGTTCTTTGAAAAGTGGCGTGCTGCAATGCCATGTGATCCGATCAACATCGTGACAGATGAGGATCGCGGGATAACTTCTGCAATTTCCAAAGTTTTCCCAATCATGTGACACAGATATTGCATTTGGCATATTCTGGATAAGCTACCGCATGAAGTTCGAATGTCGAATAACGTTGATGAGTTCAGGGATGCTTTGAAGACTATCATTTATACGGCGGAATTTAAAACAGAATTCGAACAGAAGTGGAAAAATTTGATCTCTCAGTACAAACTAGAAAATAACAAATGGTTGAAGGAAAAATTTGAGATCCGCGAAAAATGGGCCCCTGTGTACACAAGAGACTCATTTTGGGGGGGCATGTTGAGTACCCAACGTAGCGAATCGCTACACTCAACCTTGAAGCACCATACTCATAAAAGGTACTCACTACATGAATTTGCCATCATCTTTGACCGACTCTTAGTAAAACAAAGACACGATGAACTTAAAGAAACACATCGTAATCGAGAGGAGCGGCCAAAATTGAAGACCGAGTGGGCATTGGAGTCACAAATGGCAGGGACATACACTTTGAAGATTTTCTACAAATTTCAACAAGAAGTTGTCAAAAGCTTATTACTTAATGTGAGTTTAATTGCGAGTATGGATACACCGGATAGTGCAGCTTATTCTGTAACAGTTTGTGGAAATTCAGAACCGGGGAGGGTGATTTCTTATTGCAAAATCACTAAAATTGCTAAATGCCCTTGTTCCATGTACTACTTCGTAGGCATTCCCTGCAAACATCTACTTGCAGTTATTCGGTTCACAAATCATACTGCACTACCCGATCAATATATTTGTAGGCGATGGACCAGGGATCAACTGAGGAGAAGCAGTATACCGGTTCCCAATAATATGGGCGACAATTTTGCTTCGCGTTATTGTGAACTAAGTATGCACTCAAGACATTTGGTCGATCTTGGTTGTTCTTCAGAGCGAGGATACAAGTACATGCTCGACCACATGCTGAAGGGAATTGAAGGCTTTGCTAAGATTGAGTCAGTGAACAGCACACCACACGAAGGTAGCGCACAACCTGAGAGTGGTGGACAATCACATGCACATGCACATGTAGGTGACCCTGTACAGTGCACCACAAAGGGGAGGCCCAAAGGAAAACGATTGAAGTCGGTAAGAGAAGGTCAAAAAATGAAGAGGCCATGACTTTGCAGGACATGTCTTCGTGTCGTAGGCCACGATTCACGGAATTGCCCAAAAAATATAGCAAGGTATTATATCAGAGATTTTGTATTTGTTAATTGGACTCAATAAATGTTAATTTGGTTGGTACTAACTCATTCTTCTTACTTTTTTTAGTGGATCGGTGGGGAATGAAGAAGCTCTAAACGCTGTAGAGAGTGATGATGACGAAGGCGAAGGTTCGTGCTAAGGGGGTTTTAAGAAAATTATAAATATGTATGTCATATCAAATAATTTCAAAATAATCACCAAATAATTGCTAAAATTTTATATTTATTCGTGCAGATAATTATTAATTTCGACTGGATTGTTAACTTTTTATTTTTTTAATTTTCTGGTATAGGTCAGGAATGAAACAAGAAAAGCGCGCCCAATGGAAAGAAGCAATGCGTTGAAAAATGTGTTGCTTTTGGATTGTATATTTGTGTGGATAATAGCCGTAGGCTTGTTTGGTACAAGTAAATTAATGATGTATTTAATCATAATGTAATGTCGGCCAATGTCAGTTTTTTGTGTTATTGGTATATGTGGGCAATTCGAAAAATATGAAATTGGTATATGTGTGCAATTCGAAAAATGTGACACAGTCTGTCTGTGAATTTTGTGTTAACGAAACTTGTCTGCATGCCGATGTGAACAGATTTGTTATTTGTGTTGGAGATTGTGTATTTTGTGGATGATATATCTATATTGTGGAAAATTGTGAAAATGTATGCAGTATCCAGAAGAATAAAGGCAGTCAGATATTGTATACCTTAACCCGTCATTGGCGATAACGGGTTATGACACTTAACACGTTTTCCCCAATAACGGTTTAAGGGGATAGATATTGCCAGTCCTTAACCAATACTTCACATGTAGGGGTTTTAGTTTGGCCAATATCTCTCCACTTAACCCGTTATTGGCGTTAACGGTTAAATATAACCTAACCCGTTATCAGCAATAACGGGTTAAAAAGATAGATATTGGCAGTACTTTGCTCCAATACTTCACATATAGGGGTTTAGTTCGGCCAACATCTCTCTACGTAACCCGTTATTGGCGTTAACGGTTTAAGATAACCTAATCTGTTATTGGCAATAACGGGTTAAGGAGATAGATATTGGCAGTACTTTGGTCCAATACTTCACATGTAGGGGCTGAAGCTCGGCCAATATCTCTCCACTTAACCCATTATTGGCATTGACGATTTATATCCCATAAACCGCTATTGGGAATAACGGGTTAGGTTAAGAATTCCTTACATTGCTTTCAACTCTGTGCTATCTTCTTTTGTTGATACATATACATATTTGTGCATTCTCCGCTTAAAAATATCCCGAATAACTTTCACGGGTGTTGGACATATCTTCTTTTGTTGATACATATACAAGATATTGCATTCACAACAAGCCATTTGCAAAACAAAATTTATTCATATAAAGGAACATTACAAACTGGCAATAACATATTGTTTGAATAAACAGAAAATTGAAGTTGAAATTAATTTAGTATACAAGTGCATGCTCGCTTTCTTCTCGGAAGTGGAAGGAAGGACTGCTGACTCTGCCTTTTTTTGAATGCATAAGTAGCCAGTTGTACCCCCTGCATACAATTTCGTTCTCTACTGTTATACAGAATGTAAAAATTCTCGGCTTCCTTCGAAACTTAGTAGTAGTGGGTGTAACCGTATATTAAAAGTACTTAACGACTTCTTGACACGCACTCCTCATATTCGTACTATTTGTGGCACGATTGTGAGGTGTGCATGCCAAGATGTCGAAAAGTACCATGAATACACCGTGACACCCACCACTACTCCGTCCGACGAAAGCCGAGAATTTCTACATTCTGTGTAACAATAGAGAACGAATGTGTATGAAAGGCGTACAGTTGCTACATATGCAAACACTTCTAAAAGCTAAAAAAATAGAAGACTAAGGAAAACACTGTGGAAAAAAAAGGCAGAGCCAGCGGCCCTCCCTACCGCTTGAGAGAAACCGAGCATGCACTTGTACACTGAAACAAGTCTCTCTGCTCCTGCATCTCCATACACAAGAACAATTGTAGGCGACCATCCTTGAACTCAAGAGGTCTTGAATGCATAAATAGCCAGTTGCACCCCCTGCATACAATTTCGTTCTCTATTGTTATACAGAATGTAAAAATTCTCTGCTTCGTCGGCCGGAGTAGTAGTGGGTGTAACCGTATATTCAAAGTACTTAACGACTTCTTGACACGCACTCCTCATATTCGTACTATTTGTGGCACGATTGTGAGGTGTGCATGCCAAGAAGTCGAAAAGTACCATGAATACACCGTGACACCCACCACTACTCCGTCCGACGAAAGCAGAGAATTTCTACATTCTGTGTAACAATAGAGAACAAGTGTATGAAAGGCGTACAAATGCTACTTATGCTAACACATCTAAAAGCTAAAAAATAGAAGACTAAGAGATACACTGTGGAAAAACGGGTAGAGCCGGCAGCCCTTCTCTAATCTTGCCATTCTTCATACACAAGCACAATTGTAGGGGTCTTGAAGAGAAGAAGAGAACATTGATTACACCTTAATTTTCTTCTACAACAACTTTGTCTTCCCTATTGGGAAGAAAAGAGGGCTCTTGAAGAGAAAAAGAGAACATTGATTACACCTAGTCTTGAGGAGAAGAAGAGAAGAAGAGAACATTTATGAAGATTGAGGAGACTCCACTTGAGTTCTCTTGAAGAGAAGAAGAGGAGACTCATTCTTGAAGAGAAGAAGATCAATGGTCCATCATATAGGCTAGAAAAACCAAAAGGGGAGCATGATAAGATAGAAGATTGTAGCCTATGCTGCTCATCAACAGAGAAGGGATCAACACAAAACGGAGAAGGACAAAGATGGATTAAACATAAAGAAGAAGAAGACAATATGAAATTACCTGTTAGTCAACGAAGTTCTGACACAATATTTGAAAAAGGAGCAGCAAGGACAACAATTGTCCCCACCAAATTGATACACATCTCAACTTGTACAGTGTCTGTAAATTAGCCCTGGTTAACCTGTTATTGGTGATAACGGGTTAATTACAACTAACCCGTTCTTGGCAACGACGGGTTAAGTACTTGTGAACTTCTGCCAATATACTTTAACTTAACCCGTTAATGATGATAACGGGTTAAGTACTTGTACCCGTGATCGTCAGTAACGGGTTAAGTGTACCTAAATCAGTTGTACTTGTATAGTATTAAATTGCATGTAAAAAAATGTGTAAACAAGTATGTCAATATAACTTATAGTTCACTGAATGTAAAAAAAATTTATGATAGACTACAAATATTAAATACGTTAATATTTGTAGCTGGGAGGTGATAGATAATTCCAGACGCCTCTCCACTGTTGAGTTTATAGATATTTAAGTTCTATCATTAATCACATACGCCTCTCCACTCTTTACGTACATTTCCTTCTGAACTCTACAAAATAGACAGTCATATGTATGTGCTTTGTTTTTTTATATATTTTTTTAATTTCTTGGCTAGCCACGTAACTAACCAATATAAAATTGATCACATCAAACGGATATTAAAATTAACAAAAATTTATTTGTATTTTGGTTCATAAAAAACAATATAAAAAATGTTGTAGGTTAGGGTTAGGGTTAGTCTAGGGTTAGTAGGGTTACGGTTAGGGTTAGGGTTAGGGTTGGAGTATCCACTCCTTTTCTCTTCGTAGCAGACACTTTAATATGGAAAAAACCTAAAGTGCATATACAAAAGTAGATCGCCACATGTATATATTGGCTACATCCACATGTATATCCCCAAATGTAGAGTCTCCACTCATTTGACTTTTAATAGTGTCTGCTTTGAGATTGAGTTCTACTTGTTTAGCTTGTTATGGGGGAAAAACCACATGTAGATCCCACATGTAGATCCCACATATGGGGGAAAAACCACATGTAGATCCCACATGTACCCTATACAGGGGAAAAACCATATGTAGATTCCACATGTAGTCTTTATGGGGGAAAAACCACATGTAGATCCCCACATGTAGTCTACGTATGGGAAAAACCATATGTAGATTCCCTAACGTGTGTACATAAAGGATGCACTTATTGTGGAAGGACTAATAAGAATCATTTTAGGCTTTCTTGCTGGTCCTCATTCTAATTTGCGGTGCTGAGATCCATAATGGAAAGGCCTAACCAGATGCGTCACGTGATCCGCATCTCGTCATCAGATGAGATTAATTGGCGATCAAGAACTGGATCTGTGCATGGGATCCGCATCCCATATTAAATAGTGTCTGCGATAATAGTAGGCGGGTGCTGAGTTATGCTTGTTTAGCTTGATGCTTTTTCCTACTTAGGTGTATGTTCAAATTTTTCTGGCTTGTGGTGGTCACTTGGCTTAGATGACAACACCACTTCTTGTGTGAAGACCACATGTAGATTCCCACATGAAGTCTATATGGGAGAAAAACCACATGTAGAATCCCACATGTAGCCTATACAGGCAAAAAACCATATGTAGATTCCCACATGAAGTCTATATGGGTGAAAAACCACATGTAGTACTTAATATGTAGCCTATGTATGGGAAAAATCATATGTAGATTCCCTAATGTGGGTACATGAGGCATGCACTTATTGTGGAAGGACTGATAAGAATCATTTTAGGCTTTCTTGCTGGTCCTCATTCTAATTTGCCGTTGATAGACTCTCACTTCTGCTTCATAGTAGAACAAGTTCAATATTAGAAAAACCACATGTAGATCCCACATGTAGCCCATATGGGAGAAAAACCACATGTAGATCCTAAAATCCACGTACAAAAAGACCAATAACGGGTTTGGATCAACACTGATGATGAGGGTATTCCTAATGGAAAAGCCCCTCTGTGTTATTAGAGCGCAATGCCACCAGATCTAATATAGATGGCTAACAAAAACTGGATCGGATCACATGTGTGGGCACGAGTTCACATGTAGTACACAATAAGTGCATGTGGGAGAAGATATATTTGATTGACTGATGGATCGATGGATTCATTAGTGTGGAAATTTAGAACGGCCTGTTAATGTACTACAAGTTAACGACTCGTACCACAAATTAAGATACTTGCCATGTTTTACATGTGGTTCCACATGTTACGAAGTCAAATATAGATGTGGGGATCCACAAATATGAACCGAATTAACCAAAACAAAACACATGCACTCACCAATAACCCTATCTTAACCTAACCCTAACCCTAACCCGACACTAACCCTACCTTAACCTAACCCTAACCCTCGGTACAAAAAAATGCGTAATTTAATTTTTTTACTTTCACAAAACTTATTATGGTAACAAATTTAGAGTGGTTAGTTACGGGAGAATAAATGGAAAATTATAAAAATAATAAACAATTTATGGGCATATTAATGTCACCTTGCACACTTCTGGAGACAGTTCTCGCAAAGAGTGAAGAGAAATTTGTAGAAAACCCAAAATTTCAAACGCCTTAAACCGTTATTCACAAAAACGGGTTAGGTAACCTTAACCCGTCACATATAAGAACGGGTTAAGTATGTAGATTTTGGCAGTATAATTTTAAAAGCTTGTATAGAGTCCTGGCAATAACTCTCTACCTAACCCGTTCTTGTGAACGACGGGTTATGGAACTTAACCCGTTATTCCCAAGAACGGTTTAGAGACAGCGATATTGGCAGTAGTTTGGTCTGTATGAATTATATTACTGCCAATATCGCTCTACTTAAGCCGTTGTTGTGAAGAACAGGTTAAGTTCACTTAACCCGTTGTTCATAGTGGCGGGTTAAGGAGATCCATATTAGCAGAACTTAACCAAGACATGGTCTGTAGGCTCCCAACGGACTGTCAATATCTCTCCACTTAACCCGTCCTTGCTGATAACGGGTTAAGTTAATTAACCCGTTATCGTCAATAACGGGTTAAGTGTTTATATTTGTGCAGCACTCAGCCTATGTTTTGGGTGGTGTACATTTTTCCTTATACAGAAACGACTTCATCAAATGTTGTTCACAAATTCACAAATGAAAGCACATCAAAGTAAATAAGACAACAGATATATTCACAAGAAACTTGAAGGCGTACAAAAGTCCAATAACGACCAACCACTTAATTACTTGAAATAAATTCAATATTCACAAAATCCAAAAATTTACAACAAAATTATACATATAAGATTGCACATGGCCAAAAGACAATTATTCACAAATGATGCCGTTCTCGAATTTGGCTTGCATCCCACGCCCCAAAATTCACCTACAACAGTTTATCAACGTAGAAACAAACAATACGTTAGTTACTGCAGTAACAAAATCACTAACCAAAAGATACGCTATTACAGAGTATTACAGATTACCGTCTACGGCCACCCCGCTTGCGACCGCTTGGTGTGAATTGATTGGGAGGTTGCCGCGTCCTTTTAGGATTTTGCCGTGCGCCATGTGTTTGGGGAGAATCAGAATCATCCGACGACTGTTCCTCATCAGTACCTTCGGGATTTGGCTCTTCTCGTACTTGTTGTCGCTCGCGGATTATAATTCCCCTACTAACAGTTTGTTTTTGCCTTACACTTATTGGCGGCACGTTGGCGCTCAAATAGGCCTCAACTTGTGGACCTTCACCCGCGTCCTCCAGAGTACGACGGCCCGGGGCTAACATCTCCCGGATTACCGTCTTGAAGCTGTCGGGTATCCTAGTCTTCAGGGCGCGAGCAGCTGTTCGAACAACCTCCCATGCATTTTCAATCTACAGTTGGTGAAAAATTCCAATTTAAACATCATTCAAAATTAGTGTACATCAATTAAACACAGTACATGCGTACAAACTATATGAAATTTGACTGACCGCTTTTCGATGTGTCTCAGCCCTTGGTTGGTACATCGGCTGGGAGGAGGAATATGCTGGAGGTGGTTCTACCTGGGTGGGGGAATCGAAAGTTGCACCCCAGCTGGTACGGCGGCCGTTGGAGAAACGAACAACCGGGTTATTCACTTGTACCACATCATGTATGCCTGCTAGAGGGAGCCATCATATGGTATCGCGACATACATCAAATTCGGTATCATTTGACGCCGCATGGTGTTCCAGTTGGCTACATGATAACGATGAAAATCAGCCCAATCGAAGTTGGGCACCCGTCCCGTTCCCCTGACCTCGTGCAACTTTTTATCGTAAGACCTGACATCGGGAATCTTTTGTTGATATCTGAATTGCCGCAAGACCCTGTCAGGATACTGGAACTCCACAATCGAAAAGTTCACAAGAGGTGCAGCCGTCAACCAAAGGGATCTGTCTAGGCAGACTGGAGGAACGCGTTGCAACCTGTCGGCCGAGTACGGTTCCCAGTTGACGAACTCGTCCCGCAGGTTGTCCAACTCATCTCTGTAGTAGGTCAGCGATTGGCGTGGGTTATCGGCCCACGTGTGTCGGCCGGCCCAATATGCTCCTACAGGAGGTAACAACTCTGCTGCCCCCGGGTCGGCCAAAAATTCCGGTGTAGGCTGAATAATACGGGGACGTCCGATGTGGATGCGTTCCCAACTCCATATCTGCATCAGCACCATTGGGCCACCCATCTGTACGCCACCTAAAGAACATGTGCACAAATTCCTGTATAGTAGCGCCAGTGCCGCACTCCCCCAACTAAAGCGACCCGCATACCGGAAATCCTCCAACAACCATAGGTACATCAGCGGCACGATTGATCCGGATGAGTTCGGGAAGATAAGTCCCCCTATCAAACTAAAAATGTATGCACGTGCATAGTGCGTCAGGTCATCCTCATCCGACTCGGCATTCAAATATTTCTCCTCGAACTGAAATTTTAACCAGGTGATGTAAAGTGATTTACCCTCGAAAGCGTCATCCATCACTTCTTCCTCCGCTTTATCTTTCGCAGCTTCTATTTGTTCATTCAATACATCTTCATCAGAATCTGCGGGGGCATTTTCGCGGATAAGTAATTCGGCGGCCTCTTACCTTTGGAGAACTACCAACTGCAGGTCGATACCGAGTAAGTCCCGAACAACTTCAACTCGATCGAAGTCCATGTTCCCCGTCACGGCAAACCCATCGACTGGTAGTCCTGTTATCATTGCCACATCCTGTAGGGTCACAGTCATCTCACCCACAGGTAGGTGGAATGTGTGGGCCTCCGGCCTCCATCGCTCGACTAGAGCTGTAAGGAGTGGCCGATCTAGCTTCACAGAGTGAATGAATCTTGCTCCGTAGAAACCGGCCTCTACCACATACGGCGTGATACGGTCATCCCAAGGAAGAACTGTGTGCTTCCGGAAATTTAATTTTTTATCGGACCCATTCCACACGGCTTCCGATCGGTGTTTGGGTTGCAGGGTGAGTACGCTTGTGTCCACGGGTCCGGGTGTAACCGAGGACGACGGACCTGCCTCAGCCGATGTGGATTGACGGCCACCAACCTACACGAATAAATATAACAAATGTTATTATTGAGATAATGTTACATGTTTGTATTTAAAACCAATAATAGTAATCGATCTTATCTCAGTAGTTGGTGCGCCACTAGTGTTACCGGACTCGATTCTCGGTTGCCTTGTTCTAGCCATTTAGCTACCTGACAAAAAAATTAAAATGTTGTTGATAAAGATGACAACAAAACAAACATACCGAGATTATACTGAAAAACGCACGAATGAAAACAAAAAAATCTATAAAACTTTCCGAACTAGGTCGGATTCACGTAGGGCAAGCGACCCCAACTTGTACAAGTGAGTTTCGACTCATGGTTTGCGAGATACGACCGTATACCGCTTTATTAGGTTTTTTTCCAACCTTCAACCGATACGCGGCCGTATCTCTCGGACCGTGAGTCGAAATTTACTTCTATAACTTCGGGTCACTTCTCATAGGGAACACCAACCAACTCGCCAAGTTTCGTATTTTTTGGAGGTGGTTCGAAGTGTTTTCTAATCGGCCCGTTTTAAAAAAATTCTAAGTCAAAAACTTCTCACTTGAGGAATTGACGCAATACCGCGCAAACGGCATCCAAAAATTTTAAAACTTTCCGTCTAGGTGGAATTCACGTAGGGCAAGCCACCCAAACTTGTAGAAACGAGTTTCGAGTCACGGTTCGCGAGATACGGCCGTCTACCGCTTTACTTGGTTTTTTCCCAACCGTAAGCGATACGCGGCCGTATCTCACGAACCGTGAGTCGAAACTCACTTCTACAAGTTGGTTTCGCTTCTCGTAGATGACACCAACCAAATCGCAAAGTTTCGTATTTTTTGGAGGTCGTTTGAAGGGTTTTCTAACCTACCCGCACTTACAAAATTCTAAGTCTAAAACTTCTCATTTGAGGAAGTTGAGAAAACCACACAAACGGCATCCGAAAATTTTAAAACTTTCCGAGTTGGTCGGATTCACGTAGGGCAAGCCACCCGAACTTGTAGAAGCGAGTTTCGAGTCACGGTTCGCGAGATACGGCCGTCTACCGCTTTACTTGGTTTTTTTCCAACCGTAAGCGATACGCGGCCGTATCTCACGAACCGTGAGTCAAAACTCACTTCTACAAGTTGGTTTGGCTTCTCGTAGGTGACACCAACCAGCCCGCAAAATTTTGTATTTTTTGGAGGTCGTTTGAAGGGTTTTCTAAGCTACCCGCACTTAGAAAATTCTAAGGCAAAAACTTGTAATGCGAGAAAGTTGAGAAAACCACGCAAACGGCATCCGAAAATTTTAAAACTTTCCCAGTTGGTTGGATTCACGTAGGGCAAGCCACCCAAACTTGTAGAAGCGAGTTTCGACTCACGGTTTGCGAGATACGACCGTAAACCGCTTTATAATAGTTTTTTCAACCGAAAGCGATACGCCACCGTATCTCTCGAACCGTGAGTCGAAACTCACTTCTACAAGTTGGTTTGGCTTCTCGTAGGTGACACCAACCAAATCGCAAAGTTTCGTATTTTTTGGAGGCCGTTTGAAGGGTTTTCTAATCTACCCGCACTTAGAAAATTCTAAGGCTAAAACTTGTAATGCGAGGAAGCTGAGAAAACCACGCAAACGGCATCCGAAAATTATAAAACTTTCCGACTTGGTCGGATTCACGTAGGGCAAGCCACCCGAACTTGTAGAAGCGAGTCACGAGTTACGGTTCGCGAGATACGGCCGTCTACCGCTTTACTTGGTTTTTTCCCAACCGTAAGCGGTACGCGGCCGTATCTCTCGAACCGTGAGTCGAAACTCACTTCTACAAGTTGGTTTGGCTTCTCGTAGGTGACACCAACCAACTCGCACGGTTTCGTATTTTTTGGAGGTCGTTTGAAGGGTTTTCTAATCTAATCTAACCGCACTTACAAAATTCTAAGTCTAAAACTTGTAATGCGAGGAAGTTGAGAAAACTGCGCAAACGGCATCCGAAAATTATAAAACTTACCGACTTGGTCGGATTCACGTAGGGCAAGCCACCCGAACTTGTATAAGCGAGTTTCGAGTCACGGTTTGCGATATACGACCGTGCACCGCTATACTTGGTTTTTTCCAACCGAAAGCGATACGCGGCCGTATCTCTCGAACCGTGAGTCGAAACTCGCTTCTACAAGTTGGTGTGGCTTGTACTACGTGAGACGAACCTACTCGGAAAGTTTCGTATTTTTTTTACGGTCGTTCGCAGGGTTTTCAACCATAACCGCACCGAAAATTCTAACTAATTTCGTATATACAATTCTAATTCTACAAGATACTAATGCAAGCAACGTAATTCGGCAATTGAATATACTTGAGGTCAACCCGATTCTACATCTAAAATCTACTAACGCATTTAAATTTTTTCCCAATTTCTAAATAAATTACTACACACAAATTCAAAAAAAAATTACAAATGTAGATTATTGGGGTAAAGAAATAGTGTATACCTTACGGGATAGGTCCAAATCAAGCAAGCGATCGGTTTGGAAGAGAAATGTAGTGCTCCGATTTCGTAACGAATTGGGGAAGAGAAGCTAGGGTTTCGATCGTCGGGGTTCGAGGGTTACGATCTTCGGAGTTGGGAGAGAAGAGGGAGTTCGAGGGAGATCGAGCGTCGGAGCTAGGGTTTTTTTCGTCGTTTTGGGTTTGGGTTCGTCGAAGAAACAAGAAGAGAGCGGAAGAAAGAAGACGAACTGTATGTCGACGAAAATGAAAAAAGATAGCCTTAACCCGTTCTTCCCAAGAACGGGTTAAGGCTATTTTTTTAAATCAAATTTTGCCTTAACCCGTTCTTTCCAACGACGGGTTAAGGCAAGATCTGATCAAAAAAATCTCGACCGAACGGTCGAGATCGAAGTTCGCACGGGTCCGTGCGAACCGACCCGTTCCGGCCCGTTTGCAATCGAAGATCACTCTCTATATATATATATATATATATATATATATATGTATATATATCTATTAACCATCAAATTCATACTTAGCAAGATGGGATTACAAAATCCATGCACAACCTTCTAGTACCCTTCACAAATTCACTAATAATTAAATATTACATAGTCCATACAGCATACCAAATTACAGCATAGACAATAGATACATCCTCCATAATACATCCAAAATATACCACCACCACCAAAATACACCACCACCACCACTGCACCACTACTTCAAGAACGCAAGAAACAACAAGATGGACACCAATACCCCACAGAGAAATCTGACCACCGAATAATGCTTTGCACCCGCCCAGTAACCATTCTTCCTCACACCAGCACAATCTTCTGACCTCAGCAACGACTGATCATAAGCTCATCATACAATTTTCTAATTGTCGCATCTTTATCCTCTTCTTCCCCATAATTCTCTACCGAACAAAAAAATTCACATCCACTAGGAAAATTAGGACAGTTGTAGTAGGCTTTACCTGGGTTCTTCCCCGAGGTAGAATATTTGACCATTGTCTGCATTCGACAAAAATATTTGGGAGCTTTAATTCTCTGTCCTGAAATGGCTCTGGAACACCTGGAGCTACCACCATAGTAATTGTGGATTTGGTTGGAAGAGTAGTACGATGCCATCCTACAAGATTCTGTCAGGTTTAAGCCACTAAACACACAAAAATCACATTCTATTAACTTATTGCAAAATATACATTACGTTACTTGATATTATAAACAACTCTCTTTCTAAGAAATACCAGTCCAATTAAGCAATTTTTTGCTAAAATTTACATTTTAAAAAATCTAAAATTAAGTTCATGCTCAATGATTTGCGATAAAAATGCCAGTTGAATTTAGCAATTTTGTAAATGATAAGGGGTTTGCGATAATAAATCTCTAATTTTGCAACTAACTATCCCTAATCTTTCCCCCAATGATCAATGATTGCGATAAAAATTCTACAAATTACTATCCCTAATCTATCCCCCAATGAACAATGGTTTCCGATTAAAAGTTTGCAACTTACTATCCCAAATTTTGGGATTCCTAAAAAATTATTACTTGAAATATTTAAGATACTAACATGAGATCCGATAATTCAATTTCATGAAGCTCTTCAATAGCTATAAAGAACCTGAATGACTAAAGTGTTTAAAATCTACCTAATATTATACCTTGGGGTTTCGATTTTTCAGATTAACCTAAGAATATTTTTTTACCATAAACTAAAAAAATCTACAAATTACAATCCCAAATCTATCCCCCAGTCTACCTAATTTCATGAAGCTTTGCAACTTACCATAATTTTTTTTAACATTGTTAATCCAAGAAGAAACTAGGGTTTCAATTTAACTGAATTGGGAAAATTTTATACCTCGGGGTTTCGATTTTTGAGATGGCGGCGTCGAACGAGAATGGGACAGCTTCGTCGACCAAGAGAGAGGTCTCACAATGGATTCGGAGCAAGGGTTTGGTGGATTTCGAGAGGTGATTAGTCGGGAGATTAGAGAGGGAGAGGAGAATCGTCGGAGCTAGGGTTTTGAGAAGACAACTAGGAGAGGGACGAAGGTGATAGCGTGAGGATGCTGAGAGCATCGGGAGGATGAGAGCATGAGGAGAATTGGGGATGAGCTTTGGTTGGGGATTTTTGGGAGCTAGGGTTTTCGGAAGAGGAAAGGAGATTTGGGGAAGAATGAGGGCGTGGGGACTCAGATCGTGAAGAGACGCGAGGAGATTTGGGGATGGGGGGGGGGGGGTTGTGAAATGACGAATTTACCCAACACATAAGTCAGATGAGCGGGAGCTCAATCCAACCATTAGATGATGATCTTGATCAAGCTCTCAAATCGAACGGCTACGGAGGAGTGCACACGGCTGTGTGCACTAGAGGAGTGCACAACCGAAGATTTTTCCCTATATATATATATATACTAGATTTGCCCGTGGACACGTGCCTACGGCACGTCTTCGGAACGATACAAAACAGGAAAAACCATGTAAACAATAAAACAATAATTATGTAGCTCAAGTATGAATAGTATGACAATAATTAGTTATAAATAAAAGTCTATATTGAAAAATAATTATAAATGAGGGTATAAAATCTAACTTCTTAGAACTTTAAGTGTGAAAAATAATGAAATTTAATTGTTGAAGATATATTTGCTATTAAAAATTCTGAAATTTTACAAAACCGAAATCTTAAAATCAAAATTTCTAAGTAAATAAAGAAAAAATGGGAGAGAGAGATATAGAGAGAGAGAAAGAGAGAAATATGAAAAAGTAAAGAGATGAGAGAGATAGTAATAAAGTAATGAATTATTTAGGGGGGATTTAATTTTGGAGTTTGAAATCTTGGAGGGAAAATATGTTTTGTGAGGCTTGATATGGACCTTTGATTTTGGGGGAATTGATTGTGAGCCACTTGATAGCTTTCTTGGTAATTTGATAGCTTTCTTGGTAATTTATTATATATATATATATATATATATATATATATATATATATATATATATATTTGCCCCATCCATTGAAGTGTTACAAAATTGTGTGGCTGAATATCGTTTGTTTTATACTGACTTGATGGATGAGTAAATGAATTTCAAATGACTTGATTTTACATATTTAGACTAATTCAGAAGTGTAGATCAATGTGAACGGTTCGGATCATCCATGTGCACTCCGTGTAAAAAGTTCACACGGAGTGCACACGGAGGGTAGTGCACAACGGAAGGGCCATATATATATATATATATATATGAGTTTTGCTCAGTTGAAAACGGGTTCATTTTCAACGGGTTGGAAAACAACGATCTGAGCGGTTGAATCGCTCTTGATCTTGATAGACTACTCTTGATCTTGTTCGATGACTCAGATCGCTGCCGCTCAGTCTGAAGCGGAGCTCCTATGAGAGAGGAGGGGCATTTTGGGAAGTTCACGCTAAATAACGCTTCAGACTTGGTGTTATTTAGCATGAACTTTTTTTTGGTCGAAAAAAACACTTATGCCATTGGTGGGAACAACGAGCTAGGTTGTTTATTTTTTTAAAAAAATTAACCTAGGCTGTTGTTCCCAACAACGGCCTAGGTATGTACAAGTGTTTTTCCAAACACTTGTACATACTCAGATCTCATCTTCCTCACTTCTTCGTCGACAACTCTCTCTCTCTCTATTGCGATATTGATTCCCCAAACCCTAGCTCTCTCTCTCGATCTGAAAACCTTAGCTCTCTCTTGCTCGTTGCTTCTCACTCAATCTCTCCCTCTTCTCACATTCTTTCCCTCTTCCTTTGAAGATCCCGAATGCCAAAAAACCCTAACCCATACGAAATCTCCCCAACCCTAAAACCCCAATCCTGAAGAAATTAGCCAATCCCTACTCCTCTTCCTTTGTCTGCAGCAGCGCGCATGGACCTCCTCTATCTCCTTTTAGAAAACCCTCATTGTGAAAGGTAATAATTTTTTTCTATTTTAGTACATCTAGCTAGGTTAATTGATTGAAATTTTTTATTCAATGTTGGAGTGTACAATTTGTATATTATGCGTAGCTAAGTATAGATTAGGTAATTATAGATTTATTGTCGATGTAGATGTAGTATTAGTTGCTGTTGTTCGTTATTAGTAAAAGCGCACAAAAAGATCCAAAAATTCTGCAATTTTGCGAGTATATCGGGCTCACCACGCACAAGCCAACGCAACTTGTAGAAGTGTGTTCGGATTCACGGTTTGAAGTGTAGGGCCGTGTATCGCTTTCAACTATTTTTCGTGAGTAAAAGCGATACATCGGCGAAAATTGCAAACCGTGAGTCGAAACTCACCTCTACAAGTATTGTTGGCTCATGTGTTTTGCGTGCGCCCTACTCCCCAAGTTTCGGAATTTTTTGATCTCGTTTGTGCATCCAAAAAATAAGAAATTTTGCGAGCATGTCAGGCTAACTGCTCCCAACCCAAAGCTACTTGTAATTGCGAGTTCCGACCCACGGTCTGCGAGTTACGTCAATGTATCGCATTGTTGGCATTTTTCATGAGTGAAAGCGATACACAGCCGTATCTTACAAACCGTGGGTCGGAACTCACTTGTACAAGTTGCGTTGCCTTATGTATGGGGCACCCGACCCAATCACAAAGTTTAGTTTTTTTTTTTTAACGTCGTTTGTGCGATTTTCTCATGAATTTTGTTATGTTTTGAACGAGTTTTCAATAGAAACCCCACTTGAAAAATCTGAATTTTGCTAGTAGGTCGGTCTCGCCACTCACATGCCATAGCAACTTGTAGTTGTGAGTTGTCACCCACGGTTTGCTATATGCGTCCGTGTATCGCATTCCCCTTTTTTCCAAGATTGAAAGGGAGACATGGCCGTATCTTGCAAACCATGGATCGGAACTCGCTTCTACAAGTTCCGTTACCTTGTGTGCGGCAAGCCAGACCCAATCGCAAAGTTTCATATTTTTTAGACGTCGTTTGTGAGGTTTTCTCACGTATTTTATTTCGTATCTATATATATATCACAATCGTTTGTTAACAAGCTGTTTTATATATGACATGTGTATTAATTTACCAAAAATATATTTTTTTGCAGATGAACAAATGATATGGAGAGTTCGGCTGCCGGCGATAATTTTGTGCGGGTAGAACCAATCATTGATTCCATGCCATTAGTCGAAGAACACCTAAAACCAAACTTAGGTATGACGTTTCCAATTTTAGTTGAGGCTGAAAATTTCTATTCGTCATATGCTCGATGTGGGGGTTTTGCAATGCATAAGGGTGAGAATAAATTAAAGGGAGGAGTGGAAGTAGATAAGTCCTATCCGTGTAATAAAGCCGGGTCGTCACCGAGTCAAGATGGTAGACAGGGAACAACCTGTAGAACGGGTTGCAAGACTTGGGTTCGTGTAAAACTGAACGAAACAAGTAATACGTAGGTGTTATATTCATTTCATGAAGCACACAATCACGAATTCACCTCACCCGGGAGAAGACATCTTTTGCCCTGAAACCGTTCCGTGTCAAATACGGATAAAAGGATAATAGACCAATTCAACCAAGCTAATATCCAAACATGTCGACAAATGTTCTTCTTCGAAAATGCTAGTGGTGGTCACGATCAAGTAGGATTCACCGAAAAAGATGTTAGAAGTTTACTTAGAGACTCGCAAGAAGTATTGAAAGGACACGATTCAAAAATGCTAATTAATTTTTTCGAATCTAAGAAACAGATAGATCCTTCATTTTTTTATGACATTCTAGTAGATCCCAAAGGGCGGTTGTCACATTGTATATGGGTTGATGGTATTTCTAGGATGAATTATCAAGAATTTGGCAATGTACTTTGCTTTGATGCCACAAGCAATACGAACCGGTATGGAATGTTATTTGTTCTCTTTGTTGGAGTGAATCAACATTGACAATCGATTTTCATAGGAGGTGGGTTCATTCTAAATGAGACGGCCTCTTCGTTTGAATGGTTCTTTAAAAAATGGTTAGGTGTTATGAATCGTGCTCCATCCGGCATCGTCAACGATCAAGACCGTGGGATCGCCACTGTAGTGAAGAAAGTTTTCTCCAGACTCAGCATCGGTTTTGTATTTGGCACATATTGGATATGTTACCACAGGAGGTGCGTATGTCGTAGGGATGGCAAGTGGGCCGGGTCAACAGGCAACCCGCCCGCGACCTGCCCGTTGAACCCAGCCCGTTTAAGGGTTTGGCGGGTTCGGGTCGAACCCGTGTACAGTAACGGGTCGACCCGGGTCGACGAAAACGCGAATTCAACCCGTACAACCCGGCCCGCGAACCCGTTACTGTTTACCCAACCTGCATGCCAACCCGCGGGTCACGAACCGTTGGACCCGTTCGGGTCGAACGTTCGACCTGTCACGGGTCAACTATTGACCCGCGGGTCAAACGAACCGTTGGGGGGTGGCACTGCAGCACAGAGAGCAAAAACGTCTATTATAGCTGTTTTGCTTGGATTTTTTGGTTTTTTTAGGGTTTTTTGTTTATTTTGAGCCTATAAATACCCCCCAAAACTCCCTAAAAAAATCACACCTTACTCTCTTACTCTCTCTACTATTATAAATTATTTCTAAGGAATTTTTCAACAATTGAAGTATTCAACAAGCAAGTCTTCAACAAGGCATATACACGATCAATTTTCGATCGTATCGAAATCAAAATTCAACGTCTTCAACATCTTCAACTTGCTTCAACTCTCGTCAATTCTCCTTCAAGCTCTCCTCAACTCTTCAATTCCGGAATCGCTTATTTCTAGTTCTACTTCTATTCTTATTTTGACAGTTTATTTTACATATGCGTATTCCACGGTGAACGGTATCAAATTTCATACCTATCTCGTTATTTTTTTTATGTTGGAGTTAAAATTATTGTTGGTTTTTTGATCTTCTCTATCTCAACCCTCTTATTTTTTAGATTTTTTTTTATAATTCACTGTTCCTACATTGTGTTTTTTTTACATACATTAGTACATTACTACATTATGTCTAGATCATGCGGTAGCGGTCGTAGCGGGCAAGATTCCTCCTCCTCTTCTCGTAGGCCACCAATTGTCCCAATTAGTGAGCCCGCCCAAGAGTACCATGATCCTACTACCCAACAATGGGGTGCACACGACGAGTTTGTAGGTGACATACAAGTAGAAGAAGAAGAAGAACAACAACAACAACCAACCGAAACCACACAACCCCGTAGTAGTAGGAAAAGTAGAGGAGAAAGTAGTGATTGGCATAAGTTTTACGATTATATCCCGGACAAACAAACTCCGGGTATAGTTTTGAAAGTTTGTAAAACATGTTCTAAAACATATAAATTCAAGAGGGGTGACGGCACCGGTACAATTAGTAGACACATCCAACATAACCATAAAGAACTTCTTGCTAACCTACCCGGCCAACAAAAAATCAACCCTAGGACTGGTCTAGTTGATAGCCACCCTTATGATCCCGATCTTGTTCTTCGGGAAATGGCCTGATTAGTCATAAAGGAAGAGTTACCCTTTTCCTATCCCGAGAGTAGGGACTTGGAAAATTTTAACCAAACGGCCTTAAACCCTCATTTTAGAAGAATTCCGAGAAATACTTGCAAATCAGATTGTTTTAAAATGTATATCGAAATGAAGGACGCTTTGATTGCAATTTTATGGAGTTTAACTTGTAGAGTTAGTTTAACTTCGAATTGTTGGACGGGTGTCAACAATATTCCAATGATGGGAATAACCTGTCATTGGATCGACAATGATTAGATTCTTCAAAAAAGAATCATATCACTTGCGGCGTTGCCGTATCCCCATAGTGGCGCTGAAATAGCAAACCGTATTTTAGAAATTTGTGATGTTTTTCATATTCGCGATAAAATTATGTGGATTAGTTTTGATAATGCATCTAACAATAATGTAGCAATTACTACTTTAAAATCCGTATTAAACCCTCCATCTGACAATATTTTTTATGTTAGATGTGCATGTCATATTATAAATTTATGTGTTCAAGATGCATTAAAAATAGTCGATCCATATATAATTAAAATTAGAAATTATGTACATTTTATTGCATTAAGTCCAAGCGTATTACAAGAATGGAAAGCTTGGTGTAGGCTTAAAAATGTACCTTTTAGAAAATTTCTAAAGGATGTTAGACACCGATGGAATTCTACTTTTGATTAACTACATGTTGTTACCGAATATAAAGCAGTTGTAAATAATTTTTGTATCGCATTTCATATGCCAAATTTTGAAATGACTCCCACCAATTGGTATTATGCCGAAGCTTTGTTGAGATTTTTAGAACCATTTAAAACCGCAACTTAAAAATTTTCAAAAACATATGAATCTACTTCTAGTAGCATTTTTATTTCATTAGTTAGCATGATGCAGACATTAAACGAAATGTTAAATAATACCAATGTTGGTGAGATTGTAAAACCTGCATACAAAAAAATTTTGAAGAATTATTTTCCTCCTCCTATGTTGATTTGTGTTGCTACCGTTATGGATCCTCGTATCAAATTAGAAGGTACGAAGACTTTGACTGAAATGTTTTTTGCATTACTTGAGGAAAATGTAGAATTAGTAATTGATTGCGCTTCTTTTTTAGTTCAGTTTGAATCTACATTAAATAACTTGTATAATTGTTATGATAAACGTTTTGCTTCTAGTAGTACAACTTCTGTAGTTAGTTCTTCTTCTGATACTTCCAAAGGTAAGGGTAAGAGTAAATTTGATGATAGAACATTTAATTTACTTGAACAAATTCAATCAAAAAAACCTAGGACTAATCAACCAAATGAATTAAATTGGTATAACCAACAAGATTCTGAGCCTTCTTCTTCTCCACTAGATATTTTACAGTGGTGTAAAGACCATGAACACACTTTCAGTATTCTATCAATTATGGCTAAAGATTTACTAACTCCTCCTGTCTCTACAGTTGCTTTGAAAGTGCATTTTCTTCAAGTGGCAGAGTTCTAACTGATTACAGGAATCGCTTGAAGCCCGACACGTTAGAGATGCTCATTTGCACAGAATACTGGCTGAAGGCTAAATATAGGACACAAGGAAAAGCACTATCAACGTCCACAAGTGGGAGCAACTCGCCGGAAGAACAACAACAACAACAACAACAACAACAACAACAACAACAATAGCTTTGCTTGTAATAGCAACTCGCCCGACATGTTAGAAATTGTATTATATCTTTGCTTGTTATTTCAAATTAGAAAAATTGAAGTAAATTAAAATTGTATATAAGAAATATATTAGTGTATAAAACATATTTGTGAATTAAATTCTTCATTTCATAGAAATCGTGAAACTTGTATAACTTAAATTCATATGAATAATATTTCAATTTTTTTTGCCAATTTCACTCTTTCAATCTTATTATTATTATTATTAAGATTTTTAATGTTTATTATTATTATTATTATTATTTTAAGTTTTAAAAAAAACCTATCTATCTAAACGGGCCAATCTGCGGGTCGACCCGACCCGACCTGGGTTGGACCCGTAAGGGTTCACGGGTTGGGCGGGTCTCCTTTTCCAATTTTCGACCCGGCCCGGCCCGTTTAAGGCACCAACCCGGCCCGAACCCGCCCAAGTCAACGTTCAACCCGGGGGGTCCGGCCCGGCCCGGCCCGTTCGACCCGAATGCCAACCCTAGTATGTCTAACGATGTCGACAAGTTTAGGGATTCATTGAAGACTGTCATCTACAATTCCGAATATGTACATGAATTTGTAGAAAAATAGAATTTATTGATTCGCAATACGAATTAGAGAATAACAAATGGTTGAACGATCTATTTGATATCCGTGTAAAATGGGCACCCATTTATGCTAAAGATTCTTTTTGGGCTGGCATATTAGTAGCCAATGGTTTGAGTCATCGCATTCTGCCTTGAAGCATCATACAGAAAAGAAATATTCATTGCATTAATTTGCCGTCATCTTCGACCATTTTTGGGAAGGCAAAGACACGATGAACTGAAAGAAAATCATCGTAACCGTGAGAAGAGACCGAAGTTGAAGAGCGAATGGCTTTGGAGGTACAAATGGCGAAAGCATACACTTTGAATTTTTTTTACAAATTCCAAGATGAAGTTACAAAAAGCTTCATGTACAATGTGACATTTTTTGGCGATCTTGAGTCACCAGATAGTTCAACCTTCCATATGATACTCTGTGGAGAATCAGAACCGGCTCGCCTTCTTCAGTTATGCAAACTCAACCAAATTATTACATGTTCTTGTCATTTCTTCGACTTCGTTGGCATTTCTTGCATGCATATTTTAGCGGTTCTTCGGTTCAGCCATCACACTTTCCTTCCGGATGTATACATTAAAAGAAGATTGACACGAAATGTGATGAGAATAAGTTATACATCTGTTCCAACCGAACGCAATACCAAGAATTTTGCTTCTCGATATGGTGAGTTGAGCTACCACGCAAAACAGATTGGCAATCTTGGTCAATGAAAGTTACAAATACACGCTTGAGAATTTGCAGGATCATTGATGACGTCTCTCGGCTACAACCCAGATTGGGTGAACAACCTGAAGAGGCCTCACAATCGCATGATAGTACACAACCGCATGATAGTGCACAACCTCATGATGATGGCAGCGGACACGTACCTACACGCATAAGGGACCCACAAAAATGCATGATAAAGGGAAGACCTCGCGCCAAAAGATTGAGGCCGATAAGAGAGCAACTTCGCTTTAATAAACCGAGACGGTGCTGAACATGTGGCATTGTACAAATGGATCATGATTCAAGAAATTGTCCAACATTGTTTGAGGGGTAATACGCATAATTTATTTGGTTAACATTCATTTAAATTTATTATAATTCATTTGTGGTAAATGAATTTGTCACTAACTAAAACTTATTTTGGAATTAAGGGCAATCAATCCGCAAGAAGTGAATCCATCCGATGAAGAGAGTTCCGAGGAGAGATATGATGAAGCATTGTGAATTGGAATTTTTTGATGTACAGATTGAGTATGTTAGATTTTGATGCAATAATTTGGATTTTTTGTTATGTGTAATAGTTGTTGTTCTTTTTAAATGTTGTTAGGATTCAAGTGTTGTTGTTTTGTTGTTGTTGATTGTATTGTGTATTTATATGTCGGTTGGATTGAAGTGTAGCAGATACAACTGTAGTGGACATGTTTTATTTTTTTTTCCTTTTTATACATAGGTCGTTATCTCCAACAACGGCCTAAGTTGTACAAGTGAATTTTGGAATTTTGCTGGTTGCTCTCTGACTTGGCTAAGCCAAAAAGAGTAACAAGTTAGAGAGCAAGCAAAAAAAAGGAGCAACTAAGGCCATTGTCTCCAACAACGGCCTAGGTTATAGCCAAAAATTTGTTTTATTTTGTTGCTCTTTGACTTGGCCAGGCCAAAAGGAGCAACAAGTAAGTGAGCAACCATAATTTTTTGTTAACTAAGGTCGTTGTCTCAACAAAGGCCTAGGTTTTATCAAAAAAATTGTTTTTTTTTTGGCTGCTCTCTGACTTGGCCAAGCCAAAAGGAGCAACAAGTCAGAGAGCGACCATATTTTTTTTTTAACTAAGGCCGTTGTTGGAGACAACGACCTATGTTATATAAAAAAAATTGGTTCTTTTTGGGTTGCTCTCTGACTTGGCCAAGCCAAAAGGTGCAACAAGTCAGAGAGCAACCATATTTTTTTAAACTAAGGCCGTTTCTCCAACAACGGCCTTCGTTATATCAAAAAATTGGTTTTTTTTTGGTTGCTCTCTGACTTGGCCAAGCCAAAAGGAGCAACAAGTCAGAGAGCAACCATAATTTTTTTAAACTAAACAACGGCCTTTGTTATATCAAAAAAATGGATTTTTTTGGGTTGCGCTCTGACTTGGCAAAGCCAAAAGGAGAAACAAGTCATAAAAAATCAATATTATTTTTTCACTACCTAGGCCGTTGAATATGAAAAAAATTGGATTATTATGAGTCCCTCTCTGTCTTGGCGAAGCCAAAAAATTCGGTCTTCAACAAAAAATTCGGATTATTTTGTTGAAGACCGAATTGCCGAAGGACTCTCTCCGGCCGCGGATGCTCCACTATACCAAAGTTGATGAGTGGAGCCTTCGTCATCCACAACTGCGACCCGGTCGTGCACATCGGTGGTAGTCTTCCCACCCACTCGGGTGTATATGAAATCCAAATCACGAACTCTTCTCGTAGTTGGTCGAGCTCATCTTTGTAGTAAGTTAGTACACCTTTTGGGTTGTCTCTATAACTCCGTTTACCTGCCCAATATATACCTAAGGGTGCTAACATATCCACATTTGGTGCTTCGGCCATCCAACCGTCCTCCGATCTCATAATTCGGGGGCGACCCAAGTGTAGATGCTCCCATGACCAAATCTGTAACAAGACCATTGGACCGGTCATCTCGGTTCCATCTAACGCAACCGAACACAACATTCTGTACAACGTTGCTAACGCGCAACTTCCCCAGTTGTACCAGCCAGCTAAGCCTAGGTCGGCGAGCAATCGTAGATACATAAGCGGTACGGTGTCTCCGGATGAGTTAGGCAAGATAACCCCTCTAAGCACCGTTAGAATGTAAGCTTTTGTGTAGCACTGCACTTCGTGGTCGGTCGATGCATCGTTCAACCTCCCTTCAAAATTATCCTTCAATCAAAATAGTCGAATTGATTGTCCGACAAAAATAGCCCTATCTTCCGCGTCCTCCTCATCAAACTCTGTACCGAGGAGCTCATTACACAGCTCTCTCTTATCAAAGTTTATTTTACCAGTCACGGCCATCCCATCTACTGTAAGATCAGAGATCATCGCTATATCTTCTAGCGTCATCGTTATCTCTCCGACCGGTAGATGGAAGGTGTGCGACTCTGACCTCCATACTCGACGAGTGCTGCAAGAAGTGCTTGGTCGAGTTTCACCTGACCCATCATACTGATTCCGTAGAAACCGACCTGAACAAGGTACTCGACGATGCGTGGGTGCACCGTCATAGTCTCGTGAGTGCAGAAATTACACCTCCGCGTCGTCCCACCCCACACTGCCTCAGATCTATGGCATCTTGCAAGGTGAGTTCACCTTTATATATTTTGCTGCCGAAGAGGATGCACCAACCTACACCAACACATTGTAAACTTATTATTAGTGTAGTAACAATACCACTATATACAAAATTCACAATACAAATTAATAGTTCTCTTACTTCTGTGGAATGTTTGCCCCGACCACTAATAGATGACCTTCCGGTTCCCCTCGTTCTAACCATTTCTCTGTAAGAAAGTTCTCATATATAAAACAATTTGTTCACAAAAAGTTGGCATATATATAGATACGAAATAAAATACGTGAGAAAACCGCACAAACGACTTTCAAAAAATACAAAACTAAGTGATTAGGTCTAAATTGCCGTACACAAGCTAACACAACTTGTACAAGCGAGTTTGGACTCACGGTCTTCAAGATACTGCAGTGTATCGCTTTCACTCTTGAAAAAAGAGCGGAATGCGATCCACGGACGCATATAGCAAACCGTGAATCAGAACTCGCAACTACAAGTTGCTTTGGCTTGTCAGTGGCAAAAACGACGTACTCGAACAATTTCGTAATTTTTGAGCAAGTTCTATATTGAAAACTCATTAAATACATAACAAAATACGTGAGAAAACCACACAAATAACCACCAAAAAATACAAAACATTACAATTGGGTGGGGCTCTCTGCACACAATCCAACAGAACTTGTAAAAGCGAGTTCCGACGCACGGTTTAAAAGATACGGTCGTGTATCGCTTTCAATCTTGAAAAAAAGCGGAAAGCGATATATTGACGTATCTTGCAAATTGTGGGTCGGAACTCGCAACTACAAGTTGCATTGGGTTGTGAATGGTTAGCCCGACCTACTCGCACAGTTTTATTTTTTTTGGACTAAGTTTGAGCGGTTTTCTAGTGAGACCGTACTAAAAAGATTCCGAGGTATATAAAAAAGATTCCGAGGTATATAGAAGTTTTTTCATATACGCGACAGAACAACACAAACGAGATGCAAAAAATACGAAATTAGGCCATTATGTCTGGCACACCAAACACAAGCCAATGCAACTTGCACAGGTGAGTTCCGACTCTCGGTTTGTAATATACGACTGTGTATCGCTTTATATCCATTTTATTGAATAAAAGTGATAAACTGACGTATCTTGCAAAGCGTGGGTCGGAAATTGCCTCTACAAGTTGTGTTGCCTTGTGCGTGGGGAGTCCGATCTACTCGTAAAATTTGAAAATTTCTGGATCTTGTTTGTTTGCTTTTCCTATATTCTACAACTTCAACTAACACTACATCTACGAAAATGTCAACAAAATATATACAACACACATGATACAAAAATTGTACTCTCTAAATTGTAGACTACTACGCATTATACAAAAAATCAAACCCAAAAATTGAAAAAAAATTCAATAAATTAACATAGTTCATTACACTAAATTGTGAATACCTAGTCCAGAGAGAGAGAGAGAGAGAGGGTTGTCGAAGATGTGAGGAGCCGCTACTGTAGACAAAGAAGTTGTAGACTCTAGGGTTTCGAAAAATTTGTGCTAGGGTTCGGGTGAGTTGGGGAGATTTCAAATTGGGTTAGGGTTTGGGGTATTCGGGAGAGGGAGAGATAGATAGAGATAGATAGAGAAAAGGGGGAGATCGAGAAGAGGAGGTCGGAGTAGAGCTAGGGTTTGGGGAATCAATATCGCGAGCTCTAGAGAAAGAGAGACAGAGTTGTCGACGAAGAAGTGAGGAAGATGAGATCTAAGTATGTACAAGTGTTTGGAAAAACACTTGTACATACCTAGGCCGTTGTTGGGAACAACAGCCTAGGCCGTTGTTGGGAACAACGGCCCCCAACAACGGCCTAGGCTGATTTTTTTATTAAAAAAAATAACCTAGGCCGCTGTTCCCCACAACGGCCTAAGTGTTTTTTTGACCAAAAAAAAGTTCACGCTAAATAACGCTAAGTCTGAAGCGTTATTTAGCATGAACTTCCCAAAATGCCCCTTCGTTCTAATAGGAGCTTCGCTTCAGACTAAGCGACAGCGATCTGAGTCGTCGATCAAGATCAAAAGCGATCCAACGGCTCAAATTGCTGTTTCAACTGAGAAAAACTATATATATATATATATATATATATATATATATATATATATATAGAGAGAGAGAGAGAGAGAGAGAGAGAGAGTCCCCTTCCGTTGTGCACTAGCCATGGTGTGCACTCGACCTTCGGGCCTTCGTATCGACGATTCGAACCTTTCGCATTGATTTACACGTCTAAATTAGTCTAAATATATATAACCAAGTCATTTGAAATTAATTTTCCCATGCATTGAAGTGTTACAAAATTGTATGGCTAAATATCATTTTTTTTATAATGACATAATGGATGGGTAAATTAATTCAAATGACTTGATTTTACAAATTTAGACTAATTTAGACGTATAGATCAATGTGAACGGTTCAGATCATCGATACGAAGGCCTGAAGCCCGAGTGCACATGGAGTGCACACCATGGCTAGTGCACAACGCAAGGGGACTATATATATATAGACAGAGATAGAGAGAAATCTTCAGTTGCACACTACTTTGGTGAGCACTCCGTGAGCACTCACGAAATAGAGCACCTATGACAAATCCGAACCGCTCATATTGTTCTATATACCTTAGAGAGCCTAACAATAAAAAATCAAGTAATTTGAAGTTCATTTGCCCATGATTTACATCATTACAAAATTGTATGGCTGAAAATTCTAACAGCATGATGGATGAGCAAATGAACTTCAAATTACTTGATTTTTTATTGTTAGGCTATCTAAGGTATATAGAACAATATGAGCGGTTCGGATTTGTTATAGGTGCTCTATTTCATGAGTGCTCACGGAGTGCTCACCAAAAGTAGTGTGCAACCGAAGGGGACTATATATATATATATATATATATATATATATATATATATATATATATATATATATATTGAATGTTCCGTTGTGCACTCGGCCTTCCCACCTTCATATCGATGATCCGAACCGTTCACATTGATGTACACATCTAAATTAGTCTAAATATGTAAAATCAAATCATTTGAAATTCATTTGCCCATCCATCACGTGACTATAAAAAACAACGATTTTCAACCATACAATTTTGTAACTTCAATGGATGGGCAAATAAATTTCAAATGATTTGATTTTATATATTTAGACTAATTTAGATGTGTACATCAATGTGAACGGTTCGGAGCGTCGATACGAAGGTGGGAAGGCCGAGTGCACACGAGTGCACACGGAGGCCTAGTGCACAACAGAACATTTCTCTCTCTCTCTCTCTCTCTCTCTCTCTCTCTCTATATATATATATATATATATATATATATATATATATATATATAATATTATAATGGGAGAGTTGTCATTTGTAGACAACCTGTGATTTGTATGCATTCAACCTCAATTAAATCTACCTCAATTAAATCTACACAACACAATTAGAAACCTTTGATTTGTATGCATTCAATGTCAATTAAATCTACACAACACAATTAGAAACCTATGATTTGTATGCATTCAACCTCAATTAAATCTACACCACACAATTAGATTAGATCTGACCCTAATCTAACTAAATCTCTCAATTGAATCTACACCACATAATTAGATCTAACCCTAACCTAACTAATTCTAAACCACACATCATGATCTCACCCCAACCAAATTAAACTCCATTTAATTATTTAAATTAAAAAAAAACCCACTCTCCTCTCCATCTCTCCCGAAACTCCCTCTCTCCCCCAAAAAAACTCAGATCGATCGCGCGCCCTATCTATCTATATTTTTTGTAGGCGTGCATTGCACGTACATTATATTAGTATATATATATATATGTATATATATATATATATATATATATATAGAGAGAAAGAGAGAGAGAGAGAGAGAGAGAGAGAGAGAAATGTTTCTGTTGTGCACCAGGCCTCCGTATGCACTCGACCTTCCCGCCTTCGTATCGACGATCCGAACCGTTCACATTGATCTACACGTCTAAATTAGTCTAAATATGTAAAATCAAATTATTTGAAATTTATTTGCCCATCCATCATGTGACTATAAAAAATAATGATTTTCAGCCATACAATTTTGTAACACTTCAATAGATGGGCAAATGAATTTCAAATAATTTGATTTTACATATTTAGACTAACTTAGATGTGTAGATCAATGTGAACGGTTCAGATCGTCGATACGAAGGCTGGAAGGCCGAGTGCACACGGAGGCCTAGTGCACAACGGAACATTACTCTTTATATATATATGTTTGCCCTTTAACACGTGCCTACGGCACGTCTTCGGAACGGTACACATGGTTTGATTATATAAAATAGTTTTAGAGGTCCAGCAAATTAATTGAAGTAGGAAATATATTATATGAGGAAGCAGCATATCTATCTTTATGCTTAACCATCGCCTTCTTGATCATTAGCTTGAACTTACCTGGAATGCTTATAGTTTGTTAGAAACAATGCATTGAGTTTTTTTCAACTTCAGCATTACTTTTAGATGCTTGTAATAGTTATGCAAGGACATGATCATATAGTTTTTATAGAGCTTACTCTATTCCCATAACCACTATGAACATGTCTAAATATAATGGTGACCCAAGTGCAGGTGTAAAGGTATCTACAATACCAATAATCTAAATATTTGTTTGTCTGAGACTCAGTTTGCAATTGAAATATCTCTTATTATTACTAGTTGAAATTTTTCGTGCACCAAGTGCACGTTGCTTGGTGCATAAGGCTAATAGTTTTAAGTCTATTGATCAAAACTAAATAATATCACAAGAATCATATAAAATGTAACATTACCGAAATGAGATGAATGAGCTATCATCGCTTATAATTATCAAGAAGGATTTTTTTGAAAAACTCCAATATACAGATTGTGTATCAAACGGTTCAGTGCACTTTCATTAATATCACTCATTGTCTCTTTCTTCAGACTAACGTAAAAATACACAAATCGGAACCTTCATACAATTTGGGCCTTAGTGAAATGTTAGTTGTGCTAATCAACTGTATGAAATGGGATTTTGTTTTAATTACTGAAGAGCATAAAGCCCTTACTTATAATTAAGATACAAGAAGATCTTTTTTCTCAATCAAATATTGTTTGGGTAAAATAACTCGTAAGCCTAATTTTCAGTAGCTAAATTGTTGGCATGAATAAATTAGACATTAGAAGAACTCACCAAACACAAATATTCACTAATAGTCGTGCACTAATCAAATACAAATCTTTTCTTTACATTTTTTATTCCTAAACAAATGTTACGAATAATTGAGCAGACTGGCTCGCCGAATTCGTCGATCGAATCGGAAGTTCGTTGCTTGTTGCTTCGAGAGACTGAAGAAACTATGAAAGTCCTTGACTTTTTGGGAAATCCCTTTTCAAAGGCGTTATCAAGCCAGAATTGGCAACTAATGTCTGTGGATGAATGCTTTCTTAAGGTTCAAGGGAAATTAATATGCACACACATATTTTGATGACCGCTTTCTTCCAATTAACCAACTCAGCTACTTAATGTTTCACAATTAGATCTCCGATTTCAAATCATGTCCTGCAACTGCAAAAACTAGGCATGTAGGATAACATAAGCTTGAGCTAATTATACTTCCTGTGCATTTAAGTTTATAATATAAAACTTGCAGATGCTTATTATACCTAATGCTAATCGAAATTGATTAAGCTGTCGACTTTATGAAACTATTAAGCAAACCATCCTCATCCATCATGGATATCTATTTGGAAAATTCATCCATCTAAGCTTAATTACACGATGGATCATGGAGAGAAAAATTTGTTCCTCCTTGTGATTTTCAGCAACAACAAAAAAAATTTGAGAACTGGTCTCAACGTCATCTCCAAAATACATAGAACGTTTGGAACAAACATTAATACATTCTCCTCATTTGTAGGATCCAAATTCAAAAACATGCAATTCACAATTTAAAGAAATGACTAAAAGCTTTATAAATGCTATGCATGCCTCATATTTAGCTTTGCCTCCTTTAAAAAGACCTACATCATCTCTCAGTTGGTTCTCCATCATTTGAACCTAAATTGATGCTACCTTTGACTTCTTGATCTGTTACTTAGCATATTGCATCTAATTCATCTCGACATTCTTATTGCAGTTACTCTTTATTTCTGGACGAGTTTCCTTGTTGCCTAACATACTAATCCATAAATCAAGGTTTAATAAGTATACTGAAGTGGTTATCCCAAAATTTTGGAATCAACTACATGGATCCTTATCCTTTCTTTCCATCTAGATCTAAGATGACAAGTGAGTTGGAGAAGTTCTTTGAGAATATTATTTGACTAGTGAATTTTTAAATTGAGAGAAAAATATTTACAAGATTATTCGCAATAGGTAATATGTGACGAGTTAGAATCTTAAGCAACTGAGTATGTCATGGAATTAGAGTAGCTAAATGTTGAACTGTGAATGTTGGGATGGATGATTAGCTAATCACTAAAAGGTAAGAAATAACGACATTTTCTTAAACTTGATGATAGTTTGGTTAATAATATATGAAGGAAAACCATCCAATATAATGATAATGAAGGGTTGCTTTAGGGCACTGGTTGAAACATTAGTCGGCTATATACAAGGTGTATCCTAAAGATTGGTTAAATATTGTCTTTTTAAAGTTGTGTTCAGTTCACGACTATTAACAGTCCAAAGCATTTTTCCACTATCACACTCTTTTTTTATGATCTTCCATATACATCCCCTTCAATCTCACCATCGTGATGCGTGCTTGATCCTAAATAGCAAAAGGATTCGATGGTTAAAGAGAATTCAAATCGCCTGATTTATCATCTTTAAATTAGTTTAATCATGCAGAACAAGATGTTCAGTTAAATTATTTGATTAATAAACCCTAACAGAGTTCCCACGAAAATTAGGAATAAGCATGGAAAAAACATTGGCAACACAAACTACTTGAGTATCGACCCTTCACTTAAGTTAGCTAATAGATGCTAATTGAATTTGCATTGTATCCATTGGCAACTGACCATTTAATACATTGTTCTTTGTTTCATTCAGGCAGCAATAAGTGGGGATGGGAAGGCTGATTGGGATGAGATAATCGATAACAGGCTTGTGGGCAAGAGCAATTTCGAAGAAATCAGGCAGCTAGCTGACATAGGCTACAAGTGCTTACAAAAGATCCCAAAAAAGCGAACTTCAATAGCTGACGTGACGCAAGCAATATCAAGAATAGGCAGGCGGCACTTCAACAAGGATGAAACCATGTCGATTTCTAGAAGCATCAATGCTTTGAGATTTTTGAAGAGAATAGACCATCATCATCCACAAGTAGAGCTAAATCACTTAACCACCATTAAAGAGTCCTTCAGCAAGTGTAGTAGCAGTGAGATCTCTGTTTTGTACTCAAAGTGGCTTCTTGCGTTCAATCTTTTGATTAACATGTTGTGATGGATTTTGTATCAATATTTTCTAAATGCCAGAACGGCCATTAGTAAAATGCTTTTTAACTGATCAATCACATTCATCGGCTTGGTTGAGACTGGTCCAAACTTTTCCTTACCCATACCTACTGATACATCTTGTTTGCTACCAAAGTGTCGGTGTCTGAAACAAAGTGTAGGCTATTAGTTATCACTTCTTTCCCTAACAAGGGAGTGCATGTTTATTTTGAACATGCATTATGTTTCTATATTTATTTTATTTTATTCTATTGAAAAAGAAAAATATAAGATGGTTACTTGCACTGATAAAGCGAAGTCACCGTCGATGAGCTCACTTTTAACACCAGAGATGCATCAATCTTGTTCGCTCAACACCAGTATGGACCCGCCCAAGCGTGTTCATAGGTATAACATGCAGAGATTGTATCCGTTTTTCTAATCAAGCATGATTTTGATCTCATGAAATGCAACAACTGGTCAAAAAGGTTATTTCATACAAGGAAAAAACTAATACATTGTTCCAATGTCTAAATCATAGAAGATCTATTCTTTATACATTTTTTCCATTTCTTGAGAATTGTCTATGAAAAGTTGAAATGAATAATAGCAATCATATTCGCTTAAAAATAATCAGTCAGCTGGGCATTTGAGAAGCACCTCTGAAATAGATGTAAATACAATACAATGAAGGATTGTTTGATGGGTTCCTAGGCACTGCAAGATATACCGATGTGCATCACTGAGAATACGAGATGTGATGACTACCATCTTTTGTGCAGGCCCTATGCTTGCTGCTTTCCAATCCATAGTCTACAAAAAAGGAAGGAATCTTAGAATCATTATCAATGAACACACTATTTTTGGCATACGGCCATTGTTCTTACATTTATGCCTACTAAAAAGTACAAACTCTATTGGCTTAAATAATACCAAGATTTTTATAATAAGATGTTTAGAAAGATGCATATCTAACAATACCTCTTTGAAAACATATAACTGACCATGAAATCTGACTAACTTCAAACGATTTGAAGCATTAGTTAATCTGTACTATTTTATAAATAGAGAAGGATGTGTTTGGAAAATCACTATTTGAAACCTAACACAGGCGAAGGACATCCCTTTTGTTCTATATTTATCACATTAGGGTGAGAATAATCATTGTGCATTAAGATAATAAATGACCTCCACTATGAAGAGATAGCATGTACAATGCAAGTGCTAAAAATCTAATACAAATAATTTGAAGTAACACGATGTTCAAATTTTGCATGTTATTTCAAATAAAAACTTTCTGAGAAACTTTTATGTTAGTTTGTTAGGGAGTAGGGGGACATAGACCCTGCTCCTAGTGTAACAAACACCAGGCACACAAATCTCAATGCGGCAAATCTTGTAGGAATTTTGCTACCCAACATATCCCTGTTTTATTCTGATGACAAACGTCAACTGCACAATTCACCAGAGTTACATTCGAAACACAACCTAAATCATTCTCAAGCCCAAAACTAAAGTAGGCCCGACACATAGAGCTACATTAATTGTATCCTTAACTCAAAGTGAATATCCCTCTATATAAACATTCTTATCGAGAAAGGAGTCACACAAATCCTGAACCACCCTTCCCACGCTACTCCCCATAAATATTATTAGTTCCTGCAATATAAGTTCCATAAACCTTCATTAATTTTGCCACATCATCCCAAATCCTAATAATGTATACAGCACCAATATTTCCTTCCATGTCTAAGACTTGAAAATTCAGCTCTAGCCATCCACAGCCAGGATGTTATGCGTCAGCGAAAATGCAATAGCAATAGGAAAAGAGAAGCATATCACAAAAAATTGGAAGCGTCAAAGTTAAAATTGATATCTCCAGTTAGGATGTAGTATAAAACCAAGAAAATTGTTTAAAACACCTAGGTTGAACACATTCAATGGAAACAGATGAATTAACCAATCAATTGAGGGATAGAATGGTAACTGATGAAGCAATAGGGCCTAGGATAGATGTCGATGTCCTCCGTTTTTTAGTTAAAGGCTTTGTTGTTGCACTCTATGTATTGTCTTCAAACATGGGACGTGCAAAGGTCGTCAACAGAAGAGGAAGATCGTGACATGATCTATATTCTAAGTTAAAAGCAAACATAGTAGAAGAACAATATCTAAATAACCATGACAGCATAAAACATGGTCTCCCCAATGAAAGAACTAAGCAGCTAATACATCATAAATCTTCTTTAGATACAGGCTACCTATCTACATGACCTTTCTTAGAATAAGGTAGGCAAGCATGCTTATTCCGGAGATGCTTAACACGATCATCACTTCTCGTCAACAATGTGCATATAATAACAGATTTATCTATCAAATTATAACCAGAATAATGAAATTCACCATTTTATTATGAGGATCGGGATGGGCTCACGTTGTGAGGAAGTTGCGAGGAAGAAGGTGGCGATGGCTGACATGACGAAGATGAGGGGAGGCAAAGAGTGGTTGTGCTCCGGTGATGAGAGGTCGATTCCGAGGGCACAAACGACGGCGACGGCGGTGGAGGTACGAGATAAGGGTTAGGGTTAAGGTTTGGGGGTTCGGAGGGATTGGGGGTTTCGGATTGGGGAGGGACGTCGGGATTGGAAGTGGAATTGGGGTTAGGGTTAGGGTTAGGGTTTTGAGAGATTGACAGAGATCGGAATTTGGGTGAGAGATCGGGAGAGAAGAGATTAGAGTTGGTAGGGTGTAGGTTTTGAGAACGATCAGAATTTTGGGGGAGAGAGTCAGAGAGAAGAGATAGATATGATTTTGATTAAATATATATATATATATGAGGAATTTTGAGGGCTGATATATAATTTAAGAATACAGGATCTACGGTCTAGATTTATTATGGTAGTAAATGCAGGCCAATACCAATATACTAGATGCATAGGGTTCTGATTTTGACAACTGATATTTGATGTTGCAAGAGCAGACCCAAATTCAACCCCTAATCCTTCTTGTTTATAAAGATACAAAATGACTGGATCTAAAACAACAACTTGAAAACCTACACTCATACTCGTAGCCTCAATAGCCTCACAGGTTTAGTTTTCATTTGTTACAGCTATTTGATTCTATGTTAATTAGTACAAATTGAAATCTGTCAATTCTAGAGACCATAGTTGACAAATTTTCTACAAAAGAACATAACCATCAAGAATTATTTGCATAGCATTCTTCTCTAAATATGTAAATTAAAAATAAGATCAGTAACTTATTTTAATTGCAAGAATCAGAACTTAAAGGATATATTGGTTATTAGATTCCAGAAGCCCAAACAAAGGCTAACATCAAATAAGTATCTCTATCCTGATGAATTGTAACACCCCGGATCCTTGTTATAGGACATCCGTGATATCACTAGAATCTTTTCCTTCAAATGCATCTCAACATAGTAAATAATACGGAAATTTAAAAACTTTTATTGCCAAATAGAATAATTACATTAATAATTACAACCCTTATCTTGTTCTTGAACAAGGAATACAAATTACATAAACTTATTACAAGTGATTACAAAAATATTCAAACTCTACTTGCGAAGCTATTGGCTGTCTTCCAGATCGGCAATTGATTGGTCACTGCCGAAATCTCGCAGAGTGGTCTATCAATCTCCCTAGGACTTGCCCTTCGGCTTGAGCCTTCTGCTGCGCGACTCTGATATTCCTACACCTGCTTAAATGATAGGTATGTATACTGCCGCCCCACTTGGATACCCTGCTGGCCTGGCTCTTCTGCCCTCAAGACCCGGTATCTGGTACCTAATTAAGTGGGCACGTCAGTAATTCTACTGACGCAATACTGATAAGAAAACAGCGATCTCCAACTAGCACATCCACAATTCATCTTGAAAGAAAAAGAAACGTGTATCCTGATTTCCTAGCATTCGTGTATGCCATGACTTGAAGTCTAAAACAAAACACAGAGTACAGAAACAGATGCCTTAATCTAATGTCAGTGAGACTCTGGACACACATGCATCCCATACTACATGTGCCTCGGATCAAGCCGTTCCTCCAGTTTCAGGGATTCAAACCCTCACCCTGCAATGCATTCTAATTCGGTCCACTTCCTGTTCCTGATAGTATGACATGGTTGAGGAGGTATAAATAAAAAGAAATAATTCGGGGCGCTACCCCGTTGTCACCAATAATTGTTACATCGAACCATCCTCGAAAGTTGTGACAAACTTACAGATATACCGCAGCATATCCATTGCGCAGAAGATCCATTATGATCCGTTCGTGTTCACCAACATAAAACATGACGGCCTCAAAGGTCTAAAAAACCCCTATCCGCCAGGAAATCGATATCCCGTTCTTACCATGGTACTTCAGGTATCAACAGTACAAGATACACACAACAGCATGTATCCCTAATGACAGGAAGAGACAACCCCATAGTATCACCACCTAGTGCTAACTCTCAGAACGAGTCAGATTTAGGGAATCACTCCTAACACCAATTCGGTCTTCGAGCAAAAAAATAAAGGAAAACCTAATCAATGCAGTACTGAAACATGTTGTTAGCCAAAATATATACGGTGTCGATCAAACAATGTCGAGCCTGACTGGTCTGTCAAAATAACAATCATCACAGGAATCACCTCTACTGATTCCTAATACCTTCACTGGTCAGCGACCAATTAATCCCGGCCCGTGACCCTCAGAGAGTAGTCCAACGGCACCCCAAGGAAGCAATATAAATCTGAATGAAGGTAAGCACACACATAACCAACAATTCTGAACATTGACCGACTCAGGCATCGAGACACCAAACACAAACCGACCAGAGCTATAACCCAACTCACTCATGTCCACCATGAGCACTAAGCACAGAAACTTGTCTAAGTTCCAAATGAAATGCTAAAAACATCATTAAAATACGATAGCTCATGATCATCACACTACAGTACGCAGAGGGTTCCTCATCAATTGTCCGATGAAACAGTTCAAGAAATAGCAGTAGCTGTAACCCAAGCTACGCCCATCGAAAACCAACACACTCAGAATTTCTAGAAGGGTAGGGAGATCCACCATAATCCCCTAGTGGACGACTCCCTCACATTCTTTAAGGAGCTCAAGTCCCCAAGTCAACTTAAGCTTGAAGTTTAGTCTGAACAACAGATTGCTAACTTGCCACGTCCATAACTTTCGACACACAATTCGGAATTTCTTGATATTCCCCATTCTTAAAAAGTAAGACCCTAGTCTACAACTCTCCAGTTGACCATTTCCTCAAATTCAATCATCTTGACACCCAATAACCCTTATATACTCCCAGCAATATGTTCCTGCTTGCACTTGCTGCACCTTCCCAACATCATAAAAGTTTGCTTACTTATCGGAATTACTCTATTCCGGGTTCCATGGAAAGGTGGGAGCGTCTACTTCAACTTCCTAGTTGAAAACCTCTTCAGGTTCAATCATTTAAACCCTAAAAAATACCAAAATCCATCAGGTGCACAAACAGGGCAGATTTGTTCTAGCAAATACTGCCTTGACTAAGACCGAATCGGTTCCATCTTGAAAAAATCATAACTCTCAACTTATAAACTGGAGTTACAAAATTCCAGATGGGTTAGAAAGCTATGAATCCCTACTATAAATCTCTAATTGGCCAAATTCTTAACAAATAAGTCCAGGATTATTTATCTCCACAGACTAGTCAACTTGTACTAGGCTGAACATAGCCCACTTCGAAATTCAACAACAATTCCATCTTAAGTACGATACTCATGAAATTTGAGATTCTCAATCTAAACATATACCATTTCATTGTATCCAAAATTTGCATTCAGATTCACATCATACAATGAGTTATGACTCCTCAAACATTGCATAATTTTCAGCTGCTTTTTCAGCAGGGATTTTTGCCATTGTGTACAGTTTATTCTTTGAACCTCATCAAAAGACCTCTAAAAATTCTAAAATTTGAGAATCCCTAAATTGACTCATACCAAAAGCCACTCCCAAAATTTCATAGCAATATCATTAACACACAAGGAGTTATGGCCCTTTAAACTTCAGCCCAAGAGCAATCAGCTTCAGCTACAACTATCCAGACCAGTCGCACTCCACAATTTTTTTGAGGTATCAAACGACCTCGAAAACTTATGAAATTTTAGACTATAGTTGTGGACGCATACAAGAGTGTCCACAAAAGTTTTCAGCTCAAAATTACCAATCTACACTGAGTTACAAGGTTGGAAAGACACAGTCAAAATCTACACAGCAGCAGCAGTTTCGGCTGCTTTCTGTCGAGATTTGGACCAATTGTTTGGGCTGCTAAAAAGCTTCCAAATATTACGAAAAAAATCATGGATACTCTACATACATAGAAGAACAACTTCCCAAATTCTAGCTCATAATTCCGAGCCATTTGGGAGCAAGAAATTCTCAAACATACCCTCACAACCATGCTTCTTAACAAGCTTTAAGAAAAAGTTGTTCTTACCATACAACTATGTTTCCCTAGCACTTCACATGCTCATACATGGTAACAATATCATAGCTACCACTACTACACATTCATTTCACACCAAAAATAAATACCAAGTTTAGAGTTTAAGAGATCACCCACACGAAGTTTGCAAGAGAATCTCCTAGCCTTGCTTGCTTGCTCCCTTTATTTGCTTTCTTGCTCTTGTAGAAGCTCCATACTCCTACTATACTTCTTCTCTACTACACTTCTTCTCCTACAAATTATCTTTCCAAAGGCTCCACCTTTTCCCGCTCCCTCTCTTTTCCTCTTTTTTTTTTTTTTGAAGAACATAAGGAAAAATGAGAGATGAATGGAGCAGGAGGGGGATTTATAAGAGAAGGGAAGCTAGGGTCTTCTTCTTCTTCTTCTTCCTTTTTGGCCGGAAGTGGAGTGATGGAGGGCTAGGATTGAAGGTGCTAGGGTTGTGGAGGTGGGTGGTGAGATGAGGTGCCAACTTTCCAAGTAGAAGCTTCTTGAAAATTTCCTTGAAGCTTCTTGAAAATTTCCTCATCTCATGAGTCACTTTCACATGGTGAAATATCTCCACCATTGGATCTCATCAAGATCCAAGTTACGATCACGTGATGCTAGGGTTCCTAACCCTAGGTTAGGTCAAGGAACCCTAGGTTAGGTCAAGGAACCCTAGGTCACCATACCCTAGGTTACCATACCCTAATACACAATTCCAATCCATATTCAATTCAAGCAATTAGCTTAAATTAAAATGACCAATATATAATTTAAAATCTACAAAAATCCATGTTTTATAGAAATTATATTTTTCTCCTGAAAATTGTTTGGTAAAAAAAAAGGGACAAAACCATAGTTTAGTCGAGAAGATTTTCTGAGTTTACCTCATCAGGTTTAGAACAGCTCATATGTCTGAAATCTCTCAATTAAAACTGATAATTATTAGAAAAATATGTAATCATGTTCAATACACAGACGTGCATGGATTACTATGCAAAAATGGCCATATACTATTTCGCGAGGTATTACATGAATCAAATTTTGTGATGAAGTAAAAATTAAATAAATAGGCAACGCAAGTTAAAGTACCTCAAGTTAAAAGAATATCTGACCAAGAAAATACAGCAGCATAAACTATTTTCTAGTTACATCCAATGATAACTATACAAAACCACCATTAAATGTTTCAACAAGTTCAAGTTTCAATGATTAACTAACTAACAATAATGAGTATCACAAACAACATGTGCAAGCTATATAAATAATAATAACATACAGTTCCTTCTAAATTGAGGATGGATGAGCCTAATAGCAAAGAAAACAAACAAAAAATGATCTGCAATACATACTGACAAAAGTTTCGGAATACAAAAGCTGAACTTGTATAATGTGGCTACTGACAAGCTCAAAACTGTCACTTGATATAGAAGAATCATAAAGTCGACTACATTGATCTAGCCTCAGGCTCTCACCCTTGTACTCCAAAATCTTTTCCCTACACAATGGAAATATTCCTACTAAATAAATTGAAAGAAAGATATGCATATGATCTCATTAACTGACCAATTAAAAAAATTTAAACAACATTCAAATATGACCCGTAAGAACATGCAAGAGATTATGTTGTTTAATGTAAAACTGCAAGCATAGATGTTAGCATACATTTATATTCTCTCATTTTCACTATGTTGTGTTGCACTTTCAAGTAGGTTATGTATTCCTGTCCGACACATATCCAACATCATTACTTGACTGACAAGTACCTCACACACTAAATCTGTCTCCAAGTCAAAATCTACCAAGAAACCAACTTCTTACGCTTGTCAACTAACGTGGAACATACTTCAGTTCTTGCCTTTCTCTTCTTCTGAGGCCATATATAATGTGATAGTAAATGAAAATACTAAATAGAAAGAGTAAACTACAATTTCATCCAATACCAACCCTTGATCCCTTCAACTCTTCACATTTCTCTATTGGTCAATGCCTTTCGCTCAACCCATTTCCGGTCCCTTTCTTGCGGTGTGACAATAACTTAAAAGGTTAACTTATCATAAACTGCCTCAAAATTTTCGTTCATTTTAGTGCTAAATACCCTGCTCTTTGCCACATCCTTATTAAGGAACCCAAAGTCTTTTACTTTGGTTACTCGATACCAACTGTTAGCCTCACCCGAAATACAACCAGAACACTCCCATCTGCAGGTCACATGATCTTCAAGTGACATTTTTACCTCCAGACTCAACGTAGAATTCCTTCTTCTTAACCCCTCTTGAGGCATTGCCCTTCTCCAATCAGTTATACACTACCACCAATCTACCAAAAACTCAAATTTTTTTAGGGCTAAAATTTTGGACTTTCTTCTTCATCCCAACCCTTCAAACCTTAATCCTTAAACCCTAACCAATCTTTACACCCGAATCCTAATTTTCATAACCCCAATTTCGATAAATTATCCTTCTTTCTCGAAAAAACACAAAGCTAATACCCTGCTTCTGAAAACTCAAAATTCAACATCAAAACTTTCAACTTTCTTCTCCATTTCAACCTCTAAACCCTTAATCCTAAATCCTAACTACCCAGCCTGAGTCCAAAGTTCCAATCTTTACACTGTATCCCAATCCTTATCACCCTAATTTCGACAAATCACCTCTCTTTCACAAAAATCATAATGCCAGCACAAATAAACACCATGCTAGTACCTTCTTCCGGAAACTCAAAGTTCCAATCTTTACCCCTGATACACACCAGTTGATGAAATTGTATAGATTAGATTGTAACCATGTTGTAACTAACTCAACAACCTGTCCGATTACGTGCTTTGCACGTAATCTTTGCCTATAAATAAATAAGAGCGGATCAGCTATTGATCTGGTGATTTTGCAGCTCAATACTTCTTGTCTTCTTGAATCCTTCTTCCTCCAATCCTCCATTACTTTCTTTACTTCAACTCAGTCTTCTTCTTCTTGATTGATTCTTTCTCTAATCCTCCATTAATTCTCCTCATCAAACCATTCTCACCTTCCCTCCGCACAAATGGCTACAAACAGAGGAAAAGTTGTATCAATGGTATCAGAGCCGACCGATCCTGCTACGAGTTTGGAAGGTGGAACTCATCAAGATTCCGCCGACGAGGGGATTCGTGGCTTGGCACCAGATCTGGAGTGGCGTCGAAGCCATCAGATCTTGAATGAAAGAGTAGTGATACTGGAGAATCAGGTTAAAGACATGGCGTCGCAAACTTCCCAAATTCCCTTGATACTGACGCAGTTGCAGTTGTTAACTCAGCGCATGGGGAAGTTTCAATCCAATCAAGAATCATCACAAGTAGTTTCACCGTCGAAACCTAATGCATCAGGTAAACCTCAACTCAATCTTGGTAGGGGTTCTATGGAAGAAAACCTGGGTTCTTTGCAGAAGAATGGAGAATGCGCACCAAGTGTTCGATCATATGGCCGTGAGAAATCAATGGTGCAAAGCTCGCAGTCAAGCCAATTAAAGTTGGGTGATGAAGAGATCAAGTTACATAGTGTTGAAAAGTCCAAGGAGGAATGTGAGAATCAAATTAAACTAGCTGATCCATATACGGCCAAGTCAAGTGTTGTGGGCAGCACTATTGGAAGTTCAGGACATGGAGAGGAGCTCCAGGTTCAAAAAAAATCAAATGAACAGACTTTATCAAGAAAAACAATTTCAATCAATCCTGATCTAAAGCCGAATGGTTCTGGCAATGCTAAGAAGACTCAGAATGTGTCCTTTGCCACTCCTTTGTTCAAGGAAACATCAATTCTTGATAAGAAGTTGAACAAAGAAAAGAGCATGGAAGAAGAGGCTGGAATTGTATGTTGGTTATTTTTCAAAGATGTGGGTTACCCTTCAAGGTTCTTCATTTTTGATCCAGGAGGAAGAAGCTGGTGTCCGAAGCTGAGAAGCTTGTTGTGTTGTTCCTTAGAGTTGGGTCTTGAATTGAAAGAATTGCCCGAATTTCACCATTCATCTGTGACCCTGCATTTTCTTGAAGTCACTGATTCTCGGAACACTTCCACTGATTGGAGTTGCTTTGTGAGTCACCGCCTATCTGTAGTGAATCAGAAAATGGAGGAGAAATCGGTTTCAAAGGAATCACAGAACCATTACTCCAAGGCTGCAAAGGATTGGGGTTGGCGTGAATTTGTGACTCTGACAAGCCTGTTTGATCAAGACTCTGGATTTCTTGTTCAAGACACTGTTGTTTTCTCTGCAGAGGTTCTTATACTGAAGGAAACTTCAAGAATGCAAGAATTGAGTGACCAAGACTCAGATTCATCTGTCGCTACTTCAAATCCACAAATAGATGCTATTTGGAAGAGAGGGTGATATTAGAAACAAGATCGGTTCATTCTTAAGGGAGAGCGTGACACTGTAAACAAGTAAACCCTGGTATGGTGATCCTTATGAATTTAGTTCTGATTACGAAAGCGATAGCCGAGGGAAGAATGGATTTGACTGAAGTTTTGGCCTTGAGGATGTGGACCCATGGGATGATTTTCGTTGCAGAATTCAACTGATGCTATAACGTTCAGAATCTTGCTGTTGGTCATGCTGAGAAGGAAGGGATCTCTCGGATTACTACAGTGTTTCTGGAACTGATGAGTCTACTGCTAAGTTCGGGCAGCAACTGTACAAACTTGTTGATGTTCATGAGGTTCAGAATTGGATGCACATACCTTTTGTTGTTCAAGTACTTTCCTTGTTAGACCTTGAGGCAAGGTCTTATTGAAGGGGGGAGGAATTGATACACACCAGTTGATGAAATTGTATAGATTAGATTGTAACCATGTTGTAACTAACTCAACAACCTGTCCGATTACGTGCTTTGCACGTAATCTTTGCCTATAAATAAATAAGAGCGGATCAGCTATTGATCTGGTGATTTTGCAGCTCAATACTTCTTGTCTTCTTGAATCCTTCTTCCTCCAATCCTCCATTACTTTCTTTACTTCAACTCAGTCTTCTTCTTCTTGATTGATTCTTTCTCTAATCCTCCATTAATTCTCCTCATCAAACCATTCTCACCTTCCCTCCGCACAAGTGGCTACAAACAGAGGAAAAGTTGTATCAACCCCCTAATCCCAATCCCCCTCATCCCAATTTTGACAAATCACCTCTCTTTCACAAAATCACAACGCCAATACAAATAAATACAATGCTAATACCTTACTCCGAAAACTTAAACATTAGGGTTAAAAATATTGACTTTCATCGTCATCCCACCCCCTAAAACCGTAATTTCTAAACCCTAACCACACAATCCTTTTCAAAGTTCCAACCTTTACCCACTACTCACCATGGTTTCTAATAACCAGTGAAGTGAATACTTCCCGATAGCATATTCTCTTGTAGTAAAGAAATTAATGTTCCATATTTGCCAAATCATTTTAGGTTGCTGATCAGCTTACCTGTCTTGCTATGGTTTGGAAGCCCAAATTGAGGCCACCAAATAATCCATCTCTCACTTGCGTACACCTTAAATCAAAACCAATAGAAAACTCATCAAATAAATCACCAAATTAAAATTTTTTAAACCAAAAAATAAAATAATCATACCTCTCTGAACTTAGATATCATGCACACACAAAATTCGAGTCAGCAAAAAACTGAGTAATCCCCTGCACAAACAAAATTAAAAATTAGAATGAGAATTCGATTAATGATATGAAATTAGAGTCACCGCATCGCATGTAGAGGCTCTCGATTCGGTGGAGGGGAGTCGCCGATACGAAGTCGCTGGATATTTGCGCTCGATTTAGGGGATGAGAGTCGCCAATACAGAATCATCAGCGGATCAGATATCGGCGACGACCTCTTAATTGGGGTTCGACATTGAATTTGGATTTGGATTTGCTCTAAGATTCGCGCTTGAGAGGACGATGGAGGCTTTGCCAATGGAATGGAAGCGAAGGTTTAAGAAAATGGTTTTAGGAATTTGAAGTTAGCAGCTTAAAAACCCTAGGAGAGAGATAGAGAGAAATTGGAGCTCTCTGGTTTGGAGTATAGATGGAGCAAACTGATCTGAATAGGAGAGAGAGAGAGAGAGAGAGAAGTAATTAAATAAATAAAGGAGTTGAGAGAGAGAGAGAAATAATTAATTAAATAAAGGAGTTTTTTTTTTGGGGGGGGGGGGGATTTGAATTTGAGTTTTTAGGGAAAACTTTTGTGGAGAAAATGTCTTTTGGGAGCTTAGATCTGGACCATTAATTTCCTTACCATTGAAGGAGAGCCTCTTGATAGCTTTTCTTTGTGTTTTATTATATATATATATATATATATATATATATATATATATATATATATATATATATATATATATATATATATATATATAAAAGGAATGCTCCATTGCAAACCACTGAAGCCACTGAAGCCGTTGTTTCAACGGCTTAGGTTATAAACCTAAACCGTTGTTGGAAACAACGGCTTCAGTGTTAACATAACTGAAGTCGTTCCCAACAACGGCTTCAGTAGTTTTCATTTTTCATTCCCATTTTCACGGGACCCGTTTGCAATGGACCATTGCCATATATATATATATATATATATATATATATATATATATATATATATATATATATATATATATAGCAACGCTCCATTGAAAACGCTACTGTAGCGTTGAAAACGTGAAAACAACCTAGACCGTTGTTGGGAACAATGGCTTAGGTGGTTTTCACGAGGTGTTGTGGGTGGTTTTCACGAGGTTTCACAACATTTGCGTTTTCAATGAAGCAATGCTTATATATATATATATATATATATATATATATATATATGGGTAAAAGGGATATGAGCAACTTGCTCATTTAGTAAATGAGCAATTGATTATGTGGCATGCATGTGATACATTGGACAACTAACTCTTTTAATGCTTTTCCAATCACATGTATGCCACATCATCAATTGCTTATTTACTAAATGAGCAGGTTGCTCATACCCCTTTTTCCCTATATATATATATATATATATATATATATATATATATATATATATTCAAAAATTTAGCTTTTTAGATTTCAAGTTTTTATGCTTTTTTTGATTGCTCATATAGAATATTTCACTGAGTTTCCTGATTGATTTCAAATACAATGGAAGATTTAAATGGATATTCACTTGGGTAAATTTCAACCTCCAAAGTTACACTGAAAGTAGCAAATATCTTCTCAAAAGTTAAATTTCATCATTTTGCATCCTCAAAGTTCTAAGAAGTCAGATTTTACACCCCCAATTATAATTATTCAAACATGAACTTTTATTTACAACAATTGTTTTCGTATATTCAAACTTGAGCTACATAAACTCCATGATGGATGTTTCAGATTCATACATCCGAAATGCTAGAAAGTAAATGTATCCAGTATTATACATGAACATTATTATAGTGTACATCTCAGAAAGTATATTAACATATGATAGTAGAATACACTAAGAACATCAAAGTTCATCGTCAAATTTTCTTTCCTCCTTGACATACAGAGCAAGTTCTTCATCAGAACTAAACAACAGCATCTGTCTGGCTTCTCACTGCTTCCTATAATGAAAAAAATCACTACATATGGTCATGTAAGTTTTCTTTATTTGTATGACATCTACAACTATTTCATATTGGATCAATTAATTCTTTCTTTTATATTTTGACATTATAATGCTTACTTTCATATGCTGCATCGTTCTGAAGACGTGCCGTAGGCACGTGCACACGGGCAAACCTAGTTCATTTATAAATCACTCATTGTCATCTTCGTTTTTGTTTATATTTGATTATGAGGAATTGTCCATGTCCGAATGATTTTCAAGGTAGAATTCAAGGTGTTTACCTGCATTTGGAACCTTGGTAGCATGACAAAAGTAATCTTGGAGCTAATTGTGAAATCTTAGTAGCACGAGGGAAGTAATCTTGGAGCTTACATATACCTTGGTTATAGGAGATTCCAACTAGAATATCGAAAGTAGGATTGTTGTTCAAGCCAAATTGAGTGTAATTTTTTTTAATTATTATTAAAGAATGCAGAGTATAGCCAGCATGTTTCATTAATAAAGAGTTAACAAAACAAACCCAGGGTAATGGGCAAAATACATAGTTCTGCAAAACTAAAACTAAACCTCCAACAGGGCCGACCCTGAGTTCCCGGGGGCCCGAGGCGAACTCCCAAAATGGGGCCCCCATACACAAAAAAAATATGTATACAAAAAATTTGCACATTGTTCAAAGCAAAATATGCAAAATATATATCATTAAATAACAAGTTTACTCATAAGCATCATACAGATATGTAAAATTAAGTCAAAACATATAATCAAATATGCAAAACATGTCAATGGAAAGTTCCTTTGGTGAATGGAAAACTCTGATTCTACCTCATTTAATGCATGAACCTGCCTGAACAACTGACCTCCACATCTACATAGATGAAATGAAAATTATGAAACAGAAACAGAAAATTATGAAATGAAAATGAAATAGCACTTAAGGTTGATTTTCGATTGGGTTGGGATTTGGGGAAACGAAAGAAGAGGTTTTATTTTAAAAGTGGGTTTCGGGTAATCGGGTTTAGGGTAAGGGCCTTAAGGGTTTCGAGTTAAAAATTGAATGTGGGTTTCGGGTTCGAGTTTATATTGATTTAAATGTGGATTTGTTTTAAATCACCCAAATTTAAAGTCTCAAATTCAATTCAAGTCTTCAAGCCTAAACCCAAATAATTTTTTAAAAAAAATTAAAGGCTCAAATAATTATTTTTTGGGACCCCTAATAATAGTTTTTTTTACGCGCAAAATATATGCCTATCTTTACAAGGGAAGTATAAATTTGGGGACCCCTAAAATCGCAAAAACTCCAGGGGCCTGAGGCGGCCGCCTCACCCGCCTCAAGGGTGGGGCCGGCCCTGTCCTCCAACATACATGAGAGGGTGGACATAAAATAAAATCATCAAAAGTACAAGCGTAACAAAACTTAAGAGATCCCCCAACAGACCATGGGGGGTGGGAATTTAACACTACTCCACTCAGTCTAGAGTGGGCCCAAAATCTATCTCCTCGTCCTCATAATCCTCAATTTGGAAGGCTCTAGAAATACTTCCCCTAGGCCCTGTCGCAGCTGTTTTGGCAAAAAAGGAGATAAGATGCATAACACGAGTTAGATTACTAGCCACGAAAGTAAAAGTTATTCCTATCTAGTCGTAAAACCCAGGTTGTTGTGACGATAGAAATATACCATGCTTCTTTTATTTTCGGTCGCTCATTAGCAAATTTAGGACCTATCCATATGTCCTAATATGATAGGGGGTAAACATTTGTACCGAGGGCCCTTAGCACCTCAACCAAGACCGCTTGCTTCGCTGGCACTCCATGAACAAGTGGTCACTTGTCTAAGTGTTCGTGTTGCAAAAAACACACTATATTTGGTTGTCTTTTCACTAGGTTCTCCCTAGTCAAGATCGCATCGTTGAGGACTAACCATATAAAAATCTTTACTTTAAAAGGGGCTTTAACTTTACATATAATTATAGACCACTTCGGTTTGCAACCAGGAATATGTATGCGGTTGTAGAGTGATTGTACCGAGAAGGTACCATCCTTTTTTGGTCTCCATGCTTTCCTATATGGCCCTTGTGTGCATTTCACCCCCGACTGGTCCAAGTGTGTTTGGAGTTCCTCAAATTTTAGTTGGGATTCCATACTCAGGCAATGTTTAAAAGTTGGTCTCCACGATCCTTTTTTCCAGGTTTTGGAAACTGTGTTGTGCTGTTGTGTCGTTTGATCATATAGGTCTGGGAACAATTCTTTGAAAGTGTGTGCTCCACACCATTTGCCCCACCAAAACTTGGTCATCCTGCCATTGCCGATAATGAAGTCACACAGGTGCTAACTGGATCGTATTCTTTAGTAACCCCTCTCCAGAACCAGAAGATTTTGGGTCCCACCCTGAAGCCCAAATTTATCGACCCATTTCCTTAGAGATAGGATCATATTAAAATCTTCCCACCCTTTTCCATTAGTATGGAACACTTTCCACCACTATTTTCCAAGGAGAGAAGTTCATATATATGAGATATATGATTCCAAGCCTTCAATGTATTTTCTTTATGCATGCCTTTTCCCACCTGATGAGATAGTACTGCCCCTGACAGTGTTGGCCCCTTTCCACGGGAATCATTTCCTGAACTCTATCAATTTGATTGATAATTCACCTGGGCATTTCTAAGAAAGACAGGTAGTATGTTGGTTGGTTAGAGAGCACCGAATTGATCAAGGTCACCCTCCCCCCTAAGGATAGGGATTTTCCTTTCCAGCCGAATAGCATATTCTCTATCCGATCGATAATCGGGAACCAGTCTGCTATCTTTAGTTTGTCTGGTCTAAGCGGGAGCCCCATGTATTTGATGGGGAAACTCTCAATCTTAGAGTTTAGTATGAAAGCATGTTCTTCTGCCTCCTCAGTGGACATGATGATGGGTATGAGTGCACTCTTATTGAAGTTGACCCGAAGACCGGACCAAGCTCTAAGGTTGTAGAGAACTCCTTTAAAAGCGATGGTTTCTCTAGGATCTCCGTTTCCAAATAATAAAGTGTCATCCACATATTGTACTACGTGCATCCCCGGTGATTTCTTCCACTTGCGACAAGTGTGATCCAATCCTCTTGTCTACAGTTATCCATCATGGATTTAAGAACGTCGGCAACTATAATGAATAGGAGGGGGGATAGAGGGTCTTCTTGTTGCAACCCTCTCCTACATGAGAACGGTCGACTCGCTCCACCATTAACCAAGATGGTCGTTCTACTGGTGGTGAGAGTGTCGGATCCATTTGTCACCAATACCTCTGCCTTTGAGGGCTTCTATTAAACAATCCCACTCGACCGAGTCATATTCTTTTTCGAAATCAAGTTTGAGCAAATAGATCATGTCATTCGAGATGTGGCATTGATGGATGGTTTCTTCCGCCGTTGCAACGCAGTCTAGGATGCATCAGCCTTTGATGAAACTGGTTTGTTCCAGGCTAATTAATCTGTACATTACCCCCCTCCTCCGCTTTGTGGAAGTATTCAAAGATTTGTAGTCTAATAGCGAAGATCTTGGTTATTATCTTGACCGAACAGTTAAGGAGGCTTACGGGGCGGAAGTCCCCAACCTGGGACGAGTCTTCTTTTTTGGGAATAAGGACAAGTTCTGCATAGTTGAGTCTGCCTAGCTTAAGTCTGTGATTGTAGAATTCGGCGAGGACTGACAACGGATCGTCCTCAATCTCCTCCCAAAAAGTGTGGTAAAAGAGCATCAGAAATCCATCCGGACTCGGCTTTTTTTCCCTACCAAGCTGAAAGATTGCCTCCTTGGTCTCCTCGTCCATAAACGGATCTTCAGTTGATCTCAGTGATTGTACTAAATCATCAGGGTTCTCCTGCCAAAAGTTTGTTCGGGGTGGCACTCTAAAGTCTGTTTTTAACCAATGTTTTTGTAATAGATCTGGAACACCTGTTTAACTTCCTCCTCTTCTTGTATCTTTCATTCCTCTATTTGTACCGAGAGAATGAGATTGGACCCTCTGTGTGCACTGGCCAAACAGTGGAAGAAGCAGTATTTGTGTCTCCCTCTTTGAGCCATGAAATCATAGATTGTTGTTGCCATTTGTTTTCTTTTAGTTTGTACAGTTGTGTGATGTCTTCTCTTAGCTTAACAGGGCATTCTGCTCCTATGTAAGATCTGTGGTTTCTTCCATTCTTTCCAATTCATTAGTATCCTCCAGGATGGACTCCTTAGCTCTCCAGATTGTCACGAATCTACTCTGATTCCATTTCCTTAATTTGGACCAAGTCTGCGCACTTTTTCGCACCAGACTGTTACCACTTATGTTCCTCGCGGGGGCAGGCCCAATTTTTCATTACTAGGTGGTGAAAGCCCTAGATTTCCAGACAGACCTTTTTGAATCTGAACTTAGCCTGTTTGCAAGTACAAAAGAAGTAATCATATTTTGAATGAGGTGCAAATTGCTATACTGCATATTGCACTGCCTCCCGACCATGTCAACAAATTGCATTTTAAAACGACAGAAATTCTCTTCCAAAAATTACAAAATTTGGTGAAAATATTCTACACTGACTTAAGAATCTACTGTAAAAATTTCAAATTAGAATTCCATACGGATACCAAGTTATGATTTTTCTAAGTTGTGCAAGTTACAATCGTAGAATAAAATTTCCATCCTGGAACCAACAACAAAAGTGATTTTTGTTAAGATAGCAATTCACCTCCAAAAATTACAAAACTAATTAGAGATATAGTAGACATACATATGAAGTCAAAGTAAGAATTTCAGCTCTAAACTCACAATAATAATGGAGATACAAAATTTACAAATCGACATGTTAAAGTCTGCAAACAGCAGATTTTTCTTCTCAAAATAGCAACTTGAACGAATTTATTAAAATATCAAATCACTTTCAAAATTCACGAAATTTGGGATGAATGTTAGGGATACAATCAAGATACTACCATAAAAATTTGGAGTCTAAATTCTAACATAGCATAAGGTTATGAATTTTTTAACCAAACATGCCCAATTCTTCCCAAGATGCAATCTTTTCCTATCAATTGATATTTCTAGCTCTAGTAGAGAACTACACACATACAAAAATCTTCATGGACTCACTCTTGCATTCCAAATCAGCAACCTTCTAACCATACACAAATCATACACACAAAAATAAATTCACAACATAGAGTTTGAGAAAGTCACCCACATGAAGCATTTGATGAGCTTTTCCTTGCTTTCTTTTGCCTTCTCCTCCTAGCTCCTTGCTTTTTTTTCCTCCAATCCTTGATTTTTTCTCCTCCACCTAAGCTCCATGAATAGATTTAGAAGTGCAGAGAATGCTAAAAATGAGAAAAGATGGATTTTTTAAGAAGTAGATTCTACGGTTTAGAAGAAAATGAAGAAAAATTGAATTTGTGATGGAATTTTTTGGGTTTCCAAATGAGGAGGGGGTTTGGATTTCGACCAATTATATAGAAGGAGAGGGGGAGAGAGTGGGCGGTGAGAATGAGGGTGAGTGTAAGAGTGGGGGTGACCATAATCAACCCATGCACATAATTTTTGGAAGTGGTTTAGGGTTTTTGGTAAATGGTTTACGGTTTGGTTTACTTAATCACATGAATAATCTTATCATACATACTCATATATGTATAATATACACATGAGTACATGCACACATTCATGTATTCATACATACTTTCATGACAAATGCATACACATCTCAAAAGAAAAATATTTGTATGTTTGTATATAAACAAATAATTTTATCAATATAGAAATACTACATGTTCTGTCCCAATTATAGTTGAGACAAACGTACAATTTAAATGAGAAATTATCCCAACTCCGGTTAAACAATTGTACCATTATCGGGCTTGAAACTTGTTAAATAATATGTTTCAACACTTACTCAATTAAAACAATTGAGAAAAATCCATTAAAACGTGCAAATCCTAATTGTCCATGGACTAATGTACAAAATAGTTATATACTATTTTGCGGGACCTTACATTACTCCCTCCTTAGATAGTTCCGTCCTCAGAACTACACTAATGGAGAGGAAGACAATACATTTAATCAATCAGTATAGGAAATACATTCCTCGACAGTCTTCAGATTCCCAAGTGATTCCCTCGGCGAGTTGTTTCCTCCAGATACTCTTGCCAGTTAGCATTCCTCCTAGCGCTCAGTGTGACTCCTTCTGTTGCCTCATCCGTCTCTGCGTGAAAAGCTGTGCTGAAGTTGGCTCCCATTTCTAAGGTTTCTCGTAGATTTCCCAGAGGCGCGAAATATCCCTTGCCCCCGTTGAAGATTATTGATGTTAAAGCTCCATAATTCCTCGTCGCATATTTATGCCAGCTCCTCGAGATCCTTGATGACCTCTTGTTTCCATTCTGACAATAGTCGTCACGGTCCTCTAACTTCTAGTTTTAATTCTCCAGCACCTGCAATACATATCGACAAGTTAGTATTGTCCTGCTGTCCTGCTTTCATCATGCCCGCCAGTGATGCGACTTCATGCTCCGATACATCTTCTGAGGGTCGGTGGCCACTCCCTCAGAAAAATAACGAAGCCCAGAAAATGTTGCTTCAGTCTTCTTGCAGCTCTTTCTGGTGCTCTTGCTAATGCTTGGCGTGATCCTCCTCCGTCTTCGGTACTTTCTTCCTCGTTGATGCGAACTTGGTATTTGCCTGACTGCAAGTTGACCTTAAGCAGATCGAACAAGTCATCGATGGATACCTGCCACGAGCCGTAGCCTGGTTCACTCATGTTGTTTGATGCGCAACCCTACTGCTCCATTCTTCATTCCCTACAAGCAAAAACGGTGCTTCTCAAGGCGAAGCACTAGGCCTAATGAGTCTCTCTAGTAGTGTCTCTTCAATCCGCTCGGTGCTTGAAAGGCCCGACCACCAGGACAAGATCTGGAACATTGCTTCCTGAATTTTCGCCCGTGGCATCAGCTTGTGGTATCTGTTCCTATTGACTTCAACGAATTCTCCCTTCATCTGGTATATCTTGGAGAATTCCCATCTTGATATTGAGGTGACAATCATTGGCTCTACTGTCTGCTTCCTCGACTCATGTGTTGCGTGTTGACCTCCATCGACGTCCGGGTGCAAGCTTGCCTCCATGACGTTAGGTTGCAGTTTTGCCTCCTCATCATCTGGTTGCAGGTTTGCCTCCCCGATATCTAGTTGCTAATTTTGCCTCTCCGATATCCAGTTGCAGGTTTGCCTCCATTGACGTCTGGTTGTAGATTTGCTTCCTCGACATCCGATTGCACCAAAATTGTTAGTAAAGGAAACAAAATTACACTGAGGCTAGTTCGGCCAAGGAAAAATCATAAACATAAGTTGCATATGCATCAGTATGATGTACGATCATCCTACTATCCAACTAAACCAGATTCTAACCGGGGCATCCAAGTCTAATTTTCCTACCGTGTTTAACTACAATTTGAAGTCGGCTCTGATACCACTTTGTAACGCCCAGAGTTCCCAACACAAGAAACTCGAGACACAAGCCAGAATATTTCCTTCAAATGAGTCCAAACACGGTAAAATCACAGAAATTTTAAAACTTTTATTGCCACCAAAATGTTATTACAAGTACAAATTGTACAACAAATAATTACATGATGAATTACATACATTACATACCAAAACTTTACTGTACAACACTTATAATCGCACAGGTACAATAATCAGGAAACTCTGCAACACACTGGACAGCAGCTTCCACTGATCGCTCCCCACAACTCGAGTCTCCTGCTCCAAGATCAGCATTCCTGCACTAAACAGACTGTGGGCACGTCAGTTGAATACAACTAACGCAATGCTGCTAAAACCAGAGGCTCCCCAAAACTCAACAACCAGGATTTGATGGAAAAGAAAAATGTGTAGACAAGTCACAAGTGTTAGTGTATGCCATGCCCCTAGAGTCTACTGCACAATTCAAAATGTACAATTCAAATGCACAAGATGCACTTACTCTAGTGCGATTCATTTGGAAACATATGCATCACATACTACATACTTTCCCAAAATACAACTTCAATGGAAACGTATGCATCCCATACTACATACTTCCCAAGGAGTTCGCTTTCTTCTGATTGTAGGGTTCAATCCCTCGTGCTGCATCCTACTCTTGTACTCATTCTAGTTCCTGACAGTTAACTTGTGACTGATGAGGTTGTATATGTTCAGTCTACCACCGCCATTGCAGTCAGTAGTGGTGTCCCATGTTTTCCACTACACCAGGCTCCCGGTAGTCCCACTACTTCGGACCTCACCCAAAAGTTGCTATGATCATAAAGGTAGCCCGCAAGCTCACCGAGATGCATAGATGTCTTACTCCTCCTTGGAGAGTCTTACTCTAGCTCCCTACCCGTATGAACAACATAGAACTTGACAGACTCGTAGCGTCCATTCCCTACATCCAACAGGAGCACCTCCCGTTCTTATCACAGAACTTCAGAAATTAACAGACGAGAGCACGCATTCCGTGATCCCAACCCGTGAGAAGACACCGCACATGTCCCTTTGATAGGCGAGTACAACCACCTGACTAGTGCTTGTCCTAACAATCATAAGACAATAGCTTGACATAACCCTAGGACAGTACCATGCCTAAGGGTACCAATGCTAACCAAACTAAGCGGCGAACTGACCACCGTCAATCGCCACCCCGCCTTCCACGCTTGGAGTTGATTATGACCTTGGCCTGACCAATATGTTGCTCCCGTTAAATAATTTCGCTCCATGGTCTCTTAAACAAGTGGTAGCACCAATAACAACGAACCTCCCTCCGTGTACGGCGAGCATGCCCGCACGAGTCTTCTCTTCCAATACGTTCGAGGCGACACAGGATACTAACTACCAAAAGATTGGGTAGTAATGATAGCCCCCTAGGGTAAAAATCCATTACCCTAAGCAACAACAAGCAATACACACACCTAGGTAGGAAGAACCACCCCGAACAACAACACATCATAAACTATTCTAACTTTAAGCAAGCTATAAAGTTGGAACAACAAGCAAATTATCCCAAGTAACCATGAGACATAAATAGCTATTTCATTCATAAACCATACTAAATGCATGGAAACACAACTCCAACATAGTCATCGCGATCCCAGGATTGGAATAAACACCACACACATTCAATCAAAACAACTACTTAGTCATCCTAAATCAAGCAATACTAAGGACCATAGTGTGCGGCTCACTACCCTAAGTCCTTATCCTCAAAAATCAACTTGAAAGAAACAAACGAGTGTGCCAATGACCAATTAAGATTCAAGTCGCTTTAATTTGAGCACAAGATGCACGCAGGCACACACAAATATGTACACCCAGACTCAAAAGCTAGATAGACCTCGATTTGAAGCTCAAAATAAGGTCCAAATATGACGGAGACACAATTTGATCAAAACAGCGAAAAGTCAATACCACATGCAATTGCGATGTTTTAGAAAAATCGTTATAATTCATTTGCTCAACAGAATTTCATGGTTTTGGATTCTTTAAAAAGATCATTGTGTCTACTCTAAATTCTCAGTTGAAAGTTTTCTCAAATTACTCCATTTTGAAAGTGAAAATGGCCAAAAACATATGCGGGTAAAAATTTCCAGCAACGACAAAACTATCTTCCAGTCAAGCGATAAAATTTTTTTAAAATATCAAACGATCTCGGCAGTTCATAAAATTTGGTAGTAATGTCTACACACAGAGTAACCACATATCCAGAATTCTCCAAAAATTTTCAAGTACAAAAGAAGTAATGATATTTTAAATAGGGTGCAAATTGCCATAATGCATATTGCACTGCCTCCCGACCATGTCAACAAATTGCATTTTAAAACAACAGAAATTCTCTTCCAAAAATTAAAAAATTTGGTGGAAATATTCTACACCGACTTAAGAAGCCACTGTAAGAATTTCGAATTAGAATTCCATACGGATACCAAGTTATGATTTTTTAAAGTTGTGCAAGTTACAATCATAGAACAGAATTTAGAGTAAGAGCAATCAGGTTTGTGTTGATTGTGTTGAAGACTCAACAAGATCCTCAGTTTTCCTAACAAGTGGTATAAAAGCAATCGGGTTCGTGGGTTTGTTCGAGTTCCTTGGAGGAGAAGGCAGATCAAAAAATAAAGATCAAGCGGTTTGGCGGTAAGGTCAACTTCAATCTTTGGAAGGTGGACATATATGATATTTTCCAGTGTTCTAAAAAGCGGCCTAGGCGGCCGCCTAGGCGGCACCTAGGCGCTAGGCGGCCCCCCAACGCCTCGACTAGGGCCTAGGCGTTTATGAAAATCGGAAATGGGTTCTAGGCGGCTAAAATCGGACCTAGGCGGCGTTTAATCGGTCTAGGCGGGTCTAGACGGACTAGACCCGCTTAGGCCTTCAAGTAAATTTTTTTTTAAAAAAAAGTAAAAAAAAACCCACTGCTCTCACTTTCATCTCCTAATAAAAAAAAGTAAAAAACCCTAAATCGCGCTCTTCACTTTCTCCCCCAAATCGCGCTCTTCACTTTCACCCCAAATCGCAGCTCCTCGGTTTACATCGGATATGGAGAAGATAGAGTCCTCATGTTCACCGATACAATAATACACCGATTCGACTATGTGAAGCCCATCCTACAATTGCAAGGAGAAAAAGTTCAATAGTAAGAAACTAAGAATGAGTAGCAATAAAGAGTAAAAAGGGGTAACAACAAAATAAACCCAAAATATCGATAAATAAATAAATAAATAAATTTAAAAAACCGCCTAGCACCTAGCCGCTTAATCCCCGATTACAAGGTCTAGGCGCTAGGCCCCCATCGGCCGCCCGACTACCGCCTAGCGCTTTTTAGAACATTGATATTTTCGTTTAGAAGGACTTGCACCTTGCCCTAGAAGAGAAGAAACCAATCGACATGAAGCTGGAGAAGTGGGATGAGATTTGTTTGAAGGCCTTGAGTTTAATCCAGTTGCAACTGGCAGATGAAGCCAAGTGTAATATTCTTGAGGAGACAAACGCGGCGAGTCGGTGGGCGAGACTCAAATCTAATTACTCGGGGTCGTCGTTGCTAGATCATTTGTATTGGAAGAGAAAGCTGTTTAGGTTCTCAATGAAGGAATGTACCCATCTTCAAGATCATATTGTAGAGTTCAAAAAGGTAATATCTAAACTGAAGGCGATTAATGTTGATGATCTTAGCGAAGAGGATAAATCTTTCAACTTGATATATTCACTGCCAACTTCTTATGATCACTTGATAACTACCATGCTATAGGGAAGTCATCCAAGGAGACACCTATAGTAGCCGGGGTGATTAAGGGTTGAAAGAAGATGAACTGAGAAGGAGACTGATAAAGGAGGGTCTATTTCTACAGAATGCTTTGTGGTGGATGGTAATACTTTAATTGGAAGGGATGCGGCACACAAGGGTAAGATTCGTTGGCACTATTGTAGAGGAGTTGGAAATTACAAAAGGGACTGTCACAAGTGGTTGAGTCAAAAGAGTGCTACTAAAGAAAGGGAACAAGCCCATATAGTCAGCGCAACTGAGTCAGATAATAATGATGACTATTGTCTTCTTGTTTCAAATTCTTGAGATGTGGATTTAAGTTGGTATCTTGATTCGGAAAGTTCTTCTCATATTTGCTCCAAGAGGAAGATATTTTCTACTTACAAGTCATCATGCCGTAGTGTGAGGAAGGGGAGTGGTGAGATTTGTGAAGTAGTGGGTGAGAGAACAGTTGAATTGGAGACGTCAGATGGTAAATGGTTCACACTAGAAGAGGTCATGTATATTCCTTCGATACAACAGAATCTGATATCCCTGGGGACTCTTCATGCTCGTGGCTGCAGGTACACAACTCGAGGTGGAGTTTTGATAATTTGGGATAGTCGTCGTAAGGTAATAAAGGGTAAGAGGAAAATTGGACAGGGTCAGCACAACCTCTACCAGCTTTGTAGGAGTAGGAAAATTCGGCCGAGTGTATGGAAGCCTATTGTTCCTAACGCATCATCTAGTAAGCCATCACTAGAATTACTGAATCGAGACTGCAACGTTCGAATACCGTTGGAAGGTGGAGAGATCCTTGATGTAGGTGGAGTTTGTGTGGAGAGTGGCACCTCCATGATTACATCTTCAGGGGTGTGCCCTTAAGGAGGGCATACAACTGAAGAAAAATAGGTGGAGGTTTGTTCAACTAACAGAAGAAGCCATAGAAACATGTTGTTTACAAAGCGAAGAAAAAGGTCTAGAAGAATTTTAAATCACACAGGTATGGATTCATGAGTATGCAATCTAAGGTGAAGATTGTTGGGTATTATGTCTTGATACTTATTCGATGTAAAGAGAAGATGGAGATGCAAGTAGAGGGTTCGAAGCGAAGGATCGAAAAGAAGGAGAAATAGTTCGCAGCAGTATTAGCCAACAGAGAAAGGGACTGTCACCTTCTCGGGTCAATGGTCTGGGGTTGCGGCCGACCGCAACTATGTGCTGTCGACCGTCCGCGGCGCTGATGAATTTTTTGGGTATGGATTTGTTGATTCGATTAAAGCACACTCCGTCTTCTGATTAGATCGTACAACTCTAATTGTATGCTTATCTCTTCAGTATATATTGGATGGCTATTGTATCAAGATACTAAACTACAGTTTCTCTAGATCTATAAATACAATGTAAACGGCTCATAGAACGATATGATTCTGTTGAGTGCCGAATAGAAGAAGAAAGTACTTCATATGAGAGGGTAAGAGAGTTTCTCCATTGTAAGCAGCAACCAAGTTCCAGTTAGACTTGAGAGAGGGTCGTGGTGAGAATTGTAATGTTCTTGTATCTTCCCTAGTTGAAATAACATTTCGGTTCTTCCTCTCCAGGATTAAGGTGAAAGCCCCAACTGGGACAATTTTTGTGTGCTTTATGTGATCGGTGCGATCTAGTTTTGCTAGGTGGTTTGTGTTGATTGTGTCGAAGACTCAACAAGATCCTCAGTTTTCCTAACAGACTGGCTTGTCTTAATTAGGTAATTATGTTTTAACCAAAGGAGAATTGTTTTCTATCTTTTCTGTATTAATTGGGTAGTACTGAAAGTAGAATTGTTAGGTGAATGGAGGTTTAATTAGGAGTTCCACAACAAAGTTGATGAAGAACTGTGAGAAATGTAACAACAAACTACATAACCTAGAAATTGTGAGAAGGTAATTTTTTTTTTAGCATGATCTCTATATAAGAGAAAATTAATATTTTATGTACTATGTGGTGAGCCGAAGTGATGAAATAAATTCCTGCAACCAGCAGGCTGCAAGCAAGTCACTCCTCCACTCTCATGCTCTTTTCAATAAATAAATGATAAAAATAATACCATAAGAGAATTAATTCCATAATATTATGAACATTGTTGCATCAAATGAAACAAATTAATTCTAACAATACTAACTCTTTCTTGGCGTTTACAGGTAGTCGCACAACTCATGAAAGGAAACTGAGAAGATTATACAACTGGAACTGATCTTATTATTATAGGTCTTTTACATGGTTGTAATATTGTTTTGGGAGAATCAAATCTTATTATTATTGACTGTGTTTTCCTTGCTCTAAGGGTCTCTGTATTGATGTATCACCATCTAATAATTTTGTTTGATATCATGTATTGAATCAAATGTATGCTGATCAACTAAATGTATGCTCTCTGATATGAGGATATTATTGATCAGCTAAATGTATGCTATCAAATTGTGGATAATTCATTGATTGAATCAAATGTATGTTATGTGGATCTCTTGATGATAATGAGTTCAACTGTCATGGGACTGAATTCTTTGCAAGTTTTATCTTTTTTTAAGATGAAATTTTTTATGATACTGAGATGCTTTCCTTTACATTTGCCTGTAAAATTTTGATGATAATGAGTTCATAAGCAAGTTTATCTTCTTTCAATTGTCCTGTGCCTGATCTCTTGATGATAATGAGATGCTTTCTTGTACATTTGTCTGTTTTCTTCTGAAGAGAGCAAGCTGGAAAGTTTGACAATTTTAGATGCACATTTTTCTGATTCTTGCACAAAATATGCTCAATGGATTATTCCCTTCATCTGTTGGAAATATTCAACATCTGATATATCTTGATTTGAGTAGTAATGTGGTGTCTTGGCAGATTTCTTTGTCCCTGTTGACTCTACCTTAAGGTTTTTGCAGCTCAATCTGAACCAATTTATCCTGCATTAAATAACTTTTGGGCTTGAAGTTCTATATCTTGCTACCAGGGCTTGGATGTAACCTTATGAATCTCATATTCAGGCTTGAACCTGTATATGCTTGAAGCTCTATATGTCGTTTTGATGTTTGCTATAAAGAGGCGCCAAATATGCTGATCATCTATCAATACATGCTATACTCAGCCTGCCAACTAATCAAAGCTTCATAAAAACACCCGATCAAAACACAACACACACAAAATATATAGGACTAAGAGCATCCACAGTCGTTTGCTATATATCCCATATTCCCATTTTATAGCAAACGAATAGCAAAGTTGCGCTGCAGTCGTTTCTCATTTTCCCATTTTTTGGCAAAGTTCCTATTCTCATTTCTCAAATATGAGAAACGAAATGAACTTTCTCAAATTATAAAGGACGGGGTATGATACCCCGTCTCTCCGATTTAATTATTTTATAATCGATTCAGACGGACGATCATATCCCGTCTCTCCTATTTTCTTAATTTTTTTTTTTAAAATGAGGTCGGACGGGGATACATACCCCGAACGGGGTATGATACCCCGTCTCTCCAAATAAAAAATGATTTTTTTTAGTAATCCCTCAGACGGGGAATGATACCCCGGACGGGGTATCAAACCCTGTCTCTCCAAATAAAAAATGATTTTTTTTAGTAATCCCTCAGACGGGGAATGATACCCCGGACGGGGTATCAAACCCTGTCTCTCCCTTTTTTTTTATTTGTTTGTTTTTTTTTTAAATAAATGAACGGCCAGGATTGAGTGATAGAAAATATGTATATATATATATATATATATATATATATATATATATATATATATATATATATATATATATAGTGTGGAACGGGGATACATACCCCGGACGGGGTATGATACCCCGTCCATGAAGATTTGCTGATTGGGTATAATTAATGCTACCATTAAATGCTGATTGGGTATTAGGAGTAGTTTATTAGGTTTAGTTAGTATATTAATTAGGTTTAGTTATTATTATATTATTTAATTTAGTTAATTAATATAGTTTAATAGTTAATAAGTAATTAATTTTTTTAATTTATTTGAAACGATCAGACGGTATATCATATACCGTCGCTCTAAAAAATGAGAAAAAATATAGCAAACGATGACTGCAGTGAACGATCGTATTTGCTATTACGGTAGCTGCCATTTTATAGCAAATGAGAAAAACGACTGTGGATGCTCTAAAGCATCTTCTCAGATTCTAATCTCAATTTATGAATACATAAAAAAAAACATGAGCACAAACTGCAATGTGTACAAATTATCAGATACAGAAACAACTCATGAATTGGGAACAACTTAGATCTGCAAGCAAATAGAGAACTAGAAAATGCAAATGCACAACAATATTTCAACTACAGAAGAAGCTTTTGTAGAAATTCTCATATCAAATCTCTGAAAAAAGAACCATCTTCTCTCTGAAACACAATGAGATGGCCAAGTACCTGAAAATTTGCTCGAACTTGCATTAGCAGAAGATGAACCTGGTACTTGGCAACTATCTGGTTGTATACGACATGGAAATGCAACTCTTGATGAGATTTGTACTTTTAGATATGTTGTCTTCTTGCCAAGTTCTTGGCGCTCCAGATCATTTCAAGTTTGGGGGTGTATTTGGCTAGGGTTTGGAGAGTGGCGTTGGGGGTGGATTTGGGGGCGTCGAGCGGCGTCGAGGGAAAACAACGGGCGTCGGGGAGGAACGTCGGGCGCAGGGAAGGGGGCTGTGAGAGGAGGTTAGGGTTGCGATTTGGGGAAGTATTGGAGATCGGTTTGGGTAGGGTTTTCTGAAGTCGGGGTGGATTTGGGGTGGAATTGGCTAATGAGAGAAGGAAAGAGAAGAAGAGAAGAAAGAAGGGACTGGATGGTGAGTTTTATTAGGAAAATAACTAAAATACCCTCTCTCGAGCAGGGATATGTTTTCACCGTCAGATGCAGATCATGATGGTAAAAGAGATCTGATGGTCTCTAAGTATATTTTTTTATTTTCTCACTCAATAATGTTTCTCATTGGATCACTCCTCTATAATATAAGAGAAGAGAAAATATATTATATTTAACATACCCACCAACGCATCTGTATCCTACTTTTTTGATTTATAAAATTATGTACCCCCGTGCACCCATGTCATATCGTACCCACACCCCTACCTGTGCTTCATAGATTATATATAGTAGTGTCCAATTTTTCATACTTGCAACTAGAAAATGAAACTCTTAAGTCTTAATTTTCAATTAATCAAGTAAACAATTTGCATTTTTTGGTAATTACTGTTGGATATATAGGTATAATAGATTTGCCCGTGGCCATATGCCTACCGCACGTCTTCAGAACGATACAGCATATGAAAAACCTTGTAAACAGTAAATTAATAATTGTAGCTGAAGTTTGAATAGTATGACAATAATTAGTTGTAAATAAAAGTCCATGTTTTCATTAGTATAAGGTGAAAATTAATTATAAATTGGGGTATAAAAGTCCATGTTTCCATATATATATATATATATATATATAGAGAGAGAGAGAGAGAGAGAGAGAGAGAGAGAATTAAATAAATAAATGAGTGGGGAGATTGAAGGAGAGCCACTTGATAGCTTTCTTTGTGTTTTATTATATAGATTCTCACTATATGAATAATAATATGTGTAATATTATTCTATGGGTAACACGTGTGTTTCATGTACTAATTGTATGGATATAGGAACGCGGGTGTGGGTTGAGAACCCAGTACCTAAACCAATATTTATCCTATAAATACTAGCTTGTGATAGTAGTCTAGGTATTCCAATTTTGATACCTAGGGTAAATATCTCAAGCACCTTAGTCTAGGATATTAACCCTAATCTCTATTGTTATAATCTCTCATAATCTCTAACAATCTAGAGATATCTAGCTTTTGATTTTGAGATTAAGTAGATCTTCGAAGGGATCTTTCGCCGGATCTCGTCGACTACTCGAATGATCCGATCTTCATCTCTCTTCAAGCACCTCGAATAGTGCCTCTTCTCCTCGTCGGCGTTAACCGGAAGCGGCGGCGGAGTTCTGGTTTCGCCGATGAGATCGCCAGAGATGTGGGTTAGGGCTTTTTCCGATGAGGTTCGCGAGCGGCGCCGCTGCGAATCCTGCGAGCATCGGACGATAGGAGAGGGAGAGCGAGGCGAAGAAGGAGGCGGCGATGGTGCCAGCTGGCTAGCAGAAGGTGGCGAGTTATTGGTGGGATGGTCCTCCACCTTCGCTCCCTCCGTCACTTTGAGCACAATAGTGGTTGGATTCGGGCCCTCCTTGAAAGAGCAGAGAATGAGAGGATGCACCTCATGACTTTCGTGAAGGTTGCTAAGCCTCGTTGGTATGAGCGTGCTCTCATCATTACAGTCCAAGGCATATTCTTCAATGCCTACTTCTTGGGTTACCTCATCTCCCCCAAGTTTTCTCATAGGGTTGTCGGATATCTTGAAGAAGAGGCTGTCCACTCCTACACTGAGTTCTTGAAAGATCTTGACAAAGGCAATATTGAGAATGTGCCTGCCCCTGCTATTGCTATCGATTATTGGCGCCTACCAGCAGATGCTACTCTTCGTGATGTGGTGATGGTTGTCCGAGCTGATGAGGCACATCATCGGGATGTTAACCACTATGCTTCTAATATTCACCATCAAGGGCAGGAATTGAAGCATGCTCCGGCTCCTCTTGATTACCACTAAGCGCTTGCAATTAGAATTGGTTGAAAGAGAAAGCACAATATGAGATGTGGATGCAGTTGGTGAAAGCAATAAGAATGCTGTTAAGACTAGATCCAAATATATTTGGACTGGATCAGATCTAAATTAAAGATAAGTTTCTTCACCAAATTTAAATTGTTATTTAATTATTTGTTTAAATTTTGTTGCTAAGTGCTAAAGTTCAAAACCTTATTAAGCATTATTTAATTAAATACAAATCTGAATAACTGCTTTGGCTACGTGCTATGGATCAAATATTTATTTTGATAAATTATAGGCTTTGACTATAAAATTGAATCTCCAATTAAATTGTTGTGAATTAGATAGTGCTAATAATTTGTTTAATTGGCTAATCTTTAACGATTTGATGAATGTAGGAACTTTATAGTTACTTACAAATTGTGTGTATTGGAGACGATAGATTTGCATCACGGTATGATAAGTCTGCACTACGCAAGCTTCTCCATCAAATCTGGGAAACACTTCTAACTTGAAGTGTCGGTATGATCTACTCTAATCTTTCTTAGTATTTTCATGTGATGAATGTGTCAATGTTTTGTGCGTTTGATCATATGATTGAGAGTTTTGTATCATAGTTATTCTCGCTTTGGAAAACTAGCATGTTCAGGGCTGTTAAGTGTTTTATCATACTATGTGTATAGATATTTTGACAAATCCATTGTTTGCAGTTTGTGTGAGATAACATATTTGCTTCTCTAATAATTAAAAATAAAAATAAAAAATTGTACGACTTGAAAAGAGAAACCAGCCGACTGGGGAGACAGTTAAGAAGAGTATTTTAAGACGAGTCTGATCAGTAGACTTATATAAGAACCAGTCGACTTACCAGACAAGTTTTCAGAGAGAGAGATAGTAGTACAAGTCTGACCAATCGACTTAAAAATGGACACAGTCGACTGTCCAGACAAGTTTCACTGGGAACTTAAAAAAGCAAGTAAATGAAATGCAAGTTTAGAGAAATACAATCACAGAGTACACACGATGTATTCTGGTTCGGTCCTTCCGACCTACATCCATTCCCCAAGCAACCCACTTGAGATTTTCCACTATTCTTGAAGAAAATACAAGAATACCCTATGGCGTTAGACAACAATCTTGTCCAACCTGTAGTCCTTTCTCACAACTAGAGAAAGCAACCCACTCTTTCACCAAGAGTGAAACTTGACTCTACACCCTAGAGCCCTACTCTCCAACCGAGAGGAACCACTCTCACAACCCGAGAGTGAAGAACAACAACAAAAATGTTTACAATCAACCTATAGCCTTGTTGTGAATGTGATTTTGTGCGTGGCTATTAGGTCAACTTCCGAAATCAGTCTAAAATGGAATCATTGTTATACTAGACTGATTTCAGAGAACCAAAAACTTGGATTTGAAAGCTTGTGAACTCTTGTTCTCTTTTTGAAAATAAGTACTTGCTGTAATGTTGTTGTAACATTTTCCAAGTGATTTCTATACTCTATTTATACAATTAGAATCACTGGATGTTGAGAAGTAGTTGTACCAACTGTTTTAACCAACGGAAATAAAATTTTTGAATTCGAAAAATCAAGTTTTGAAATCAGTAAACTGTCGAAACGACTTGAACAGTCGACTGGGTTGCCGTTATGAGTCGACTGGTCAGAGTTTGAATAAGTTCAGACAATTTCGTACTAGGACAGCCGACTGGTGCCTAATGGCGGTCGACTGGTACTTAACAGCTGAGCTTTTTCAATCTTGTTTCGATCTTTTTAAGTTTGAAAAAAACACTCAATTATTTTAAAGATATGTGTGAGTGTGTGTGACAAGGCTGTTACAGAATTTCTAAGACTCAAAGAAATAAAAAAGTTACAATTGTTACAAGACACTTAATACAACAAATTGAAGCATAGGTCTTGTCTTGAGTCTTGAGTCTTGAGATGGAGCTTTTAGCCTTCGTCTTTTTCTTTGAAGCTGGCAACCTTGTAGCTTTCTTGATCAATTAGCTATAAGAGCTTTGTTTATAGCTTTGCTTGATCAACTTGCTTTAAGAACCTTGTAAATCTTGTTAGAACATTTTGCCTTTGTGTATATCCTGTAATATATAAGAAGGAGCTCAACAAAAATTTGCATTGTGTTGTAATCATCAAAATCAAGAATCAACATTCTCCCCCTTTTTAATGATGACAACATAATAGCTTACAATAATGAAAATAAATATTACAAGTGCTCACATGCTCCCCCTATCAAATGTACAACATGCATAGGTGTGAAAACATGCACAAAAACATGCACAAAGATATGTATCACTAAAACATAACACAAAGCAACATAAACATAACACAAAGAAACATAAAAATTATAGCTTATATTTTCTCCCTCTTTGTCATCAACAAAAAATGGAGAAAAAAAATAAACCACAAAAATAATACATAGCAAAATGACATTTATATAAAAAACGAATAGTCTTAGTTCAAACGATTACATAATAGATAGAAAATGCAATAATAAGTAGAAAATACATAGAAAAAATATGAAAAAAATAGCGCATCAATCTTCATCATCTTCATCATCTTCATCTTGGCCACCATGAGAGGGAGGAGGAAACTGAGTGGTGAATAGGTGGGTAAGATGAGAAATACTTGCTTCAAGGGCATCTTGACGATCCATGAGGGCGTCTTGACGATCCATAATGTAATTAACAGACGTGTAAAGAATTCTTGGATCATCAAAATCAGCACGAGGACGAGAGGAACTAGAAGCAGAAGACCGAAGAGCTGAAGTGGCTAAAGGGATAGGAGGGACATTCCTAGAAGGAGACCTAGGTGGAGAATTTAGCAACTTCATACGTGCTAAACTCGCACGATCAAAATAATCAAAGTGTTTTACAACATTCGTCTCAGAGTCGAGATCAACATCATGAGCATAGAAGACGTGAGTAAGTAAAGCACCAAAGGGAAGAAATGAAGTATGAGCCTTAGCAAGACGTTTAAAGATGAATAGACCCCAATTTATTTTATTATTACCGAATATTGCATAAACAGCTTATTGTAACTCCATGGAATACTGATCATAACTCCCTGTTTTGGGAATGATATTGTATGATAGTATGCGTGCAACAAGCTTAGCAATAGGAGTGATAGATTGATTGGTCATAGGAGGACCATGATTTGGCAAATAAATTTTAGAAAAGACGGAGTCATCATTCATATCAACATCTCCTAAGTCACATCCTTCATCAGACAGACTCAAAATAAGACTTAGTCTTGCAGGGGAGATTCTCATATGTTTATGTTAGACAGATGATAAAATAAGAATCTCATTACCATCATTGGAAGTAGTAATCTTCATATTTGTATAAAACAAATATATTAAGTGAGGATAATAAGAGGGTTGATTGACAAGAGACAATAGATCAAACAACCCACATTGCTCAAACAATGGGGCTAGAGGGAACCTATCTAAATCCGTAAAATTCACAAATCTACCTGGAAAAATGATAATGGAACAAATAATGTACCATTTATCAATGAGATATGGTTTTCTCAAATCTTGAAGATAGTTTCTAGATCCTTGTCCTTCTTCTACTTTAGATGAACGGGATCTTTTGGGGGCCATAAAAAAAATCCTAAAAATCAAGAGATGAAAAAGTTCTAAGAAAATATACCGACAAGGAAGTAGCAAAGAGAAGTAAAGAACTTCAAGAGATCTTCTGAGAATCACTGAAAATTTGAAAAAGGTCTTCAATCTGGGTTTCAAAATCCTTGAAATTGCCAAGCAGCAGCAGCAGTCGACTTGAGAGCTTTGGTAGAGAGATAAAGTTAGGGTATAAGTGAAAGAATGAGGGGAAAGAGTTAGGGTTTTTACGTTGAATGGATGACTGAGATGAAGGGTAGCGGGTTTCAAAGGCTCCAATCGGTCAAAGGGTAGCAGTAAAGTGAAAAAAAATTGCCTCAAACGATGTGCCAAAATTCGATTAATAAATGTGGTCTTACTACTCGTGCTATCCATGTTAAACCGTTTGAGTAATTTCTTAGCATATTTTTCTTGATTAATAAATATGTCATTATGTGACTGCTTAATTTGTAGTCCAAGAAAATAATTGAGTTCACCCATGCGACTCATCTCAAACTCGTTTTTCATGGTGTTAGCAAACTCTTGACATAGATTACTATCAGTAGAACCAAAAATTATGTCATCAACATATATATGCATGATTAAAATATCATTCTTAATTCTTCTAATAAACAAAGTAGTATCTACTTTACCTATTTCAAAACCTGTTTCTAAAAGAAAAGTCTTCAATCGATCATACCAAGCACGAGGTGCTTGTTTAAGACCGTATAAAGCATTTTTCAATTTAAAAACGTGGTTTGGAAATTGTTCATGTTCAAAACCTGGTGGTTGTTTAACATAAACATCTTCCTTTATAAACCCATTAAGGAATGCACTTTTAACATCCATTTGAAAGAATGTAAAATTCATAAAACAAACAAAAGACAATAAGATACGAAATGATTCTAATCTAGCAACGGGAGCATATGTTTCATCAAAATCTATGCCTTCTTCTTGATTATACCCTTGAGCAACTAGTCTAGCTTTGTTCCTAACAACTTGTCCTGATTCATCTAACTTATTCTTGAATACCCATTTAGTACCAATTATAGTATGATCAGGAGGTCGTGAAACTAAATCCCATACATCATTCCTTATGAATTGGTTTAACTCATCTTGCATAGAATTCATCCAAAATTCATTCTCACATGCTTCTTGTATATTCTTTGGTTCAAAATCTGACAAGAAGGCTGTGTGAGATATCATGTTAACATGTGATCTCGCCTGAATACCATGTGAAATGTCACCAATTATTAAGTCATGAGGATGATCTCTAACTTCAACAAAAGATTTTGGTAAAGTTGGAGACATCACAATAGGATCAGTCGACTTGACCAGTCCATCAGTCGACTGATTTACAGCAGTCGACTTGACTTCCTTATCGGTCGACTTATCCGCAAGACTAGCTTATTCTAAAGATGTCATTACTTTATTTAAGGGTGATGAATTAGTTTCATCATCTTCAATTAAAGTTGATGAAGACAGAGATTCATCAAATGCAACATGCATGGATTCTTCAATAGTCATTGTTGACTTGTTGAAGATCCTATATGCTTTACTCCTATTTGAGTATCCTATAAAGATACCCTCATTAGATCTAGGATCAAACTTATCTAGATTATCCTTAGTGTTCAAAATAAAACACTTATATCCAAATATTTTAAAGTAAGAGACCTTAGGAATTCTATCAAAAAATAGCTCATAACATGTTTTCTTTAGCTTAAGCCTAATCAAAATTCTATTTAAAACATAACAAGCTGTAGCAACGGCTTCAGCCCAAAAATACTTAGGTAAATTGCTTTTAATAAGCATGGTTCGTGTACATTCTTGCAAAGTCCTATTCTTCCTTTCAACCACTCCATTTTGTGGTGAAGCTCTAGGAAATGCAAATGAATGAGTTATACCATTCTTGCTGCAATATTCCGCAAACGTTTCATTTTCAAATTCTCCACCATGATCACTTCTAATAGTGACTATGGTTAGAGACTTTTGATTTTGAATTCATTTACAAAAATTAGCAAATTATACAAAAGCATCATTCTTATGTTTTAAAAAGAAAGTCCAAGTGAATCGTAAAAAAGCATCTACTAAAACAAATACATACCTACTTTTATTTAAAGACGCAACTCTAGTAGGGCCAAATAAATCCATGTGGATTAATTTGAGCGGCCTACTAGTAGAAATTACTTCTTTTGTTTTAAAAGTAGATTTAATTTATTTACCTAGTTAACATGCATCACATAACTTATTCTTTTTAAATGATAGTCTTGGCGGCCCTTTAACTAGGTTGTACTTAGACAATTTAGAGAAATTTTTCATATTCACATGGCCAAAATGTCTATGCCAAAGCCAAGAATCATTATTAGAAGTTACTAAGAAAAAATCATTCGAAAACTCATATTCTTTTAAACATAATTCATAAATGTTATTTTTCCTAAAACCTTGAAAAATTATATTTTGCATGGTAGAATCATAAATTAAACATGTATCTTTTTCAAACATGATTTTATAACCCTTATCACAAAGTTGGCTAATACTTAACAGGTTATGCATAAGTCCACTAACTAATAAGACATCTTCTATAGAGTGGTTAATGTGCTTACCGACCATACCAATTCCTATGACCTTTCCTTTATTGTTGTCACCAAATATAACTGTTCCTCCATCAATATTTTGTATGGAAGATAGGAGGTTGGCATGACCAGTCATGTGCTTCGAGCATCCGCTGTCAAGTATCCAACGATCTCTCTTAGGTACCTATAAAATATTCAATGTGAATATGGTACCCTTTTCATTGGGTCCAAAATAGATTAGTTTGTGGGGTACCAAACCCATAATGAGTTTGATTTTCCACCATAAGCAGAAATAAAATTAGCAGAATTACATACAGTAAGCATATATGAATTAATTCTATCTTTCGAACTCAGGTTGACTGGAACCCATACATATTTGCTCTGTCCAGTCGACTTTTACTATTATTCAGTCGACTGAGAGGTAGTATAGGTCGACTTATCTGAGGTATTTATCTCGTTGAATGAGACTCAGTACCTCTGGACAGGCGACTGGTGGATGGGTGCAGTCGACTTGTCTGAACTTTAGATTTGCCTTTATCATGAAAACTTATAGTTTCAGGCTTTTCAAAAAACTCATAAAGTTTATGCTTAACACTGAAAATAGATACAGGTTTATTTACACTAGTGTTCTTAGAAGAATGAGATTTTTTAAGGGACTTTTTAAAACCAAGTCCAAACTTTTGACTAGATTGCACTTGATTTTGAAGAACATCATTTAAATTCTCTTTTCCTTTATTAAATTTAGATACGTTCTTGGATATCTCTTCATAATTTTTCTTTAGAGACTCAAGATCCATATCTAAACTAGAAAGACGAGAATTTGATGATTTTACTTCTTTATCAAGGTTAAGATTCTCTTGAGAAAGTGTTTGTAACTTTCTCTAAATTCTTAACTCTAATCTTTTCTTTTTTAAGTTCTTGAAAAATTTCATTGAAAGCATCAAGTAAATCATTAGAATCATACTCATTACTTGATTTTGAGACGCCATATAACACACGTTTGTAACCTCGTTTGTCTCATCAATTTCTTCTTTTGACGAAGAATCACTATCATCCCAAGTTGCTTGGTCTGCCTTTTTTGTTCTTCACGAACTTGTTCTTTGTGTACTTGTCCTTTTTGAAGTTGGACGCCTTTCTTTTAGATTTTGCGTTCTCTAATGGGCAATTCTTCTTCATATAACCTGTCTTGTTACACCTGAAACAAGTTGGAGGTTCATTAGATTCCTTAGATTTTGAATTAAACTTACATTTTCTTAGGAAATTTTTGAACTTTCTCGTGAACATGGTAATCTCTTCCTCATCTTCTTCTTCATCCTTGGAGTCCGACATGGCTTTGAATGCTAATGTCTTCTTCTTTGATTGTTGTGGTTCGGCATCCTTCTTGTGCTCTTCAAGTTTTACCTCATAAGCCATAAGATTTCCCACAAGATTCTCAAGAGAAAGTTGTGTTAAATCATTGGCCTCTTCTATGGCGGTGGTCTTCTTCTCCCATTCGGGGATTAGTGCATGAAGTACCTTTCTCACCATCTCGGCTTGAGTGTATGTCTTTTCAAGTGCCACAAGTGAATTTGTAATGTCTGTGAACCTTGTTATCATCTCGGACACATTCTCATTCTCCTTCATACGGAACATTTCAAACCTGTGAACAAGAACAGATATTTTAGATTCTTTTACTTTATTTGTTCCTTCATGAGTTACCTCGAGTGTGTGCCAAATTTGATGTGCAGTTGTTGCATTGGATACACGGTTGAACTCCTCCTTTGTGAGGGCACAAAATAGCGCGTTCATCGCTTTGCATTGTTCATTATTTGGTTCTTCATGTCTTCATTCCATTGTGCATATGGAATGGTAGGAGCGGTGTACTCGGTCTTCGTCATGTTCCATATTTCATAGTTGATGGACTGAAGGTAGATCTTCATTCTACACTTCCAATAGTTATAATTGGTTCCATCGAAGAGGGGTGGCCTTTGTGTAGATTGGCCTTCATGGTATTGATTTGCATTAGAAGTAGTTGCCATTGCACTCAACCAGGCTCTGATACCAAGTGTTGGATCCTGTAGGTAAGGCAAGAAACACTAGAGGGAAGTGAATAGTGTTTTATAAAAATAATTGCGGAATTGAACTTTTTCTTCGGTCCAGTCGACTTGAAAAGAGAAACCAGTCGACTGGGGCGACAGTTAAGAAGAGTATTTTAAGACGAGTCTGATCAGTCGACTTATATAAGAACCATTCGACTTACCAGACAAGTTTTCAGAGAGAGAGTAGTACAAGTCTGACCAGTCGACTTAAAAATGGACACAGTCGACTGTCCAGACAAGTTTCACAAAGAACTTTAAAAAGCAGGCAAATGAAATGCAATTTCAGAGAAATTTAACCACAGAGTACACATGATGTATTCTGGTTCGGTCCTCCCAACCTACATCCAGTCCCCAAGCAACCCACTTGAGATTTTCCACTATTCTTGAAGAAAATACAAGAATACCCTACGGCGTTAGACAATAATCTTGTCCAACCCGTTGTCCTTTCTCACAACTAGAGAAAGCAACCCACTCTTCCACCAAGAGTGAAAATTTGACTCTACACCCTAGAGCCCTACTCTCCAACCGAGAGGAACCACTCTCACAACCCGAGAGTGAAGAACAACAACAAAAATATTTACAATCAACCTATAGCCTTATTGTGAATGTAATTTTATGCGTGGCTATTAGGTCAACTTCCGAAATCAGTCTAAAACGGAATCACCGTTATACTAGACTGATTTCAGAGAACCAAAAACTTAGAGGATTTGAAAGCTTGTGAACTCTTGTTCTCTTTTTGAAAATAAGTACTTGTTGTAATGTTGTTGTAACCTTTTCCAAGTAATTTCTACACTCTATTTATAGAGTTAGAATCACTGGTCGTTGAGAAGCAGTTGTACCAACTGTCAACCAACGGAAATAAAACTTTTGAATTCGAAAAATAAAGTTTTGAAATCAGTAAATTATCGAAACGACTTGAACAGTCGAATGGGTTGCCGTTATGAGTTGACTGGTCAGAGTTTGAATAAGTTCAGACAGTTTCGTATTAGGACAGTCGGCTGGTACCTAATGGCGGTCGACTGGTACTTAACAGTTGAGCTTTTTCAATCTTGTTTCGATCTTTTTAAGTTTGAAAAAAATACTCAATTATTTTAAAGATATGTGTGAGTGTGTGTGACAGGGCTATAACAGAATTTCTAAGACTCAGAGAAAAAAAAAGTTACAATTGTTACAAGACACTTAATACAACAAATTGAAGCATAGGTCTTGTCTTGAGTCTTGAGTCTTGAGATGGAGCTTTTAGCCTTCATCTTTTTCTTTGAAGCTGGCAACCTTGTAGCTTTCTTGATCAATTAGCTATAAGAGCTTTGTTTGTAGCTTTGTTTGATCAACTTGCTTTAAGAACCTTGTAAAGCTTGTTAGAATATTTTATCTTTGTGTATATCCTGTAATATATAAGAAGTAGCTCAACAATAATTTGAATTGTGTTGTAATCATCAAAATCAAAAATCAACACTTTCTCGTTTATAGTACTGTGTGTGCAAAGTTGAATTATAATATGTTAGTCATTATCTCATTTAGCATTATGAAGATGGTGAAGAATGAATACAGGAAAGAACTCTTTGTTCAATGTGTTTGAGCAAGTGGACATTGTTAGAATCACTAGAGAAAGCAAATAGTTTTGTGAAATGTGGTACAGTAATTTTGTATAAACTCTTATAATGTGCATATATTGTCAATCTCATGTATAAGTTGAGTTTAACAAATGAGACAATTAATAATAATAGTTTTATTTGTGTATAGTTCCTGAACACAGCATAATTGGTTAGGATTTGAGAACTATATATTAAATTATTTGTTCTTATTAAAACTACTAACTCTGCTAAATGACTCTTCATTAAATATGATAAATGTGAATCTTGAATTTAGATTTTGATCACTAGAAAATCATTTTGTATGGTCTCTAGGAGTTCATAACTTTTTGATTCAATACATTCTGATATTTGTGATCTCAATACATTTGTGACTATATGAGACATTTTTCAGAAGTATTTAATCGCTTTTGTAGATGATTAATATAAGTCTATCATATATATAAAGAATGAAGCACTTGTTATTCTAAAGAATTATAAAAATCTAGTTAAATGCTAAAAATCAAGGGTTTAGATTTGAAAGAGGTGGTGAATATGTTCTAACAATTTAAGAGAAGTTTGCATTTGGTATAATCTCTACTGCACTCTACTTACAATAGTTAAACGATATTGATAAAAGTTAGAATCAAACACTTAGTGAAATGTTGAATTCTATATTATTGACTGTTATTTGTCTTGTATTATTATGAGTGATGTTGTATTGTTAATCATATCTCTAATGTGTTACTACACTCTAAATTGAATACACCTTATATATCATAGCATGAAAATACAAATAATTTTGTTAAAAGTAAGAATTTGTGTTGTGATACATTTGTCAGAGTACATGACCCTAGAAGGCCTAAAGTAGGACGTACAACAAATATTTGTATGTTTAGAAAGTGCAGAATGTAGTTCTGTGGACAGATGTTGGATCTATCTAATTTGTGTTAGAAGAATCTAGACTTGTAGAGTTCTTTGATGATGTGTTCATCAAAGATAAATATATGAAATGATCTAGTCATACAGATACAGTCAATGATTCACAATTGAAATAAAAAACCAGCCTTACTGACACTTAAAATTTCAATGGCAAATGAGCCAAGAAAAGTCTTTAGTAGACAATGAGATGATTTTGTGTCATACAATAATACTTTAATTTAGTTGATCTGCCGAAATGAGCTAAAACTATAGTAAGTAAGTGGGGCTTTGTAGAAGAAACTTAATTTTACTTGTTTAGTAGCAAATTTTAATGCATTTTAGTAGCTAACGGATTGACTGAGAAAAATGGAGTATATTTATTTGATGTCTATTACATGTTTGTCATATTGCTACAATAATTATTTTTCTTACCTTTACATATATTGAAAATTTTGTTATTCATAAAGGATATTTAAACAGTTATGTACTAAAAGTTTTGTACTTGATATTTTGTACCGAACAATTTTTTACTGGAAAGTTTTGAACTAATATGTTTAGTGAACAAGATTTATAATTTACTAAAATCATTGTATGTTCTTAAAATATGTATAGCCGACGAATAAATAATTTGAGAAATTTCTTAAAGAGCTTAGTATATGAATCAAGTAATTCAGATCAGTGCCTTTAATTTTGTGGTGTGTCAAATATAGTAGCTATTATTTACTTGTTTTGTTGACATGCTTGTTTTTGGAAGTGAACTCTCTATTACAAATGAAGTTAAAATTGTTCTATCCAAAGAATTCAGCATGAAACACCTAGGTATTGTGACACCAAAGGTATAAGGGTGAGTTTCAGTTGGCAAGCGATAACCCTTAGTCAAACTCATTAAATTAATAATGTGTTTCAAAAGTGGGGATATAGTGATTGAAAGTGTGTTTTGAAACACCTTATGATTATGATAAAAGGTTGATACCTAATGATGGTGCAACTATGAGACAGGTAGATCATTCTAAAGGAATTGAAAGTCTCATGTATATAAAGATCTGCACTAGAATAGACATAGCCTTTGAGGTAGGTATGATCTGCAGATTCACTAATAATATCATACACATTTGAGTGCCCTTAAGAGGCTAATGAGATACTTGAGTGGTACTCAAGAGTTTGCTTTGTGTTACTCTAGTCATTCTTCGAATGAATGACTGATCTGGTGCATTATGATACTCAAAATTTAATGAAAGTCGATAACTAGTGAATCTGTGTACACTAGGAGGAACAAAAATGTTATGGAAATTAAAAGGCAAACATGCACTGTGCTATCATCCATGAAATCAGACATCTATGTGTTATCCTCTGTAGTAAAAAAGGCTGAGTGGATTGAAAAAATTATTGCTAGTTATCCATTAAAAAGTTTAAGTAACTCTCTAATTCTGTTATGCAACTATCAAGATATAATACACTGTAGCTCATAACTCACTCTATAATAGTAAGAGGAGTATATTAAGGCTGAAAGAAGCCTAGTTGAACTTTCTTATAAATAAAGTGCAACTGAAATAAAATATGGTTAATGCTCTTACTAAGAGACTTGAAAGTGATCTAATTATTAAAACTGTGGGGGGAATGGAGTTAAAAGCTATTGAGTCAAATCTTTAACATCCTAATTGTTTTGAAATTTAGAATCCAATTGGAGTCATAGAGAAATTCAAACTTAAGCATCAATTTTAGGCAGTTGACATGTTTTAGATAATTTTGATGATTCCACATAAATTCTACAAATATATAATGTCATTCCAATTTTGATGGTATTATATTTCTAGGAAATTTACTTGGAATAATCATATTATTCCAATATGAAACATGAAAACTTGTCGATGTGTTTCCGATGTTTAGAATGTCGTTATATCATTCCAATTTTGATGATATATCTTTTTTATGGATTCTTGTTTCATTCAAATTTTGATGTTTCAGAATTAACCATAATTGATTTGACTGTTCTATCATTCTAATATGAAACATAGTATAGTTCTTGTGTAGAAACTATAATAGTTCTTGTTCTTTATTTAGTTAAAGAAACTTGATTGTGATGCTTGCGTTACATTTTTGCTAAGCTAATTATGAATTGTACTAAGTTCTTTTGTGGAACTAGATACTTTGAAAAATTCGTTGAAATTCTTAGAGATGTGTCTCTTGATATTCTTGTTTTCAATAAGCTAGAAAAGTTGGAGTAGTTGAATCTGTCAACGTAGATTTCAAAATAATGATTTGCTCAAAATGGAGGAGCAAACATAAAGCAGTGTGTAAGGATAGAGTTTCAGTTTGTTTCTTTCGAGAATAAATTAGTCACTTGCTTGGTAAAACTTCTGTTGACTTTAAGACTCTTGTGTTTATTGAGCTTAAAATTCTTATGTTGTTCTTGAAGTTTATTTGCTTTGTTTGATTTTAAAACTATGACAGATTACACCAGTTGGTTTAGTCATTGTGAACTATTCTGTTGTGATATGGTTTGGGAATTATTTAATTATTTTGGTTTAGTCTTTTTGAACTATTCGGATTTATAATTGATTTAGTTCTTATGAACTGTACATTGGGTGATGCATTTCTTCTATTTAAAGACTGCTATCAGCCAGTCAGCTTCATGTTAAACTGATGAGATAATCCAGTACGTTTATATATTGAGAATATAGGAGGAGATTGTTGGATATATAGGTATATTCTCACTATATGAATAATATTATGTGTAATATTATTCTATGGGTAACACGTGTGTTACACGTACTAATTGTATGGATATCGGAATGCAGGTTGAGTGGGTTGAGAACCCAGTACCCAAACCAGTATTTATCCTATAAATACTGGCTTGTGATAGTAGTCTAGGTATTCCAATTTTGATATCTAGGATAAATATCTCAAACACCTTAGTCGAGGATATTAACCCTAATCTCTATTGTTATAATCTCTCGTAATCTCTAACAGTTACGTAGTTCATTTTTTGTTGCTTGTTCATTGTAAACTTGTTACATAGTTCTCATATTTACCGAAGTTAAATAGAGAACAAGAGAGATTGTAGAAGAGATTATTAGTGTCAGCTACATAGAGAACAAGAGAGATTGTAGAAGAGATTATTAGTGTCAAGTCATATACATTCACACGATCCTTCCATAAGCAGCACCTACAAAATCCTTGAAACTTAGTTCGAGAACAAGGTCAGGCAAATTCTGACCACATTCTAACATTTTTGCTTCTATCAAAGCATAGATATTGTTTTTCAGGCTCAATTTGTAAAGTCATCTGATGTGCCAAAATGAATCTATCATCAAAGCCTGTACCCATCCAGTGTTATCTTATTATGACCTTAGATGAGTCCTACTCACTCAACATGCCTTGATGTCATCAAAGCTTCGAGTTCAAATTCTGCTCACACCCAATGTCACGGTCCTACACTTCCATTCTGAGGTTGCACGTCCTCCACAGCTACAGAAATAACAATGAACATAGAGCTGGCAATAGATAGCAGGAAAATGTTGAAGGTGACATAAAAAGCAAGAACTGGTATAGTTACTGTCTTACTGATAGTAGAGAGAACATGGATATAGACAGCATACTGAGTCTGATAATGTTATTTCCGCAATACTCTTCCCCGGTGAACAATTGATCCATAGCTAGTAACAAATAATTGAAATTTCTGTTTTGAGGAAGTCACCATACATCCCATATACTTGTCCAACATATAAAAATGGTAGATACTAGAACAAAATCTACCGAGATCTAACCCTAATTCTGATAAGAGAGTCTTAACTATTGGTTCTCTATTGATTCCACAAAACTCTATACACCACAACATATACAGCTACTCTTGTTTCTTGGTAAAGGCTAGTACAAAAACTTCAGAGACCAAATAAATGGAGAGCATGATAGCATTTTGAGCATGCATACGATTCTCAGCCTGGGGGAAGACAATGGAATTGGGAGCTTCGATAACTGCGTTAGTGACTTCAACTCCTCTCTCTGCAGGAAAGCAGTGCATGAAGTGAGCGCTTGGGCCTGCCAAATCCATTAGGGATTCATCTATCTGCAGAGATGACAATATGGGTCACAATCATATAATAGAAAAACAAATTAAACGATTATTTGTAGTTCGGCCTACAGTTAAACAACTCAGATAACTCACAAATATAAGGAAACAAGACATGCACAATCTTTGTAGTTCGGCCTACAGTGAAATAGATGCGGCTCTATTCATTTGACTAAACAAGCTTTTCTAATCTGGTGGTATGAAATAATGCTACATCAAAGAAACTATAGAGTAGAGGCTGTTTGTACTATTCTTTCTCTCCCCTGCATCTCTCTCTCTCTTTCTATATCATTTTTAAAAAAGATAAAATATAAATTATAACTATTAACTTGCAATTATCATTTTATTTCCTTTTTTTTCAAATCGAGATCGAAATTCCATTTCATCTTCGTACATAATAATTATTATTATATTATTTGCAGTTTTAAGGAAATGATCCTTGTATTGTATCAGATTAACAATATTACCTCCAGCACATACCATGGCGAACTGTAAATAGCATACTCATGCATATGAGCATTAGATAGTTCAACAGTTTTATGAGTGGAACACTAATAGGAGTAGTTATAAGAACTTATAAGAACTTAATTTGTTTGAAAGAAGATACATTTTCAAAATTATTGAGGGAAAAAACGAAAAACCACCCCATCGTTTGATGCTTGTACCGAAAACACGGCACCTTTCTTCTTTCTTTTAAACTACCCTAGTTTAGTTTTCCCCTTTCTTCTTTTTCTTCTTTTTCTTCTTCCTTCCTTCTTTCAAATACTGGCGGAAAGGGCGCTTTTTGTGCAAGCAGCAAATGTTGGGAGTGTTTATTGTACTTTCCCTTAAGTTATTGATTTATTGTAATTAAATAGTTGAGATGTCATTTAGTTTAATACTTCAGCAAATCAAGTCTTTTGCAGGATGTCGTGATTACTGCATTATTATTGATATTCTATATTAGAAAATTCTCAATTTTGAGAAAATTCCACTCAGAATGTCTTGCTTCTTACATAAATGATGAAACTGATTTTTTTCAAGGTCAAAAAGCATCCTGACTGTCACATTATACCCATGGAGATGACACCTGCATCATTTCAAAGAAACTTCATCCTAGCAAAACCATGGTTTTATTTAATATGTTATTTTACATTTTAATACGATAAAATGGATATGAAAGATGTAAATCACCCTCGGGATGAATAGGGTAATTGTGCGGAATTAAAAATTTTAAAAAAATTAAGTTACAAAGTAAATGAAAAAAGATAAGAAATGCAAACACAGCAAGCATAAGTGACGCAGCGACATAATATGGTTCGACCCCCAGGTCTACGTCCACACCACCTACTTGTAGCAATTCTCCGCCACAAGCGTTCCACTATATTCAAACCATTGTACAGTGATTCTCGGATTTAGCTCGAGAGACCTATTACACCTACAGGACTTCTAACACAAGTCCCGTCAATCTCACCGAAGTGGAAGAAAAGAAAAACTCAAGATCCTTAATGATTCTGACTGAAGAAAACAAATAATTATCACACACACTCGGATTGATTGTTGAATTGATTAGTTCAGAAGAATTTTCTCAGAATAATAGGTGAAGAATACACAGAGGGTTCGTCCAAATATATAGACGAAGAAGTGTATCTATCAAAAATATAAACGATATATTTCAAAAAAAATGAACTGCGCGAGTTACGGTCGACCGCAATAAAGGGACAAGTTGACCGTTCATATTTAAACGAAAAGTCGAAAGATGAATGGCCGACTGCTTCATTATAATGTTATATGGTGCGGTCGACTGTGGTGCGGTCGACCGACACTGAAGTACGGTCGACCGCAATCGTATTGTTCATGACGAATCAACTTTATATTCTTACCATATACTAATCAATTCACAATCAATTAAATACATATAAAATCCCACAGATATGGAATTCCAATAACTGATTTTTCTGGCTTTCTTGGGCACTAATTAACGTGTGCTTCTTTTTAAATAACTTCTTCTTTTGCTTGATCTTGCAATCCTTCTTTATTGCTTTCCTTCTTTACTTATTCTTGAATCTCTTTTGAATCTTTTATTGATATTATTTAATCCTGAAAATCTGAACAATTCAATTTAAACTTATTAGTATTTATAGATACGTTTTGTGCACACCAAACTAAGAGTCAACAATCTCTCCCTTTTGGTGTGAACAAAACATACATTTGAATGTTGAAAATAAAAAGTGAACAATGAAGCATATAAATACCCCCTCTTAATTCAACACTTTATGTAACACAGATTTTCATAGGTTAATAACATTTAAGATGTTGACTCTTAGTTTGGTGTACACAAAACGTGTTTATAAATACTAATAAGTTTAAATTGAGTTATTCAGATTTTCAGGATCAAATAATATTCATAAGAGATCCAAGAGAGATTCAAGAATATTCAAAGAAGAAAAGTAATTAAGAAAGATTGAGAAATCAAGCAAAAGAAGAAGATATTCAAAAAGAGCAGTTGATTGAATAGTGTCCAAGAAAGCTATCAATGACCAATTGCTATCATTCTATATTTGTGAGATTTAATCTATATAAAATTGATTGATTGATTGATTAGTTTTTTTTGTAAGAATATAGAGTGGATTCGGCAGCGCGATACCGGTCGACCGCACCTCATGACTGTCGACCGCATCGCGGTCGACTGCAACTCACGTTACGAAAGAAGCAGTCGATCCTTCATCTCTCTACTTTACATCAGAGAGATGAACGGTCGACTGCACCGAGATTGTGGTCGACCGTACTTTGCGCTGTTCAACATTTTTGAAATGTATTGTTTCTAATTTTGATCGATACACTTTTCAATCTATTTAATTGGACGAACCCACTGTGTATTCTTTACCTATTACTTCTGAGAAAAATCTTCTGAACTAATCTTTCAACAATCAATCCGAGTGTGTATGATAACTATTTTGTTTTCTTCAGTCAGTATCATTAAAGATCTTGAGCCTTTTCTTTTTCTTCCATTTCGATGAGATTGACGGGACTTGTGTTAGAAGTTCTGTGGGTGTAACAGGTCTCTCGGCCTGAATCCGAGAATCACTGTACAAGGGTTTTGAGTATAGTGGAACGCTTGTTGCGGAGAATTGCTACAAGTAGAAAGTGTGGACGTAGATCTGGGGGTCGAACCACGTTACATCACTGCATCACTTGTGCAATCTGTGTTTGCTCTTCTTAACTCTGTTTATTTACTCTGAACTTTATTTTAGTTTTTTTTAATACTGCACAATCACCCTATTCAAACCCCCAGGGTGATTTACAGTGGTATCAGAGCAAGGTGCTGCTTATCAAAAGCTTAAAAGCTTAAGCAAAAGGTCCAATGGCCGAAATCCCTCCTCCCGAAAACTTGGACTCATTGGAGCCATTCGTCTAAAATGGGACAAGTCTCACACGTTCACCATTTTTTTGATGGAAAATGTTATGATGTTTGGAAAGTTCGTATGTCTCATCTTCTACAGATGCTTGGAGAAGAAGTATGGAACATGTGCATAAATAAAACTGAGATTCCTGTCAGCGATGGAAAGAGGGCATTCACAAAAGCTGAACTATCATTGAAAACTGCAAATTTCATGGCTATGACAGTACTCTATGCAGGGTTGAACAATGAGGAATTAATGAGATGCGGGCGAAATTGTAAGACACCATTTGAAATTTGGAACAACATGCTGAAATGACATGAAGAAACTGCTTCTGATGTAAAAGTTAAAGTAAATTTATGTTTTTATAAGTTTGATGTTTTTCGTATGTTGCCAGGAGAAAACGTAAATCAAATGCTTGCTTATTTCGATATCATTCCACACGAGCTTGAGAGCTTAGGAAAGGGGATGGATTATAACCGAAAGGTCGAAAAACTCATAAGCTGTCTCACGGCCGAGTGGGATATAAAAGCTGCTGCAATGAGGGAAACCCTTGAGGAAAAGGGATTCGATTACTATACATTCTAAGGAAAGCTGAAAACATACGAGATGGAGTTGACAGAAACTAAAAGATACAGACAGAACATCAGGATTGAACCAAAAACTGAAGAGAGGACCATTGCCCTAAAAGCAGAGAACTCTCGTCCATCAAAATCAGAATTAGACCATGAAGAATTAGACAAAGATTTCATACGGCTAACTAAAAAATTCTGTAAGCATCTCAAACGCAAAAAGTACAACAGGTCACAAGGAGAAAGAGACAAAGACAAAAATGATGTGTGCTACAAATGCAACAAGCCAGGACATATACGCCCAAACTGTCTCCTATTGAAAGGTAGGAACAAAGATTATCATCACTCCAATTCAGGATTGAGAAAGAAGGTGTTGAAGGCAACTTGGCTAGACTCAAATTCAAGTGAAGATGAACAATATTACAACAATGTCGGCTTCATGGCTCTTGGGAATGGTGAGGTGCAATCACTATCTCAAGAAGAGGTAATCGAAGAACTCACTTATGATGAGTTAGTAGATGTGTAATGGATTAAAAGATTATGCTAAAAAATTAAGTCGTGAACTAAGACAATATAAACAAATTCCAAATGAATCTCATGACTCTAGCATTGCTAAAAATTGAAAACTGAAAAATAAAAATTCCTTGATTATGGAAAAAATCGAGTCATTTAGAAAAGATCATGATGTATTGCTAAAGGAAAATGAACTCTTAAAATAACAAATTCAAGAATCCTTAGCAACACATGATGAACACTTGAGAGAATTTCATGAGAAATCTGTTTATATTGCTAAGCTCACAGATGATTTAAAAGAATGTAAAAGAAAATTTAATGAGGTAGTGGAAGGTTGTAACGAAGCCCTTGAGCAATATAGAATACTTGATGCTACCCTAGACACTCTTCGTTGGATCACTAAAGACAATGAGATGACTAGGAAAAAACTTTGTAAAAAAATAATTGAGCTCGAGAAAATTGTTGAAAAATAGGAAGGGCCCAGTTGCCTTATTACAAAGAATTCAAGATCTTATCATGGTAATCAAGGGCTTGGTTACAATGAGCCAATATAACATCAAAAATCTAAGCAATCTTGTTATACACATATGCATAGCCATCAAAATAATTACAAACCAACACACAATTATGCATATGTGCATGATCCAAAGCATAATCGCATTACTTGTCACTATTATTGTAGATTATGGCATATTCCTTATAATTGTGCTTTAAAAAGGAATACTAACTTCGATTGGATAAAGAAGAATACAAGTGCAGGAACAGTACCTACTTGGATACATACTAATCTTAATGTAGGTACATCAATGCACTTCACCTAAAGATCGGTAGCACCTTGATAGTAGATGCCTAAAGCTCATGACGGATGAAAACAAACTTTTGCATCACTATCAAGAAGAAAAAAAAGGAAGATCATATTTTTTAAGGTAAAACAATTTAGTTTAATTCTTTGTCCGGTAAGCAAATTTAAATTCATTTCATTCTCAACTTGCTGATATCTTTACTAAGCCTTTAGATGAAAAACAATTTCATTCTTTGAAAGGAGAAATGAATGTTATTGATATTTTAGCTTGAAAATGCGTATTGGTCGACTGGACGGGCGACTGTACGCCTGTGAAGGTGTACGGTCGACTGTGCGGTCGACCGGTTTGCTTTCAGTTTTCACTTTGATTGACTTTCAGTATATGCGGCCGACCGTGTGGTCGATCGGTTCACACTCTGTGATTCGATGTGTTTTTGAAATAGATGTGCGGTCGACCGGTTCACCCTCTATGATTCGATGTGTTTTTGAAATAGGTGTGCAGTTGACTGGTTTGCTCTTGGGAAAATTTTTGTGCTCCATTGGTTTTGCGGTCGACCGTGCGGTCGACCGGCACTTTCATTTGGTTACATGTTGTGATTTTTAAGAACTCTCTTCTAATTATTTTTCTCTACTATCGGTTTCTTGAAATTCATTCTTCACTTATTTTTCTTATCCATGCTTCACATCTGTATTGGGAAAATTTTAAATCTATGATACCATGAAGAGCTATCCCTGTATATCAAAGAGTCTCGCTATCAACGGTATCATGTAAGTAGACTTTCCTCCGTTTTTAGAAAAATTATCATCTTTCCAAACTTCATCTATCTTGTTTTGCTTAACAAAAGTTCCTTTCATTTACCACTAGTGTTTGGGGGAGTATATTATATTTTATTTATACTTGTCTTTTGCCCCCTATTGGTGTGTTACAAAAAGGGGGAGAATACTTATGCATCTTATGAATATTACTTATTACTTATGCATCTTATGAATATTACTTATTACTTATGCATCTACTACTAATTTTCTTTATCTTCTATGAAGTATTGAATTTAGGGGGAGTATTTACAAATCTCTCTTAGAAGATCTTTACCTATGAAAATCTGTGTACTGAACTCAGGGGGAGTATTTTTATATCAAATTGTTTAATTTTTACTTTCAATATTCAAAGGCATGTTTTGCTCACACAAAAAGGGGGAGATTGTTGACTCTTAGTTTGGTGTGCACAAAACGTGTCTATAAACACTATTCAGTTTAAATTGAGTTTTTCAGATTTTCAGGATCAAATAATATTCATAAGAGATCCAAGAGAGATTCAAGAATATTCAAAGAAGAAAAGTAATAAAGAAAGATTGAGAAATCAAGCAAAAAAAGAAGATATTCAAATAGAGCAGTTGATTGATTAGTGTCCAAGAAAGCTATCAAAGACCAGTTACTATCATTCTATATTTGTGAGATTTAATCTGTATAAAATTGATTGATTGATTGATTAGTTTATTTGGTAAGAATATAGAGTGGATTCGGAATGAACAGCACGATACCGATCGACTGCACCTCATGACGGTCGACCGCATCGCAGTCGACAGCAACTCACGTTATGAAAGAAGCAGTCGACCCTTCATCTCTCTACTTTACGTCAGAGAGATGAACGGTCGACTACACCGAGATTGCGGTCAACCATACTTTGCGCTGTTCAACATTTTTGGAATGTATCGTTTCTAATTTTGACCGATACACTTCCCAATCTATTTAATTGAACGAACCCACTGTGTATTCTTCACCTATTACTTCTGCAAAAAATCTTCTGAACTAATCTTTCAACAATCAATCCGAGTGTGTGTGATAACTATTTTATATTCTTCAGTCAGAATCATTATAGATCTTGATCTTTTTCTTTTTCTTCCACTTCGGTGAGATTGACGGGACTTGTGTTAGAAGTCCTGTGGGTGTAATAGGTCTCTCGGCCTAAATCCGAGAATCAATATACAAGGGTTTTGAGTATAATGGAATGCTTGTGGCGGAGAATTGCTACAAGTAGGAGGTGTGGACGTAGACCTGGGGGTAGAACCACGTTACATCGCTGCGTCACTTGTGCTATCTGCGTTTGCTCTTCTTAACTTTGTTTATTTACTCCACACTATTTTAGTTTTTTTTTAATTCCGCACAATCACCCTATTCACCCCCCCCCCCCCCCCCCCCCCCGCCCCCCCCCCCCCCCAGGGTAATTTACATAAGAGAGATTTGTAAAGGTTAAATATATTTTCAGTAACTTTCAGTTAAAAAGCATTCATCAAAAGTTTTCCCTCTTTTTGGAACACACTAAGAAGGGGTAGAAGAATATCATAAAAGAATATCATACACTCCCCCTAAATTCATTAAATTAACAAACATTAAGCAAAACAGGAGATTAATTTGGGGGAAGATAATACTTTTTTTTAAAAAAACGTAAGGAAAATTTACTTACATGATACCGTTGATCGCGAGATATACAGTGAGAGCTCTTCATAGTTTCATAGATTTGAGATTTTCCCAATACAGACGCATGGCATAGAACAAAGAAAGAATAAGATTGAATTTCAAGAAATCAAAATCATAGAATACTGTAAATAGATTTCTTTCAGCACAAATAAAAAACGAGCAATCAAGTGAAAGAACCGGTCGACCGCACGGTCGACCGAAAACCAATTTAGCTTATAAAATGAAGAATCAATCCGAGAGCAAACCGGTCGACCGCACGGTTGACCGTAAACCCTATAAAAACAATTTTGATGGTATAACGAAAAAAAGAGAGTGAACCGATCGACCGTACGGTCAATGGCAAAGACTGAAACCCAATTTGTGAAAACAAATGGAAAACAAAACGAAGACCGAGAGCGCGATGGTTGACTGTACACCTTCACAGCCGTACAGTTGCCCATTCAGTCGACCGAAAACCCATATTAAGCAAAAATATCAATAACATTCAATTCTCCCTTTAAAAAATAAAATTGTTTTTCATCTAAAGGCTTTGTAAAGATATCAACAAGTTGAGATTCAGTGGAAACATATTCAAAAATAATATCTCCATTTTGAAAATGGTCTTTAATAAAGTGGTACCGAATATCAATATGTTTTGTGCGATTATGTTGATCAGAATTTTTTGTTATATGAACAGTACTAGTATTATCACATTTAATTGGAATGTGATCAAAAAATACCTTGTAGTCCTCTAAAGTGTGTTTCATCCATAACACCTGCACACAGCAGGATCCGGCGGCAATATATTCGGCTTTAGCAGTGGAGAGAGTTACAGAATTTTGCTTCTGGATGCCCATGAGACAATGTAGTTTCCCAAGAAGTGACATGTGCCACTAGTGCTTGATCTGTCTGTTAAGATGCCGGCATAATCTGCATCAGAGTACCCTACTAGAAAAAAGTTTCTGTTTTTCGGGTACCAAAGTCCAGTATTTGGTGTGCCTTTAAGATATCGAATGATACGCTTAACGACAACCAAATGCGATTCTTTGGAACACGACTGAAAGCGTTCACTTAAACAAACACTAAACATGATATTTGGCCAAGATGCAGTAATATAAAGCAAACTACCAATCATACCACGATAAGTAAAAATATCAACATTGTTACCAGATTCATCCTTGGAAAGCTTAGTAGAAGTTGCCATAGGTGTTTTGTAAGCATTTTCATTTTCAAGTCTAAACTTTTTGACTAGTTCCTTTGCATATTTGGATTAATTTATAAAGATGCCATCCTTTCTTTGTTGTATTTGAAGTTCAAGAAAATAAGTTAGTTCACCCATCATGCTCATTTCGAACTCATCCTGCATTTTCTTTGAAAATTCATTGCAAAGATTTTCATTAGTAGATGCAAATATAATATCATCAACATAAATTTGAACAATTACCGTGTAGTCCTCTAAATTACATTGTAGTCCTCTAAAGTATCCTGCAAAGATGTTCATATGACATAAAATACCTTGTAGTCCTCTAAAGTGTGTTTCATCCATAATACCTACGCACAACAGGATCCGGCGACAATATATTCGGTTTCAGTAGTGGAGAGAGTTACAGAATTTTACTTCTTGGATGCCCATGAGACAAGGTAGCTTCCCAAGAAGTGACATGTGCCGCTAATGCTTGATCTGTCTGTTAAGATGCCGGCATAATCTGCATCAGAGTACCCTACAAGAAAAAAGTTTCTATTTTTTGGGTACCAAAGTCCAGTATTTGGTGTGCCTTTAAGATATCGAATGATACGCTTAACGGCAACCAAATGCAATTCTTTGGGACACGATTGAAAGCGTGCACATAAACAAACACTAAACATGATATTTGACCGAGATGCAGTAATATAAAGCAAACTACCAATCATACCACAATAAGTAGAAATATGAGCATTGTTACTAGATTCATTCTTGGAAAGCTTAGTAGTAGTTGCCATAGGTGTTTTGTAAGCATTTTCATTTTCAAGTCCAAACTTTTTGACTAGTTCCTTTGCATATTTGGATTAATTTATAAAGATATCATCCTTTCTTTGTTGTATTTGAAGTCCAAGAAAATAAGTTAGTTCACCCATCATGCTCATTTCGAACTCATCCTGTATTTGCTTTGAAAATTCATTGCAAAGATTTTTATTAGTAGATCCAAATATAATATCATCAACATAAATTTGAACAATTAAAATATCTTTAGAAACATGTTTTATAAATAGTGTAGTGTCTACTTTCACTTTAGAGAAGCCTATGTGAAGTAGAAATGAACTTAGTCGTTCATACCGAGCACAAGGAGCTTGCTTCAAACCATACAAAGCTTTATGAAGACGGAAAACATGGTTTGGGTGTGTGGGATCAGTGAATCCTGGTGGTTGTGCAATATAAACTTCTTCTGAAATAAAACCATTTAAGAAAGCACTTTTCATATCTATTTGAAAAAGAGTAAAATCCATATAAGAAGCAAAAGCAAGTAAAATGCGAATGACTTCAAACCGTACAACAGGTGCAAAAGTTTCATCAAAATCGACACCTTCTTGTTGGTTATAGCCCTGTGCAGCAAGACGGGCCTTATTTTTAGTAATAGTGCCTGATTCATCTAATTTGATCCTAAACACCCACTTAGTTCCAAGTATGGTCCTATTGTGAGATCTAGGAATAAGTCTCCATACTTGATTCTTTTCGAATTGATTAAGTTCTTCTTGTATTGCAATGATCCAGTCATTATCTTGCAAAGCCTCCTTAACATTCTTAGGAACAAGTATAGAAATGAAGGCGGAAAAACACATGAAATTTTGAGCTTGTGTTTGAGTAGTTACCCCTTTTGACATATTGCTTCGTATAAGATTTGGTGGATGGCTAGACATAATTTTCCATGCGGGGTGCCTTTCGTTGGTAGAAAGTTGATGTTGTATATGATCATCTTCCATGGCATCAATTAGTTGTGTAGGTATTTCTTCTATTTGAGATTTGGATGCATCTTCATTTTGAGGAGGCTTATGATTTTGAGAATCGACATTTTGTTCCTGGTCAATGTGTACCTGTTTCTTTTCAATACGAACACCATTTTCTTGGGCTTGTGAGAACTTTTAGTTTGCTTACCGAACTGGCACGAATCACAATGTTTATCTTTTTCGAATTTAATTTTAGGGGTCCCCCTCACAAGGTCCTTGGTTACAAGTTTGTTGAGATTATCCATGGCTGTGTGTCCAAATCTCTGATGCCATAACCAACCATCCTCATTTCTAGCAACAAAATACCTCATATTTTTCTGTGCTAATTCATTAGAATTTATGATATATACATTGTTGCATCTGTTAGCGAGAAGTAAACAAGATTTATTGCTATCTAGTACAGTGCATGCATTTTTATCAAAAGTAACAGTATAACCTTTATCACATAATTGACTGACACTAAGTAAATTATATTTCAAACCTCTTACCAATAGAACATCCTCAATGGAGCATGAATGACCAAAGTTTATTTTACCTTTACCAATGGTTTGACCAGTGCTATTATCTCCAAAGATAATATCATTCCCTCTTTCCCTTGATAGTGATGTAAAGTATCTATTGCCACCTGTAATATGATTTGAGCATCCACTATCAAGATACCACCGATCTTTAGTCTTGATACGCTGAGGTACCTACATCAAAATTAGTAGGTAAAATTTTGAATGCCCAAGTTTGTTTTGAACCTGCATTTACATTCTTTCTTACCCACACAAAATTAGTATTTCTTTTTAAAGAACAATTATAAGAAATATGCCCTAGTCTACAGCAATAGTGACATGTGATACGATTATGCCTTGGGTCATGCACACTTACATAGTTTTGAGTTGGTTTGTAATTATGTTGGTGACTGTGCAAGTGTGTATGACATGATGATTTAGATTTTTGATGGTGTATTGGCTCTTCGTAACCAAGCCCTCGATTATCATGATAAGATCTTGAATTCTTTGTAATAAGGTAACTGGGCCCTTCATATTTTTTAACAATTTTTTTGAACTCAATTACTCTTTTACAAAGTCTTTTCCTAGTCATCTCATCGTCTTTTGGGTTCCAACGAAGAGTGTTTAGTGTGGCATCAAGTATTCTATTTTGCTCAAGGACTTCACTACAACCTTCCCCTACCTCATCAAATTTTCTTTTATATTCTTTTAAATCATCAGTGAGTTTAGAAATATATATAGATTTATCATGAATTTCTCTTAAGTTTTCATTATGTGTTGCTAAGGATTCTTGAATTTGTTGTTTTAAAAGTTTATTTTCCTCTAGTAATACATCATGATCTTTTCTAAATGACTAAAATTTTTCCTTGATTAAAGAATTTATATTCTTCATTTTTTTATTTTTAGCAATGCAAGAGTCATGAGGCCGAGCTTGAGGTCTCGCATGATACCTCTTGGTATCAGGAGATTCGATAAGCTGGTGAAGAGGGCAGCAGCAACGGAGGCGGATATGGAGCAGTTCCATGTTGCTCAGCACCAGAAGAGCAACTGGCAATCCGGGAAGAGGCCCGCGCCACCGGGGAGTTTCAAGGGGCAACCATCTGCACAGAAGTTCAAACCGACAGGGACGAACGCCGTCAGTGTAGCTGGAAGACCTGGGAACGATGTAGGGAGACCTTCTGCAGTCACTTGCTTTAACTGTGGTGAAGAGGGACATTACCAATCTCGATGTCTCAAACCACGGGCTGGCAATCACAATGTGCCAATACAGCAGGCTGGGAAGAGGCCGTACCAGTCAGGGCGAGTATTTGCTTTGACAGAGGCTGATGCTGAGGAGGCGGATCAGGTCATCTCTGGTACAAGGGCTGATGCTTAGTGTGGTTTCTTTTTCATTTCTTCTTCCCGTTCATAGCGTGAAACTGTTATGTAATGATGTATGTTATGTAACAGGAGAACTCTATATTAATGGAAAGGAAGCTGTGGTGTTGTTTGATACTGGATCCTCTCATACTTTTGTGTCTCCAAAGTTTGCTAAAGTGTTGGGAGTTGAACCGAAGATTTTTCCAGGCAAGATCTTAGCAGTAGCTACGCCATCAGGGGAAACTTTGACCACTGATCGGTACTATGCTGATTGCGAGATAGTGATTGGGGATCGAATCTTTGGCATTGATCTGATCGAGCTGACTATCTTGGGAGTCGATGTTATCATTGGCATTGATTGGATGTCGGTGTACAGTGCAAGCATCGAGTGCAAGGCCAAGACAGTAACAGTGAAGGCTCCAGGTGGACCTGAAGTCACTTTCCAAGGGAAGTTGAAGTGTTCTAAGCTGGTGGCAACTATCCGCAAGGAAGAGACTCCTGTGGAATTGCAAGGGATTCCTGTGGTTCGGGACTATCCGACTGTGTTCTTGGAAGATTATCCTGGGTTACCTCCGCACCGTGATGTAGAGTTCAGCATCACTGTTCAACCAGGAAGTGCACCCATTTCTAAGGCACCGTATAGGATGGCTCCAGTGGAACAGGATGAAGTGAAACGGCAGATTGAGGAACTGTTGGGAAAAGGCTTTATTCAACCTAGTGCGTCACCTTGGGGAGCACCAGTGCTTTTGGTAAAGAAGAAGGATGGATCGATGAGGATGTGTATCGATTACCGGGAGCTGAATAAGGTCACTGTTCAAAATAAGTATCCGATTCCTCGAATTGATGACTTGTTCGATCGTCTACAAGGAGCAGCTGTATTCTCCAAAATAGATCTTCGATCAGGATATCACCAAGTGCGAGTGAAAGCTGAAGATGTGCACAAAACTGCGTTTAGAACTCGGCATGGGAATTACGAATTCTTAGTTATGCCATTCGGAGTGACGAATGCACCCGCAATCTTCATGGACTTGATGAACAGAGTTCTGAGGCCGTTCATTGATTCTTTCGTCGTGGTGTTTATCGACGATATTCTCGTGTACTCCAAGTCTGAGGCGGAGCACACCGAGCATCTGGCAGCAGTTTTGCAGAAATTGGAAGAGCAGAGGTTGTATGCCAAGTTATCCAAGTGTGATTTCTGGAAATCTGAAGTGGCATTCCTAGGTCACATCCTTTCTAAGGAGGGAGTGGCAACTGACCCTCAGAAGATAGAGGCAGTGAGAGATTGGGCTAGGCCTACTACAGTGAAGGAAGTCAGAAGTTTCCTTGGGATGACTGGATACTACAGGAGATTCATTCAAGGTTATACTCAGATAGCTGTGCCGCTTACCGAGTTGACCAAGAAGAATGTGAGCTTCAAGTGGACCGAGCAATGTGAGGCGAGTTTTCAGGAGTTGAAGGATAGACTGACTACTGCACCTATTTTGTCTTTGCCTAGAGCAGGAGTTGAGTATGACGTCTATAGCGATGCTTCACATCGGGGGCTTGGTTGTGTCTTAATGCAAGAGGGTAAAGTAATCGCTTATGGGTCTAGGCAACTACGACCGCACGAGAAGAATTATCCAACTCATGATCTAGAGCTGGCTGCGATTATCTTTGCTTTGAAGCAATGGAGGCACTACGTGTATGGTGAGAAGTTGAACATGTACACGGATCATAAGAGCTTGAAGTATATATACCAGCAGAGGGATCTCAATCTAAGGCAGCGGAGATGGTTGGAAGTGCTCGAGGATATGCGACCTGAGATCAAGTATCATCCTGGAAAGGCTAATGTTGTTGCTGATGCACTTAGTCGCAAGAGCAGTTTGGCCAGCTTGATTACGACTCAGAGGCATCTGATTGAGGAGTTGGATCGAGCAGGTATTGAGGTTGTCTTGCAAGGATTGGGAGCATCTTTATCCCAGTTGAAGCTTCAGCCTACTTTGAATGCAAGGATCATTGCAAGTCAGGAAGTTGATGCTGATATCTTGGAGATGAAGGAGCAGGTTAGTGCTGGCAGGTTGCCCGGATTTCAGACCAGGGATGGAGTGCCGTGGTTCGGAGATAGGCTATATGTTCCAGATCAGGCGGACCTGAAAGAGAGTATTCTTCAGGAGGCGCATGCTACTTTTTTGTCAGTACATCCTGGGAGTACTAAGATGTATAAAGACATAAAACAGCATTTCTGGTGGTCAGGTTTGAAGCGGGATGTGGCCGAATTTGTCGCGAGGTGTGAGGTTTGTCAGCAAGTCAAAGCCGAAAATCAGAGACCCGGAGGTCTATTACAGCCGTTACCTATTCCGGAATGGAAGTGGGATAACATCAGTATGGATTTCATCACGGGATTGCCTAAGAGTTCTAAAGGCAATGATGCTATTTGGGTTATAGTCGATCGACTTACCAAGTCCGCTCACTTTTTGGCAATGAAACTCACGGCTTCGATGGACAAGTTGGCTGAGTTGTATGTTGGTGAGATTGTCCGACTTCATGGCGTTCCTTCGACTATTGTGTCTGATCGAGATGCGCGGTTTACTTCGCATTTCTGGAGGAGTCTTCAGGCAGCTTTGGGTACCAAGACAGATTTCAGTACTGCTTTTCATCCACAGACCGACGGGCAGACCGAGAGAGTCAACCGTATTCTTGAGGATATGCTTCGGTGTTGTATACTAGACTTCGGAGGCAGTTGGGAAAGGTATTTACCTTTGGTAGAGTTTGCCTACAACAACAGTTTTCAGGCTAGCATCGGGATGGCGCCGTATGAAGCTTTGTATGGCAGGAAGTGCAGGACTCCTGTGTGTTGGTATGAGGTTGGGGAGCGTCAGTTGTTTGGTCCTGAGCTTGTACAGCTGACTTCTGAGAAGATTGATCTGATCAGGAAGAGGTTAGTGGAAGCTCAGAGCAGGCAGAAAAGCTATGCAGACAACCGGAGAAGGGACCTTGAGTTTGAGGTTGGTGACTTCGTCTTTCTGAAGGTATCACCCAGTAAAGGTGTGGTTCGGTTTGGCAAAGGCGGGAAGTTAGCCCCGAGATTTATAGGCCCATATAAGATATTGAAAAGGATCGGGAAAACTGCTTACCGGCTTGAATTACCGGAAGAGTTGTCTCAGGTGCACAATGTCTTTCATGTGTCTATGTTGAGAGGTTATATTCCAGACCCGAGTCATCATTTGCCTGAAGTGCCGGAGGGTTTGCAGTTAGACCTGAATTACATCGAGACTCCTGTTGAAATCGTTGACCGTAGGGAGAAAGTCTTGAGGAATAAGATGATACCGATGGTCAAGGTAGTCTGGAGAAACCACTCGGTTGAAGAGGCTACTTGGGAATCTGAGGAGAAGATGTTGAAGGACTATCCTGAGCTTTTTGCTTGATTGTCTTGTTGATTGTATTTTGTATTTTGTATCTTTATATCTTTGTATCTCTTGTGGTTATGTTTTCTGTTCTCGCTCTTGGCTGTAGTTCCGGGGACGGAACTATTCTAAGGAGGGAGTGATGTAATACCCCGATCTTTTATTTAAAGATTATTTGTTTATTCATATGGTGTGCTGGTATAGCATGTTGACTAATATTTTCTCCTATGAGTATTTTTCCTTGAAGCCCAATGTCGCTTTATTCATTTTCTTTTTATTGTGCCCAAATGAATTTAAGCCTATTTTTGTGTAACACTTCTTATACATTATATTTTAGTACAACTTTATTAGTGGGTGTGCATGCACGTGCATTCCGCATGCACGAGCATTGAACACCTTTTCTTTGGCCGGATTGTGAGTAGGATAGTGGGGTTTTGTGTGTACACGTGCACTTTATGTACACATGCAATGAGCACATTTCTTGACCGGATTGTGGGTGTGTGGGCTTAGATCATGGGTAGTTGCTTTTGGGGTGTGGGTAGTTTCTCAAACTTCCGGATTGATCTCAGCCTTTGATCTCCCAACTTCCGAATGCATCTCCACCCTCCATCTCACTCTAGCTTATGTATAAATACCTCTACTATTCCCTATCTCTTTTACACTAAAATTTCCTGAGATTATAGAGAGTATCTGTGAGTTGTGTGGGAGTTTCTGTGAAGGCAAGCAGCATTGCTGAGGAGCCCGGTGTGGAACAAAGGAACAAGAAGTGCTGCGCTATATTGAAGGACTTTGCAGGATTTCGTTATTTTCTTCATAAAATGTGGGTGTTTCTCAGGACTTCTAATGTAGGAATAATACTACAATTGTTATGATTGATACCATGTTATAGGAAGGGAATTGATTGCCGTAGAAATTGCTTGAACATGCTGTTAATGTTGAGAACGAGATTGTCGGTACAGTCGACTGCCACAAGAGTCAGCCGACTGGTACGAGACAATATTTCTTATAGTGTACTGATGAACATGTGTGTGAGTAGACATGATGGTGTGATTGTTAGATGTATATTTTCCCTATGACACATATGATGGAGGGAAGGCAATAAATGAATGGAAAAGAACCAATGGTGAATTATAATTATCGGCACAGTCGACTGCCATATGAGTCAGCCGACTGGTACCGTATTTTGAGTACGACCTGTTTGGAAGTTTCATGAATTAAGATATTCTTTTATATGACTCAGCATGATAATTCGAGAGTCATATCTTTATCTTCGTACGACAGTTATGAATATGTATGAATGCATATTTTTCCTAAAGAAAGAGTATACTAGTGAAGTGAGAATTCATGTTGAGAGACTACTGAACAAAAAGAGACTCTGCTTTTGAAACATGACTTTATGCGTACTGTAAATTGACACCATGATGCAAGTGCATGTGAGAACTGTAATTAATCTCTTTTTAATTGGAAATGGATCTGTCTAATCGACCGAATGCGTGTAGCAAGTCGACTGACCTGGACTTTGAATTGTGCTGTTTGAAATGTCCAGGACAGACGACTGATTACTGAACAGTCGACTGTTATGTGGATAATATTGTGAATATGAACGGTTGCGGGACAGGCGACTGGTTGAGTGCAACAGTCGACTATCCCGAGCTTTTATGAGGAATTTGTATGTGACTGTATAAGTCGACTGGTACTTTTCCAGGTCGACTGTACAGAGTGGACTTTTGATAATTTGATTCATGTTATTTACTGTTGGTAATGATGAACTCTATGCTTTTAAATCAATGGTTTCTGTTTACGGCTGTATGAATTATGTGAAAGGAATCATAGATGAGAATTGAGAATTAAATGAATAATTATGAAAGATTAAATCATGACGAGAAAATCTGTGGGACTCAAAAATGAAATCATGAGCTGATGGCGCTCAATTGGATATTGTGAATTTGAAATTGAACGAAAGAGTAGCTAAGTCTCCCCGGCAGTGAAATGAAATGAATTGAGAAATAGACCAGGTTGGTCAAGTGAAATGAAATGATAAGTCCGGTTGATGGAGAGGCTAACTCTAGAGCTTGATTTTTATTCATGATTCTAATGTAACTTAAATACATAGTGTGGAGGTGATGAAGGTGAGAGAAAAACATGAGTATGAGAGCTAGGGTACGGTGCGGGTGTGTGAGCCGCAGAATGCATGCTTGATGCGTCAAGACATGGCGCGGGCACAACTCAGTAATGATCGGACTCTAGTCACGCTTGTGGGATGTTTTGGTGACTGCAAGAGGAGTGTGTTCAGGGAGAAGGCTGAATTGTCGCAGAATGCATGCTTGACGAGTCAAGACATGGCGCAAAATTCTACTCCAGGGGCCAGGATACATGCTTGTACTCATAGAATCATCTAAGATACTCATTGGAATTACAGAAGTAGAGTAAGTCATGGCGGGAGATTGAACCCTACAAAAATGAAGAACGATTAAGAGGCTTGCCCTCGAACCTATGTAGTATGGGATGCATAGAATTCGAACAAGTGTGCATTAGTGTCATGTGTTAACCAAATAAATTGCATTAAGGATTAAGTGCACAATCACGACACGACATCTCTAAAAGTTCCCTTTGATTTTACATGCTTATTATGAACAAGATTGTGATTTATAAGAAATGAGACTCATTATACTGTTTCTGGCATAGAGAGGATGGCCATGTATAATTATCGTCGGTTGAATAAACTGACGTACCCACAGTTTTGTATGCAGGATGAATTACATGTAAAGAGGAATGGATGCATAAAGATCTCATTATGTTGTTATTCATTTATGTAAATGTTGTATATTTTGCTTCCGCTGTGTAAATTCAAATGTAATGTGTTGTAAACTCTGATGTAAAAGAAAAGTTTTAAAATTCCTTGTAAAATTGTATGTGAAGGAAGCGAAAAGATCCTGTAGAACATCTCGAATTCAGTAATTTGGGATTCGGGGCGTTACAGTCCAGGCTTCTTAAATTTGTAGCATACTTCTTTTTTATCCTTTTCTCTTTCTCCTTGGTACCTGCCATATTTTTTATGTTTAAGGTACTTACGAAATTACTTATTCAATAAGGCGATATCTTCATCTAACTCTTCACGGTCTGATTCTGCTTTTGATAGTCAGGATTTTTCTGCTTTCAGGGCGATGGTCATCTCTTCGGTTTTTGGTTCAATCCCGATGTTCTGCCTGTATCTTTTGGTTTCTGTCATTTCCATCTTGTATGTCTTCAGCTTTCCATGGAAGGTATAGTAATCGAATCCCATTTCCCCAAGGGTGTCCCTCATTGCAGCAATTTTTACATCCCATTCAGGCGTGAGACAGCTTATGGGTTTTCTGACCTTTCGGTCATCATCCAACCCCTTACCTAAGCTCTCAAGCTCGTGTGCAATGACATCGAAACAGGCAAGCATTTGATCTACATTTTCTCCTGACAACATACAAAAAATATTAAACTTATAAAAACATAAATTTACTTTAGCTTTTACTTCAGAAGTAGTTTCCTCATGCCGTTTCAGCATGTTGTTCCAAATTTCGTATACTGTCTTACAATTTCGCCCGCATCGCATCAATTCTTCTTTGTTCAATCCTGCATACAGAGCCGTCATAGCTTTGGAATTTGCAGTTTTTAGTGCAAGTTCTACTTTTGAGAAGGTCGTCTTTCCATCGCTGACCGGAATATCTATTTTGTTTATGCACACATTCCAAACTTCTTCTCCAAGCATCTTTAAGAAATGAGACATACGAACTTTTCAAACATCATAGCATTTTTCATAAAAATATGGTGATCGTGTAAGACTTGTCCCATTGGAGACGAATGGCTCCGATGAGTACAAGTTTTCGGGATGAGGAATTTCGGCCATTGGACCTTTTGCTTAAGCTTTTAAGATTTTGATAAGCACCTCGTTCTGATACCACTGTAAATCACGCTAGGGGGGTGAATAGGGTGATTGTGCGGAATTAAAATTTTTTTAAAAAAATTAGTTGCAAAGTAAATGAGAAGAGATAAGAAATGCAAACACAGTAAGCACAAGTGACACAGTGATATAACGTGGTTCGACCCCCAGGTCTACGTCCACACAACCTACTTGTAGTAATTTTCCGCTATAAGCGTTCCACTATACTCAAACCCTTGTACAGTGATTCTCAGATTCAGGCCGAGAGACCTATTACACCCACAGGACTTCTAACACAAGCCCCGTCAATCTCACCGAAGTGGAAGAAAAGAAAAACTCAACATCCTTAATTATCCTGACTTAAGAAAACAAAGAATTATCACACACACTCGGATTGATTGTTGAATTGATTAGTTCAGAAAATTTTTCTCAGAGTAATAGATGAAGAATACACAGTGGGTTCGTCTAAATATACAGACGGGGAAGTGTATCTATCAAAAATAGAAATGATACATTCCAAAAAAAATGAACTGCACAAGTTACGGTCGATTGCAATAAAGGGACAAGTCGACCGTTCATCTTTAAACGAAAAGTAGAAAGATGAATGGTCGATTGCTTCATTATATTGCTATAACGTGCGGTCGACTGTGGTGCGGTCGACCGACACTGAAGTACAGTCGACCACAATCGTGCTGTTCACGATGAATCCACTTTATATTCTTACCATATAATAATCAATTCACAATCAATTAAATACATATAAAATCTGATAGATATGGAATCCCAATAACTGATTTTTCTGGCTTTCTTAGGCACTAATTAACATGTGCTTCTTTTTGAATAACTTCTTCTTTTGCTTGATCTTACAATCCTTCTTTGCTTATTCTTGAATCTCTTTTGAATCTTTTATTGATATTATTTAATCTTGAAAATCAGAACAACTCAATTTAAACTTATTAGTATTTATAGATATATTTTGTGCACGCCAAATTAAGAGTCAACAAAAGAAAGTAAATGCTGCCCAATTGAAGGTAAAATGTGGGAGATCAGATTGAGGTAGTTAGGACATATACAGTTAAAACCGGTAACCACCCTAGTTAGGAAATTTGATAGGGATGTAGTGGGGCAGCAAAAAGGACAACGTAAACCCATTCGAACTTGGGTTGAAGCTAGGAAAAGGAAATTGTTTTATTGACAAAGGTGGTGGCTCTTTAGTAGAGTTGAGTGAAGGACTCGTGTAGCCGACACTTGGTCCCAAGATTCGTAGGTAACTTTTTACCCTTCAAAACCGACCCAAACATTTTGGGATAAACGCTTTCAGGTTTTCGTTGTTGTGGTATTAGATGAGATGGATCATCCTTGGTACATATGAATACAATTCAAGACATATGTTCCATTTTTTTTCAGGCTGTTTAAATGTGTTAAGTCACACCTGGACCATTCAATTTAAAAATCCAATGCACGAACATGTACTTTCCAACCCATAAAAGTTATTATCTTCGATGTGGTTTTCCTGCCTCATGTTTCTGACTACCTCAGTGTTAGACTTATACTTGAGACTTGAGAGACGATACAGGTCAAAATAAATCTGTACTCCACTTGTTTATCAATCTTAAGATTTTTTTCGAGACCATCAATCATTGAACAGTATATATAAACCAAGTGATTTAAACGAATCTATGTTTCATTATTAATTTGAAAAGTGATTGATATCGGACTGTAAGTCCTGAGCCCGAGGTTTCTCTCGTTGAAGTCAGCTAATTGTGGCCTTGGGGATAAAGTGTCATCCATCATGCAATCAAGCGGAGTGTGTCAATAATAAAGTCTCTCAAGTAGAAGTATTTTCAAATGCAAAACAATTACTTGTGGAGTGCAAAGCAAGTTATATTTGCTAGTTGTAAATGGTTTACTTGATCGTCAGGCTAGCAGTTAATCAGATCACCCAAGTATGGGCAATGCTGCTGATTGGAGCATACTGCTGATGGAGGATAGTTGACTGAGTAGACAAAGTTTGGTGTCTCGTAAACCAGCTTAATATGTTTCTACAAGTACAAAAGCTTCCTATCCAATTAATGGATAGATTCACAAGTAATTCAAAGGAATATAAAAATCTCTAATATTATAATGGGAGAAGGCCGTAGTGTCATTTGTAAATGTTTTGTCAATCTACCGACCTGTGTAACACACGTGCATAACTATTATAAAGGAGGTCCTAGGTTCAAATCAAGACTATGTCTAAATTTTTATTTTAAAAAACTATATTTATTAAAACATGCATCGCACGTGCAAACTACTAGTAAAGATGAAATGCAAAGGATGCTAAGGACAAGGAGAAGGAAAAAGGTAACTACAGTCCACAAACTATATTCATCAGCAATGTGACAGAAAGTGGAATAAGAGATAAAGAGGAGAGTACAGCTTCCAGATCAAATGCTTACTGAGCCTTACTAAAAAGAAAAAAAAGCTTTGCTGTGGGCTTAATGTTGGGGTTTGTAGATCCAATACACGATAATGGGGTTGGAGAAATCAGATGAGAAGGAGAGTTGAAGTGGGAGAAAGAGGTCAGAAGTGGTTTGAAGCTACAGGCAGAGTTGCGGTCGACCGTACCCCCCGACCGCGCTCCATGCAAGTGAACGGTCGACCGCGCAGTCGACCGTCCCGCTCTCTGATTCAATTCTGTAACTTGAAGAGACAACCGGTCGATCGCACATTCGACCGACCTGTTCTCTGTTGGACTTCGTGCAGTCGAAGGAAAGAACCGGTCGAGCGTCTTGATGTTGCGGTCGACCGTCCCGACGCTGATTGATGAGTGGCTGAGATTAAAGTTGTGGAATCCTATATATATTGTATTATGTACGATTTTAGGGTTAAGTAAAAAAAATAGAGATCTACTAGCCGTCATTAAGAGAGAGGGAGATAGAGAGAAACCCTACACCTTGGTGGTGAGTTCTTGAGAGATTTGTAAACCTAACCTTCATATTTCTAGTGGAAATCGCAGGAGTGCCTCTGCGCGAGAAAGTAGCCATTATTTCGGGTGAACCTCAAAAAAATCTTGTGTGTTCTTATGTGTTGCTTTTGGTTGTTCTTTGTTCTCTTGTTTTGATTCTATAGTTCTTGCATCTCGTCGTCATTGTTGTTGAGTTTATTTCGCAGTTAGAATTCAACAAAGTGGTATCAGAGCTGCAGGTTGGTAGTATTGATTGGGATGGGGGACAAGAGTAGAGTTAAGGAGTTCGATGGAACGAATTTCACAATGTGAAAGATCCAAATGATTGCGTATCTCCGAAAGAAGGATCTAAATGATCCGTTGTTTGGTGTGAAGCCAGAAGGGGCGAAGGTCTATCCGATTGCGTTGGCGGCCTAGAATAGATTGGATCAGAAAGTGCTTGGGTAGATTCAGTTGTCGCTGAGCAGGAAGGCGCTATTTCACATTGAGAAGGCAAGAACCGCAAAGGAGGTAATGGAGATATTGACAGATATGTTTGAGAAGCTGAATGCAGCGAACCAAATCTTACACCTAAAGAAGTTGGTTAACTTGAAGTTGTCGGAAAGGGGTTCGGTTGCTGAGCACATCAACAGTTTCTGTATGGTTTACAATCAGATGGAATCATCGGGTTTAAAGTTTGAGGAGAGGGCACAATCATTGTTGTTGCTATCCAGTCTTCTCGATAGTTACGGCAGAGTAGAGCAGACTATTACAAGCACCATGACTGATACGAAAACCCTAAAGGATGTTATAAGCAGTATCATGAATAAGGATGCAAGGAGGAAAAGATATGGAGAGACTTCGGTGTCATATCCTAACAATGTCGCGCTGTCAGTTGATAACGGTGGTAGTAGTAACAACAGAGGGAAGTCACAGAGCAGAAATCACAGGTCCAAGTCAAGAACAGAACATAACAAAGATGAGTGTTAGTACTTGATATGGGTCAGATGACGTGGCCCCATTTGGGCCACAGGATCCCCTCAGGAAGCGTGCACCGCCGGATCATCCGAATCCGCCACGTCAGCACAAAAACTGCTCAGGCCTCTGCCACGTCGGCCTAGAAACCGCCCAGGCCTCTGCCACGTCAGCCTGGAAACCGCCCAGGTCTCTACCACGTCAGCCCTATACCGCTTGGGCTTCTGCCACATCAGGCCCACGGGCAACCGGGTCCAGACCCGGCCCCAAACGGGTCCAGACCCGGTTGGCTTCTCCTATAAATACCAGACCCTCTACCCCTTATCCAGGTAATCAATCTTTTCCCTCCAAAACTTCAGTTACTGTTTCTCTCTCTCAGTATCTCACTAGATCGTCGGAGGGTCTGCCACCGGGACCAACCCCGGTGTTTCAGACTGTGTGCAGGTACACGAGACCTCGGATCCGAGCCTCCTGATCCGAGCCGAGCATCCAGTCTCCACCTCACTCCTGCCTACTTCCTAACCGTTCGCCCAGCTGAGGGTCGTCCGCTTTAGAGGTTCCTCCACTAATACAAATTGAGAAGAACTCACGCCTGGTGCATCCACACGCCTCCCAAAACACACCGCATCAGGATTGCACTGTCTGTGGGAAGTTTCTAGTGCATACGCCGACCCGAGCTCAGCCATCAACGGTACCCCATCTACCCGACCTCATATGGCGCCCAAGGCAAGGAAAGTCGTTACCTCTGCGCGTTGGCAGGACACGCCCCTTCAAGGCGCCGCCGCCGATGCTCATGGATCCAACAACCCAGGGGTCAGTCACGGACACCAACCGGGTGCCTCCTGACTAGTCCAGTCCGACCTACGAGGGGTAATCCAGAACTGGCAGGATAGCCGGTCTAGGGGAGGGACCGCTTTCAACTCGGCCCCGAACCATCCCATACCTCCGTCCCTAGGGCGGGGGCCGGCACTCAGCCGCATAGGCCGGCGGCCGCAGGCTTAGCAAAACTGAGCTGAGCGAGCTCCAGTCACCCACCAGGAGTTCCAAGACTTCCGGAAAGAAATCATGGAGGCCATCCGGGGGACCCCCGTCAATGAAACCGTCCATCGCTCTCACACACGTTCGGATGCCGAGGCCAGCGTGTCTCGCATCCCGATAGTCCTGCCGGAGTATGACGATGACATCCTGAAGCGCCTCCAAGAAATGGAAGACCACCTCGACCACTTCGGTGACGGCTGTCCGAGGCCGGCCCAAGGATACAGGCCCATCCGACCTCTTTTCTCCACCCCCATCCTGCAGGCAGAAATACCCCGGAACTTCCACCCACCTCAATTCGAGACCTATGACGGTGAGGGTGATTCTGCTGATCACATGGAGGGCTTCAAAACCCTCATGATGATTCACAGTGCTTCGAATCCCCTCCTGTGTCGAGCCTTCCCCGCCACCTTCTGGGGTCCGGCTCGGGAATGGTTCTCCAAGATCACCCCCGACTCCATCTATTCCTTCAACCAATTGGAGGGCAACTTTCTCACCCACTTTGTGACTAGCCGAAAGGCCAAAAGGACAAGTGCGTCCCTATTCAGCCTCCCACAGAAGGAAGGGGAGTCGCTCCGGGTATCTGTCTGAAGGTTCACCGCTGAGGCGAGGTCAGTCTCCTCCGTCGACCCAGGGGTTGCCTCGGCAGCATTCCGGCACAACGTCCGGCATGGTCAGCTGAAGGCCTCCCTGGCGAAGAAGCCCCGGTAGTTTTTCCCGACCTCCTCAATCGGGTCGAGAAGTACATCCGGGCTGAGGAGGCCCTGAATCCAGAGGACTCGAAAGAAATTTCTGGGAAGGGAAAATACAAGGCCGACGAGGCCGAGCCAGCAAAGAAAGTTCCGAGAGACAGAATGTGTCCCTCCGGTCCCTCGATTCGAGAGGTACACTCCGCTGACACAGAATGTATCAACCATTCTCTTAGCAATCGAAGACAGGGACTTCGTACAATTTCACCCCCGACCAAACAACAACAACATCAAGAAGAGGGATCAGCGATTCTACTGTCGTTTCCACTGGGACAACAAGCACGATACAGATCATTGCCGTGCCCTGAAGGACAAAATTGAGGCCCTCATCCAACGAGGGTACCTCTGGGAGTTCAAACGGGAAGACGCTCGAGAACATAGGGATACGAGGAACAGGAGGGCTTCCCCTCCTCCTCGAGCACCCACGCAGCGCCCCGAGCGGGACCAGGAGCCCGAAGAACCAGAGGGTCAGGCCATCTTGCATTGCGTCCACGGAGGGCCCATAGGTGGGGAGTCCAACACTTAATGCAAGGCATTCGTCCGGGACGTCAATGCCATCCAGGGCCCACTCTCCCCCTAGGTCCAGCAACTCCCTGTCTCATTCTCAGGAGAAGACCTGGAGGGAGTTCAGCTCCTGCACTGTGATGCGCTCGTCGTCAGCCTCAGCATGGCGAACTTCGAGGTCCGCCGCATCCTCGTTGACAACGGAAGCTCGGTAAACATCCTCTTCTTGGAGGCCTTCGAGAACTTGAAGCTCTGAAGCCAGCCGGATACACATTGCACGGATTCTCCGGCGTCCCAGTGCCAATAGAGGGGATGTCACCTTAGACGTCACAGCTGGTACGACCCCCACCGAAGGACTGAGTCAATGGACTTTATGGTTGTGAATGTCAAGGCAGCCTACAACGCCATACTGGCTGTCCCGGGCTCTGCTCCCTCCAGGCGGTTCCCTCGGCCTACCACCAGAAGATGAAGTTCCCTACCAACACCGGTATCGGGATTGTCCGAGGGAACCAAAAAGCAGCACAATCGTGCTACATGACGGCGATCGGAGGTGGGGTATTTCCCCTCGATATCGTCGAGCTACAGCCCGAGAGAACCAAGCCGGAACCAGAACTGGCAGACGAGCTAGAAGACGTCTTGTTCGAGACGGGGGATGCGTCAAGGTGTTTCCGAGTGAGCTTCTCCCTCGTTCCCAACCTCAAATCCGCCCTGATCAACTGCATTCGCCGCAATTTCGACCTCTTCGCCTGGAAGACCTCTGACATGCCCGGTATCTCCGAGGATCTCATCATGCACAAACTCAGCGTGATCCCCGGTTTGAAGCTAGTCGTCCAGAAGCGACATAAGTTCTCCCCGAAGCGACAACAGGCGGTAAATGCGGAAGTGGACAAACTCTTGTCTTCTCGTTTCATACAAGAGGTCAGCTACCCTGAGTGGCTAGTGAATGTCGTGATGGTCAAAAAGGCGAGCGGGAGCTGGAGGATCTGCATAGACTTCACTGACCTCAACAAGGCGTGCCCCAAAGATCCGTTCGCTCTCCCCAGCATCGACGCCACATCGGGTCAAGAGCTCTTGTCCTTCATGGACACCTTCTCCGGCTACAACCAGATCTAAATGTTTCCTCCCGACATAACCAAGACGTCCTTCGTCACGGACCAAGGGCTTTACTACTACCGGGTAATGCCCTTCGGGCTGAAAAATGCCGGTGCTACTTATTAGAGGCTCGTTAACCGAGTCTTTAAGAACCAAATTGGGCATAACATGGAGGTGTACATCGACGACATGCTCGTCAAAAGCCAGCAGGGACAGGATCATGTCGCCGACCTGGAAGAGGCCTTTGGGGTCCTTCGGACCCACAACATGAGGCTCAATCCGGCGAAGTGTGCATTCGGCGTCTCCTCAGGAAAGTTCCTCGGTTTCATCGTCAGCCAGCGCGGCATCGAGGCGAATCCCGAAAAAATCCAGGCCATAATAGACATGGCCCCTCCCAGGAACATCAAAGAAGTCCAGAGGCTCACGGGAAGACATCGGTCGTTTCCTCTCCACGTCTGGAGAGAAGTCCCTTCCATTCTTCAAGGCTCTGCACGGAACCAGAGGATTCGAGTGGGGTACCCAGCAGTAAGAGGTGTTCGCCCAATTGAAGGAGTACCTCGCCAACCCGCCTCTCCTTAGCAAGCCCGAACCAGGTGAACCGCTCTGGCTTTATCTGTCGACTTCGAAGAGCGTGCTCAGCGTCGTCCTCGTTTGAGAAGAGGAAGGAGTCCAAAAGCCTCTGTACTACGTGAGCAAGGTCCTGCTCGATGCCAAGACCAGATATTCCAGGATGGAGAAAATAGCATACGCCCTTTTCATGGCGGCACGAAAGCTCCGTCCATATTTTCAGGCACATTCTGTCCAAGTGCTCACGGATCAACCTCTGAAGACCGTGCTCTATAAGCCAGAGAGCTCGGGACGGCTAGTCAAATGGTCGATTGAGCTCAGTCAGTACGACATCGGCTATCAACCGAGGATGGCCATCAAAGGGCAGGCCTTCGCCGAGTTTATCACAGAATGCACCATCTCCGAGCAACCAACAAGTAAGGAAGCCGACCAGACGTGGGAAGTTTACGTCGACGGTTCCTCTTGCGAAGCGGGGAGTGGTGCGGGTATCATTCTGCGGGGTCCAGATGGCTTCCTCCTTCAATACTGCCTCCACCTCAACTTTTTGGCCTCTAACAACGAGGCTGGGTACAAGGCCCTGGTCACCGGGCTCACCCTGGCTCATCAGGCCAACGCTAGACAGATCAGGGCCTTTAGTGACTTTCAGCTTGTGGTCAACCAGATCACTGGAGAGTACGAGGCCCGTGACAATCGGATGATCAGGTACCTGGCCATGGTCCAATGGCTATTGACATCCTTCGACGAGTCAGCAATCTTAAGGATCCCCAGAGAGCAGAACGCCCAGGCCGATGCCCTGTTAAAGTTAGCTTCCTCATTCTTTGAAAGCCTCGACCGCACCGTCCTGATCGAAGTCCTATTGAAGCCAAGTACAGACTTCCCAGAGGCTCTCTACGTTGAAGACGGAGCTCCTCCTAACGATTGGACCACTCTTGTCAAGAAATTTCTAATCAAGGGAGAGCTCCCCGAAGACCGGGCTGAAGCGAGGCGGGTCAGGGTCCGTTCAGAGAGGTTCGCCGAAATTGACGCAACCTTCTTTAAAAGGTCCTACACTACAACAGATGGCAGACCCTACCTCCGCTGCCTAACCTCTGATGAAGCAAAGTACGCCCTCAAGGAGCTACACGAGGGGATCGGCGGATGCCATATGGGAAGCCGCTCGCTAGTGCGAAAGGCTTTGAATCATGGGTACAAATGGCCCACTATGCTGCAAGACGCCCTCGCCTTGGTGAAGAAGTGCGATCCCTGTCAACGGTTCTCCCCCGTGAAGCAAACCTCCATTCCCTGGCCAATCCGACCCCCTTTGCAATGTGGGGGATGGATCTGGTAGGCCCATTTTCGAAGGTAACATGCCAACGAAAGTTTCTCATAGTGGCCATCGACTACTTCACAAAGTGGATCGAGGCCAAGCCGTTAGCCACGATCACCGAGCAGCAGACCCAACAGTTTTTCTGGAAACACATCGTCTGCCGGTTCGGGATCCCACAGGTGCTCATCACAGACAATGGGACTCAGTTTGCGGGTAAACATTTTCAAAAGTTCTGCGAAGATCTTGGGATCCAGCAGCACTTCTCCTCAGTATGCTACCCCCAGTCAAACGGTCAGGCCAAAAACGCAAACCGCCAGTTCCTTGACGGACTCAAGAAACGACTCTATAACTCTTCTAAGAGGTTATGGGTCGATGAGCTGTCAAGCATTCTCTGGGCCCACCGAACGACAAAGAGAATCCCCACAGGAGAGTCGCCATTCAATCTGACCTACGGTGCGGAGGCCATCATTCCCCTGGAATCGGGATCCCCTCACCCCAGATAATGGCCTTCAATGAAGCAAGCAACTCCACACAGCTGCGGGCCGACCTGGACCTCATAGACGAGGTCAGGGAGAAATCTGCCATTAGAAGGAGCATTTACCAACAGAGGATCGAAAGGTTCGACAACAAAAAGGTGCGTCCCACCAATATCAAGCTCGGAGACCTCGTACTCTGGAAGCTGGCGGTATCCAATCCCGGCCAGAAAAAGAAATTGGCCCCAAACTGGGAGGGCCCTTACAGAGTATCTGAGGTCGTGTGCCCAGGGACGTACCGCCTAACAAACTCAGAAGGCAAGGCCATCAAGAGGCCCTGGAATGCAGAGCACCTCATCAAGTTCCTAGGAGAGGATTAGCCTCCATCCCATGTAAATTGTGAAGAATGTAATCGGCACGCTGTGCCTTGTTTTTTCTAAAAGTCAAATATGTTGTAAATATGCCAGCTTTCTTAAAACAAGTTTGTGGCTTCGTATTGATTCCCATTAAAAAACATGCTTACGGCTCGGCGCTCGAATAACATCGGGAGCAAGAAATGCTTCCCTTACATGCTTACGGCTCGGCGCTCGAATAGCATCGCGAGCCCGAAAAGCTTTCCTTACAAGCTTACAACTCGGCGCTCAGATAGAATCGTGAGCCAAAAAAGCTTCCCTTACAGGCTTACGACTCGGCGCTCATCGCGAACCACAAAAGCTTCTCTTACAGGCTTACGACTCGGCACTCGGATAGAATAGCGAGCCAGAAAATCTTCCCTTACAAGCTTACGGCTCGGCGCTTGGATAGAATCGCGAGCCAGAATAGCTTCCTTTACAAGTTTACGACTCGGATTTTGGCTACACCCGTGCCATCCTCCTAAGAACAAGTGTGGGGGCTCGGCATCTGTCCCTAGTATGGTTTGGGCTTCTTCACGCCCATCAACCAACGCGCGAGGCGACAACCGCCAGCTACACCCGTACCGTCTTCCTGAGAAAAAGTGTGAGGGCTCGCCATCAACCTCGAGCAAGGCCGAGGCTTTAATCAAAGCACCTCGACCATTACTCTCGGCGACGACCTTCAGCTACACCCGTTAGTAGCTTTCTCTCCGGTGTGGGGGCTCGACATCTGTCCCTAGCATGGTTTGGGCTTCTTCACACCCATCAACCAATGCACGAGGCGACAACCGCTAGCTACACCCATGCCGTCTTCTTGAGAACAAGTGGGGGGGGGGTCGCTGTCGACCTCGAGCAAGGCTGAGACTTTCTTCAAAGCACCTCGACCATTACGCTTGGCGACGACCTTCAGCTACGCCCGTTACTGTCTTTCTCCCCGTGTGGGGGCTCGGCATCTGTCCCTAGCATGGTTTGGGCTTCTTCAAGCCCATCAACCAATGCACGAGGCAAAAACCGCTAGCTACACCCGTGCCGTCTTCCTGAGAACAAGTGTGGGGCTCGTCGTTGGCCTTGAGCAAGGTCGAGGCTTTCTTCAAAGAACTTCGACCATTACGCTCGGCAACGACCTTCAACTACGCCCGTTACTGGCTTTCTCCCCAGTGTGGGGGCTCGGCATCTGTCCCTAGCATGGTTTGGGCTTCTTCAAGCCCATCAACCAATGTGCGAGGCGATAACTGCCAGCTACACCCGTGCCGTCTTCCTGAGAACAAGTGTGGGGGCTCGTCATCGTCCTCGAGCAAGGTCGAGGCTTTCTTCAAAGAACCTCGACCATTATGCTCGGCGACGACCTTCAGCTATGCCCGTTACTGACTTTCTCCCCGGTGTGGGGGCTCAGCATCTGTCCTTAGTATGGTTTGGGCTTCTTCAAGCCCATCAACCAAGGCGCGAGGCAACAACCGCCAGCTACACCCGTGCCGTCTTCCTGAGAACAATTGTGGGTACACGCCGTCGACCCCAAGCAAGGCCACGGCTTTCTTCAGAGCCACTCGGCCAATACGCCCGGTGATGACCGTCCACCACGACTACTACAGCAAAATTTTGATTAAGGGTTAGAGCGTCTGCCTTCGGCAGATGCCCCGAGCCTCAAGTCGATTGGTTGACCCCCCCCTCGCCCGCGAACAACTCGGGGTTTGCAGCTTTCACAAGCCAAAACCCCGAATTGTTCGAGGACGGCAGGGGAGCCACCGACCCTCGGCTCTTTCCGATCCCCCGAACCAATTGATCAGCCCACCACTCACCAACTAACAACCCGAGGTCTCGCGACCCTCGAGGCCGAAACCCGAATTGTTCGAGGGTGATTGGTGTGCCTCCAATCCGGAGCCCTCGGAAAAGTTTTGATTTTGGGGCGCCCACCTTCGGCAGGCACCCAAGTCGAGTGGCAAATTAGCCACTCTCACTTCTTGACAACCAACAAGGGGGAGTGGTGGTTATATAGCCCCCTGAGAAAAATGAAATGTCGCCACTCTCACTTCTTCCCAGGCACAGTTATTGCGCCTGGGAACCCCAAACGGTGAAAAATGAAATGTCGCCATTAACGCTTATTGGAATGCAAAAAATCGCTATTAATGACTGTCAAAAGGCTAAACGCCACTGCGTATGCGCCCGCTGCACTAGGTCACCTCGGCGGCGACCTCCTGCGTGCCGAGCCTTGCAACTATCCTCTACCGATGAAATTGACAAGGTTAAAGAAGTCGGGAATTGTTTTTGTTATTACTCATCGCGCTCCAGTAACGGCGGCACAAATACAATGAACAGCTTACAACTCACTCACACTCGGATTAAAACTAGAATTTGGCACTTCCTTCGGGTTTCCTCTCACACTCGGCCGGCCCGACCAGGGAAGTCACCCCTGCCACCGAGCTTCCCGCGTCATCAGGCTGGGCACCCTCCAATAAAAAGGCCGAAGACAGCGCCGATACCAAATTGCTCGCCTCCTCGATCAAACCGGCGCCCAACACCAGCTTCAGCCTGCGGATCTTCAACTCCTTCTTAACAACGGCCTCGCGAAGAAAAGACTCCGAAGTCGACCGTCCGCTTGAGGCATCCGAGATGGACCAGTTCGTCTCGATTATCCACCAGTTCCGATCGGCTATGGCTTTCTTGTGGGCCTCGGTCAAGATCTGCTCAGCCTGAGGCGTCAAAGGCGGAGCCTGCTGTAATGCCCCGATTTTTCATTTAATGAAAATTATTTTATTTTGCACGTAGTGTGTACGTGCAATATTTTTTGGTAGAATTAAATCCTATAATTATTTTCATTATGATGAGTATGGATGACTAAATATGTGCTCTTTTCTATATAAAGCCCTTTTTCAAATAGACAAAAGCCCTTCTTTTAAAAAGCCCAAATCTAATTTATTTGTTATTTTTTTTAATTATTATTTTGGCCCATAAACTAAAGCCCATGAACTATTTTTATTTTAAATACAACTTGTAGTGTAGAATACATTTTAAAGATTATTTTTATGTAAAATATAATGTACAAATTTTTGGAGACAATTGCATGCACGTGCATTGCACGTACACATGCAAAATGCACCATTGTGTTTGGCCGGTTGTAATCCAAGGAGGGAAAATGAAAATTTCAATTGGAATCATGGGTGGTGGTTACTTGATCATGGTTGGTTATTGTAACTCCTCCTTGAATCCTAGCCTTTTAATCCTAACTCCTACTTCAATCTTAGCCTTCCATTTTCCTAAATTTTTAGTATAAATAACCCCCCCCCCCCCCAAAGCCTAGTTATTCTTGTGCTAATTATTCCTCCAAACCTATAGTTAAAATACATTATTAGTAGTTTAGTAAGTGAGTTAAAAGATTGAGAGTGTGTATGGGGAGTTCGTGCTTGCATCATCAAGGAGAGGCCGGCATCAATAGGGAGTGCTCGGGTTGCATCTTGGAGGCTAGTGTGCGCATCGACGAGGAGGAGGACCGCTCTTTTGGCAAGGACATTTGTTTAGGAGGTGTTGCTATTTGTACTTCTCTCCAATCAAGGTGGGTAATTTTCCGTATTTCTAATTAGGAAGCATTCTAGTATTAAATTGAATGATGATGCATGAAAAAGATTAATAAGAGTGCATTTTAATTGGAAATTTGGTCTATTAATTGATTGGAATGTTAATGAATAACTTGTTTGTGCTTCCATCATTTGATTTAAGTTGTGTGTGAATTGATTATAGCCATGGATTGTTTGAAGAAAACTTCATTATTAATATTAAAAATTATATGCAAGAATTAGTAGATTGACAATGTCGCTTTATGTGCTTAAATGGATTTCGTGATAACGTTGTAATGAGTGAATTAGAATGTAATTGGTGTGTTTGTGAAATGAATAAAAACAGAAAATTGATGTAGAGATTAGTGAAATTAAAATTAGATAAGAAATGTCGAAAAAGAAATGTGTTAGTAGTAGTATATAAATTTAACCAAATTGTATGGTAGATATGTGTTAATTATTGGGAAAAATATATTTAATTATTGAAAAAATTATTTTTATATACTGGAGTATAATTTATGATGAGAATAATTAATCTGGAATTACAGTATGTTAGTAAGAGCAAAATGAAATGAGAACTTGATGAACATCGAAATATTTTACTAAACAGAGAGGGTTGATTTAATTGGAATTCGAATTGCACTATGACAACCCGAGCCTATAGCTCGAGTGGTCGGAATGCTCTTAATCGCTACAGTATATGTGGGGGTTTCTCAGAGGTTGAGGGATCGAATCCCGTTGACACCATATATTTTTGTTTCGAACATTTAAAAAATAATAAGGTTCAGCCGAGAGCACTTAATGCTCTCAGCTCCCCTTTCTAACGCATAGCACGTTCGGCCTAGTGGCCTGTGCCTTCGGTTGGTTTCCCTGTGGTCGCTGGTTCGATCCTTGGTCTCGGCTGTGTTGTGTTGTGGGAAAAAATAATTTTTTGGGGGGGGGATTTTGATGATTGGAAGATTATGAAAAAAATATGATTATTATCCTAAAAATATGTGGGATTTATGAAAAATAAATTGGGAATTATTTAAATGAAATAGAGTATATTTTGAGACCAAAAGTATAATTTAGAACTTTGGTTCTACACTTGCTTTTTTATGAAAATTGTACCTTGCAAAAGGACTTGAAATGGAATATTAGAAAAGAAATATGAATGAGAAAGGAATTATGTGAAGTGATGTGAATTATTCTCATTGGAGAATAGTGTGACAAATTATGAAGTGTAAATATTCATCTTTGATCGTATAACTAGTGATGTGGTTTTTAGTGTGAAAATAATATTTCATGAATTACATGATGAATAATTGAATTCCATATATAGTTATGCACTATTGAATAATTTAGAAATCATGATTGGAAAAGGGAAATATTTTTTGAGTATGACAACTCAACATGTGAATTTATGAATTGAATTTGAAAATTAGAGTATAGCCAAAACTCACACCGGCAAGTGAAAAATGATGAATCATGATTATTGACATTAAAAAGACCAGGTTTGGGTCATTGTGAGATGAAAGAAATAAGACCAGTAGTAGTGAGAGGGCTAACTCTAGAGCTTTGATTTTGGTCATGATTTCATTAGAATTAAGGATTAGTTACATAGTGAAGATGTGATGAAAGTAAGAGAAAAACATTGAGTATGAGGGCCATTGGATTGGCGGCGAGAGCGTATCCCAGGATGAGTCATGATAGGGCGTGGATACTGCTCCAGAGTACCGTCCCGGTGGCGACGCTCGTGGGGTGTTGGACTACTACGGGTGGTGTCATGTCTATGGTAGGAGCTGAGTTACCACAAGATGCCTGCATGATGAGTCATGTGTTAGTGCGTTGGGACTCCCTCCAGGGTGCCTAGACATGAGTTCGTATGTCAGAAAACATCTAGGATACTTACCGTAGTTACAGTAGTAGATTAAGTCATGACGAGGGATTGAACCCTACAAGATGAAGAACGATTAAGGGCTTGCCCTCAGACCTATGTAGTATGGGATGCATAAAATCCGAACAAGCGTGCATTAGTGTCATATAATATAAACAACTGCATTAAGGACTAAGTGCACAATCACAACACGACATCATTAGGGTATTCCCTTTAGTTTGATATGTGACAAGTTTGTGTTTGTTAAATATGGAAAATTAGTTATACTATTTCCAGCATAGAGAGGATGGCCGTGTATAATGTTCGTCGGTTGAATAAACTGACGTACCCACAGTTTTGTATGCAGGGTAAGAGGAACAGATGCTTAAAGATTAATCAATGTTGTTGTACTTTATTTAAATGTTGTAAATTTGCTTCCGCTGTACAATGTAAAGTGTAAAGTTTTCATGTAAACTCTGATGTAAAGTGAAAAGTTTTAAATTCCTTATAAAATTGTACTAAATGAAGTGTAAAGATCCTGTGGAATCTCGAATTCAGTGTATTTTGGAATTCAGGGCGTTACACCTGCAGCGCCAATGCTGCCGAAATAGAGAAGGCCTCACTTTCCTGGGCAGATGGGGCAGGGGCAGAAGGGTCAGGAAGGGCAGCCACAGACAGAGACGACGCCTGAGTAGGGTTGGTGGCTACCGAGGGGGCCTTGGTGGGTCGGCCGGACGTGAGACCAGTGCTTGGCTTCTTCCTTTTTCTTGCCGTCGGCGACCTTGCCTCGCTCGGTCATCATGCCCATGAAGTCCATCTTCGACGCCTCTGTTCAGAGCAACAAAAGAAAAGGATAAAATAATGTACAAGGCATTTGAAGAAAATAATTTACAGTGAGATGTCAGGAGCGTACTTGGGTCGATCGGACTAAGGCCCGACCCGTGTAGCACCTCCTCGGTCATCTCCCTCCAGCTCAACATCGGGAGAACGATTAGCTTGGCTGCCACCTCCTCCTCGGCAGCTGTCAACACCGGGTCGACCCTCACGAACTTTGGCACATCTGCCTTCCACCGAGTCGGTATGCCCAACGGCGAGGGCCCCTTTAACAGAAAGAACTTCTCCTTCCAATGCTTTATCGAATCCGGATTTTCAATTAACTTAACGCCTCGCCGGGGTGACAAATAATAGCGAGGCTCGAGCTTCGTCATCCGGTTGATTCGATACAAACTTCGGAGGATGACGATGTCTGGCTCGACCTCAGTGATACGACACTGAAGTAAGAAGGCGAGCACGTGGCGCCAAGTGTTCGGCATGAACTGCACCAGGGCCAGACAGTACCATTGAAGGACCTTCAAAATGAAAGGGTGGAGAGGGAAGCGCTGACCAGCGTTCAAGGAGTCGAAGTCGAAGATGCACGTGTCCGGTGACAGCTTGGTGTTCGCTCGCATCCCAGGGCTGGGGAGGATCAGCCTATACTCCGGAGGGATGGCGAACCCCTTTCTGATCCGGAGAAGATCCCGTTCGGATAATACCGAAGCGCGATCATCCACCTCGGTGATCTCCCTCGAAGCGTTCTCCTCGTAAGTCGCCGAGCGACCAATGATCGCCTTCTCCAGCAGATCGCCGCTGTACTGCCTAATTCCGGCGTGACCGGAAAGCATGCCAGGGTACCGACCCGACTCGGGGGCTCGCCTCTCAGGCTCCATGATCTCCTCGACTATCGAAGACCGGGCCACCACTCTCTTCTTCTTCTCGGCCGCAGACGACCCTACTACCTCCTTCCCCTTCCTACGGCTCACTACTTCCCTCCTCTCCTCGGCGCTTCTATCTCCCGAGGACGATGCCTCACTCCCCGAGCTCACTCTTGACATCTCAAATAAATAATCTAAGGCAAAGAGGACTGATCTTGATGTGACGTAACCTTGAAGTGACGTTCACGGTCGGAAATAGTTCGCCGGAAATTGTCTGGCCCTCGCGACAGCTAGCACAACCGCCTTGGAGCACAAATCGCCGCTAGCAGAGCAAACTTAGAGTGAAAGTAAAAACTTGGGAGTGAAAGTAAGAAATGAGCCAAGGGGTGAAGGGGGTAAGAACTTATAGCCAAAAAGCGACTGTTGGGCTTTCGAAACGTCTAAGGGCCTACTAAGGGAAGGTAAAACGACAAAATGCAAAGCAGCAACGTTTCAAGGGAAAGGCTCGTCGATTGGCTTAAACACCACCCCTCGACGACTCATGGCCTGCCGAACCACGAGGCAATCTGATGGGGTGACGAGGTACCGACCTCCACATATGGAGAAAAATACCGCAGAGCTAATTTCACCGTCAGATCGCCTCAAAATTCGTGTCAAAACATGATGCACGGCTCAGATCACGCCACGCCCACAAAACGACAAGATAACGTTTTCTCGTGATCTGAACCTCCAACTTCGTGATGCGCGCCGCGATGAACATCTCAGATCTCACCACGTGGTTTGAAGACTCGATCCAAGTTCCTGATTCACCGGAACATTCGGTTGAGTCATCGAGCCACCATCCTCTCGAGCCGAGGTGACGAGGTACCGACCTCCACATATGGAGAAAAATACCGCCGAGCCAATTTCACCGTCAGATCACCTCAAAATTCATGTCAAAACATGATGGACGGCTCAGATCACGCCACGCCCACAAAACGACAAGATAACATTTTCTCGTGATCTGAATCTCCAACTTCGGGATGTGCACCGCGATGAACGTCTCAGATCTCACCACGTGGTTCGAAGACTCGATCCGAGCTCCTGATTCACCGAAGCATTCGGTCGAGCCACCAAGCCAGCATCCTCTCGAGCCGAGGTGACGAAGTACCGATCTCCACATATGGAGAAAAATACCGCCGAGCCAATTTCACTGTCGGATCGCCTCAAAATTCGTGTCAAAACATGATGGACGGCTCAGATCACGCCACGCCCACAAAACGACAAGATAACATTTTTTCGTGATCTGAACTCCGTCCTCGCGATTCATGCCATGACGAACGCCCCAGATTAAGCCACCTGTCCCAACGGTTCGTTCCAATCTACCGAGCTACCGGAGTGCTTAGCCGAGCTACCGAACAGCTTAGCTGAGCCATCGGGCTACTAAGTACCGAGGACGAGGAGTTGAGTCACCGGAGCGCTTAGCCGAGCTACCTAACGGCTTGGGCGAGCCACCGAGCAACTAAGGGCGAAAGATGAGCAACCAAGCTAAGGTGACGAGGTACCGACCCTCACATTTGAAGAAAAATGGTGTCGACTCTCCTCAGCCATTGGATCTTGTCAAAAAACGTGCTAGAACATGATGGACGGCTCAGATCATCCCACGTCCACAAAACGACAAGATAGCATTTTTTTGGGATTTGCGCCATAATGGACGCTCCAGATCGTGCCACGTAGCTCGGCAGATCATTGCGCGCCGAGCCGAGGATCCGAACCGAGGTGCCGAGGTGCCGACCCTCGCATACGAAGAAAATACTCGCCAAGCTACCCAGGCCGTCCGATCCTCCAGAAATTCGCCCTCAGCACTATGAATGGCCCAGATCGCGCCACGACGTAATTGGGTATTAAAAATTAATTTTTATTTATTAAAATCGGTTTATTTATTTAAAAATTACGAAAAAATGATTGAAAATTTGGGAAAATTAATTAAGAATTCTAGAAAATAATTATAAATTCGGAGAAACATTTTCAAGCCCCTGAGTAAATAATTATTGCCTAGAGTGGTTGATTAAGACCCCCGAACGACGAATCAGCGCTTCGTAAAATTAAATAAGTGATCCGAAAAATAGATAAAAATTAAGAAAAATTCTAGAAAACCAGAGCAGCTCAAGAACAACTTAGAGCGCGCAGCCAACTCGGAAAATCACCATACTGGCCCACTTTATGATCCGACACCTCCCAGTTTGGACTCTGATACAACTCCGCAAGCCATCAAGACAGAAAAACTACTCCTCAAAGGCTGATCATACTCAGTCTTCGGGAGTGGGGGGCTCGTGATATGGCTAAAAATAGGGGCTCAATCGAAACCGTCCAAATCGGGCACGAATCTTAAAGCCTGGGGGTAAAATGGTGATTTCACCTACAAGCAGGTCTGAAGTGGGTACTGGATCTTCTCCCCGAAGACTCGATAACCGACAAACGGATCCATCTCAGTTGGGTGTGGGTTCCAACCAGCGATGAACCCAGTCCATCAGGATAGATTTAAGGTTTCTAATTGCATTCAATCAACGGCCTTGATTCACGCTATCCTTTCACTGGGAATTAGGGATTACATTCCTAATCTGATCCCAAAGACGGCTATAAATACCCCCATCCACCACCATTAAGAGGTAATCAATCTTTTGCCAGTTTACGCTCTTTCATAATCTTTTCTGATTACTGACTTGAGCGTCGGAGGGTGCGTCGCTGGGATCAACCCCGGTGTCTCGCACTTTTTGCAGGTGAACGGCGGGAGTCAGCGGTGAAACTCCGGTGGAAGAAGTTAAGGTTTGACTATTCAGTTCCCCTAAGAATCCACAAATACTATCTGTTTGCCCCCACACCAGATTTAGCAGTAACAACAACTAACAGTTATATTCTAACTATTTCAGAACATAGAAAACACAAAGATCGAAAGTGTCAATAGGCTTATCAGTGCCGAAACACCAGTGACCCAAAATATGACTGCACAATCGGTTGCGGTACATTTGGTCCTTCTACCCACACATATTACTGTGGGAGAAAAATCAGAGAAGTTCAACGAAACTGGATTCAAGAGGTGGCAGGGAAGATGCAGTTCTACCTGACCACCTTGAAGCTAGAAATGTTTCTTACTGAATCTGCCCCTATACTGGCACCAACGAATGCACACTCTGTTGCTGCGGTTGATGCATGGACTCAGGCTGACTACCTCTGCAGAAACTACATCCTAAATGGCTTAATAGACCCTCTGTACAATGTCTACTGTGTCTTCAAGACGTCCAAACTCTAGTGGGGGTCTTTGGAGAAGAAGTACAAAACTGAAGACGCCGGGTCCAAGAAGTTTGTAGTCGGAAAATTTCTGGACTACAAGATGGTTGACTCCAAAATAGTTGTGAGTCAAATTCAGGAACTACAGGTTATAATGCATGAAATCGCTGCAGAGAACATGACGCTGTGCGAATCATTCCAGGTTGCAGCGTTCATCGGGAAGCTTCCACCTGGATGGAACGACTTCAAGAACTAACTCAAGCACAAGCGAAAGGAGATATCTCTTGAAGACCTCATTGTCAGGTTGCGCATTGAAGAGTAGAATCGCAAGGCTGACAGGTCCTATGGAAACCAGTCCATAGAAAAGGCAAACATGGTGGAGTATGAACAGAAAGGCAAAAAGAGAAAGTTCTTGCCACAGGCCTCGAACAAAAAACCAGCAGCAAAAAGATTTGCTGGAAAATGCCACAAATGTGGTAAGCTAGGCCACAGAATTTCTAAATGCTGCAGCACAACAACCATGCTGGAACTGGACATGCAAAAGGATCCCATCACACATAGCTGAGAACTTGTCCACCGGTCTCTCTGACCTGGACCTCTGTGTTGTTGTATCAGAGGTGAATTTGGTGGGGAGCAATCCTCGAGAATGGTGGTACAAAACTGGGGCCACCAAGCACATATACTCGGACAAGGAGATGTTCACTTCATACCAGAAGTGCAACAAGGATGAACAGCTGTTCATGGATAATTCTTCCACCTCCAAAATTGCAGGAACGGGAAAGATAGTGTTGAAAATGACTTCAGGTAAGGAACTAACACTCACAAATGTGTTGCATGTTCCAGATATTAGAAAGAACTTGGTATCAGGATCTTTGCTAAGCAAGAATGGAATTAAGGTTGTTCTTGCTTCTGATAATTTTGTATTGTCTAAAAATGGGGTGTACTTGGGTAAAGGATATGTAAAGAATGGACTGTTCAAGTTTAATGTAATGATAGTCATCCCTAAAACTATTGTTCCTGTTGTTTCCAAAGTTAATGAAATAACTCCTATTGCCTATGTTGTTGAGTCTTCTTCTGTTTGGCATGAAAGACTATGCCATGTTAATTTCAATTCTATGCGTAAATTAATTAACATGAATTTGCTACCAAAATTTAAGGTAGACAACACCAAAAAAGATGAAGTTTGCACAGAGGCCAAACTAACTAAAACTCCATCACGTTTTGTAGAAAAAAAAAAGAAACTCTAGGTCTAATTCACACAGATCTGTGTGATTTGAAATATGTGCAGACCAGAGGTGGCAAAAAATACTTTGTGACATTCATAGACGATTGCACAAAATTATGTTATGTATACTTGTTAGCAAAAATGAGGCTTTGGATAAATTCAAAAAATATATGCTTGAGGTTGAGAATCAACTTGGCAAAACGATTAAAATCGTTAGGAGTGATAGATGAGGAGAATATGATGCAACATTTAATATGTTCTGCTCTGAACATGGAATAGTTCATCAGACAACTGCTTCTTACTCACCTGAATCAAACGGTATTGCCGAGCGCAAGAACCGAACTCTAAAAGAGATGATGAATGCCTTGTTGTTGAATTCTGGCTTACCCCAAAAACATGTGGGGAGAAGCATTGCTGACTGCCAACTACATTCTCAATAAAATACCTCACAAGAAAACTGGCAAGACACCATACGAACTATAAAAACGTAACGTACCTTTATATAAATACCTCAAAGTATGGGGGTGTTTAGCAAAAATGGCAGTACCTAATCCAAAACAGGTCACCATAGGGCCTAAGACGATGGATTGCATATTCATAGGCTATGCACAAAACAGTAGTGCATATCGGTTCTTGGTATATAAATCAGATATACCGGATATCCATATAAATACAATAATGGAATCAAGGAATGATTCCTTCTTTGAACACGTGTTTCTGTGCCAGGATACTACGTATCCCAAACGTACACGTGAAAAAGGGAATGCAAGCACTTCAGTTGATGAACCAGAATATGATAATGATGAGCCGAGACGTAGTAAACGGGGTAGAACGTCAAAGTCATTTGGTCCTGACGTCGTAACGGCCTTTCTGTTAGAGAATGAGCCCAGAACATTTAAGTAAGCCATGTCTACGCCTGATGCTCCTATATGGAAGGAAGCAATCAAAAGTAAAATAGACTCCATTATAAAAAATCATACATGGGTGTTGGTTGATTTACCTTTTGGATGTAAAGCTCTAGGATGCAAATGGATTTTCAAACAAAAATTAAAACCAAATGGTTCAATAGAGAAACATAAGGCGAGACTTGTGGTGCAAGAATTTAGGCAAAAGGAAGTCCTAGACTTCTTTGATACATATTCCCCGGTTACAAGAATAACTTCCATAAGAATGTTGATAGCTTTTGCAGCTCTACGTAACCTGGAAATGCATCAAATGGATGTTAAAACTGCATTTCTAAATGGGGACTTAGAAGAAGAAATATACATGCAACAACCTGAGGGTTACGTAGTTCCTGGATAGAAAAACAAGGTGTGCAGGCTTGTAAAATTCCTGTACGGACTGAAACAAGCTCCAAAGCAGTGGCATGCAAAATTTGATAATGTTATGATGTCAAATGGTTTCAAAATAAATGAATATGATAAGTGTATCTACATTAAAGATACTCCAAATGGATACATTCTGGTGTGTCTGTATGTAGACGACATGCTCATTATTGGGAGCAATAACGACATTATCAAACAAACTAAGAGCATGCTTAGTGACAAGTTTGATATGAAAGATTTAGGAGTTGCAGACGTCATACTAGGAATCAAAGTTTCCAGGGCGTTTGAGGAAATTACTTTGTTTTAAGCTCATTATGCTGAGAAAGTACTTGAAAGGTTCAAGAATTACTCGAATGGAACTGCCAAAAGTCCTGTGGATCCCAGTCTTCACTTGTTCAAAAACACAGGTGACAGCATATCACAACTGGAATATGCACGTGTAATCGGTAGTCTGATGTACTTAACAAATTGTACAAGACCGGACCTAGCACATTCAGTAAATGTACTGAGTTGCTACACGAGTAATTCAGGACGAAGTCACTAGAAAGGAATAACTAGAGTATTGAACTACTTGTGACATACTCCGAGTTATGCACTGTATTACACCAGATATCCAGCAGTTTTAGAAGGCTACAGTGATGCCAACTGGATATCGGACTCCAAGAACTCAAAATCCACAAGTGGGTATGTCTTCACACTTGGTAGTGCAGCTGTGTCATGGAAATCCTCTAAACAAACGTTATTAGCCAGATCCACCATGGAATCTGAGTTTATTGCTTTAGACAAAGTGGCAGAGGAAGCAGAATGGCTTTGAAACTTTTTAGAGGAAATCCCTATATGGGAAAAACCAGTGCCTGCTTTATGTGTACACTGTGACAGCAAATCGGCTATAGCACGGGTACTGAGTTGTATGTATAATGGTAAGTCTCATCATATCAGAAGGTGACACAAAACCATTAGACAATTGCTCTCAAATGGAGTAATCTCTATAGAGTATATAAAATTGGCCGACAACCTAGCGGATCCATTTACTAAAGGTTTGTCGCGAGAGCAAGTTGTGAGATCATCAAGAGGAATGGGTTTAAAGCCTATGACGAAAAAGGATACTTGATGGAAACCTTACCTAGGAATTGGAGATCCTAAGATCTAGGTTCAAGGAGACAACTAAATCTTGTTGAATCAACGGGAGCACTGAGAGATTAAAATCTCATACCCACTCTTAGGATGATAAAACAGTGCTGCCTGCAAAAAGTTAGGATAAGCTTGGTTTTTAATAATTCCCATAGCTTTGAAATAAAAGTAGGGTATGGCAGGATACTCTTTATGGGCAATCACCATGTGGGTGTGAAATAGGACCGTTTCTAGGAGAATGAAGAGAGACTACATTCTCCAAGTTCACTCACGATTAACTAGGGTTGTTTAAGGCCAAAATGAACACAACAAAAGAACTTAGTTCTGTGAGGAAATGAAATTGTGTGACAGTTATTATCTAGGTTCACATCAAAGCCCAGGTAGTTCAAGACATCATGTTCACTACCTGGTCAATTGAATCCGATGGCTGCTCACTAAGGGTGGTTCAAAGTTGAAAAATTACTACCATCCCTGATGCAGTGATTTTCCAATTGTATTCTCAGAGTCTTTTTCTTTCATCATGTTCACTACCAGTCCATTTTGTCTGCCAGAGGGACAGTTCTGAAAAAACCAGTCCGAGTCTTCTTCTCTTCCTCCTATCTGAGTCAATATAGAGAATACAACACAGCTCCAGTTCAATCAAATCGCTGAAGTTAGGGTGCTGCTCTTCAGGGAAAAGGTAATACAGTTGTATCCTGGGAGGCATTTCGTCAACCACTGTGACTCTACGGGGCGAAAATTTCTTTAAGAATAGAGATATTCAAATCTCGACTCTGTATTGTATGGTTTATTTTGTTATTTTATTTCCTGTAATTGTAAATCTTCACAATTATTGTTAGCATTTCTGTTTTATGAAATTCTTGTTCTAACAGCTACATGAATCCTGAATTTCCATTATACTCGGTTTAGCGCAATATCTTCTGAATGCTAGAAGCTATCATATCTTTTCTCACCGTTTTCACTCAAGTAAATTTAGGTCTTTTTGTCACACACCGCTTTCCAAAATACGGGAATACGAGCACGTAACAAAGGCCCAATGAATGACATAAGCATCATCCATGTGTAGTATCAATCTAACTCAACAATATGAATATAATCACAGCCACGCAAGAATAAATAATCACATAAACAAAAATGACTTCAATAATCAATGAAATAATCCATAACATAATATTCAATATCTGGGATAAAACAAACTTCGGGTCAACAAAGTCCGGAAACAAAGTACAATAATAATAACAATGTTCAAAGGAAATAGCATAAATAGATAATCAATGTAGTCTATTCTTTGAGCTCCATTCTCTAGAATTGTTGCTCACCAAGTCCTTCGGGTATTATTCCTTGAGTACCTGCAAATTCGTATGTAAAGTATAAAAAAATAATGTCCGTTAGGGCAAATCACGGACAACAAGTAGTGGGAAACAGAGAACAATAAAAGCATGGTATATCAAGAATAAAGGACTGGATCAAAGTCAAGGAACAAAACAATAGTTGGCGATAAAGTCAACGGTCTATATTTAATTATGTAATAATCAATAGTTACAATTCATGATCAATATCGGTGACAATAAATGGGATCAAGCATGCAATGTCAATATACGGTTATTATTCATTTTATTAACCTATCTAATGCACGCAATACTTTGACCCATACCACAAGTTCGGTGCATGCAAACAATGATCGTTTAGACTGTGATGGTGAACTCTACAGATCATGTACTCGGCACAACAAACAGAAACTAACAATCAATAAACAGTAATCCATGGCCAACAATTCATGACAATAAACAATCAAACAGGAAGGGACCCTTACCGAGTACAGTCTCCGATTGTTCACTACCAAGTCGACCTTTAATACCCCGGCTTGTTATTATTTTATTACATCCTAATGTGTGCATGCAAGAAGATGACAATGTTGTGTAATGCAAGGTGTGACTAATTCTACTCATTACATGCAAGGCAAATGTGTTTATACCAAATCAATACAAAAATACAAGTTCTGGGCAGCAAGATGTTGTTGTACAAAAACAGGTTTTACCGTTGCTACAGGAAAGCAAAACTGGATCCATCAGAAGTTCTAGAAACTAGACTCTTTGTTGGTTCCAACGCATATGCACATGATATATTGAAATCCCAGAAACTAGATGTAAAATCTTATTCTTTATAGGTTTTATGTTCGGGAAGAAACTTAGGGTTATGCTTGCATGTATATATCGGGTTTGAAAAATTGTCAAATAATTCCACAAAAATCCAAGGTGACTCCTAATCATGTCTAGTCTCAACCAAATTAATTTCATATTTTAATTCCACTGTTAATAATCTTTTTTCATTAACCATTCATGTTGATATACATATAAGTACGAATATGGAAATCCAGACCTAGCAGTACTAAAAGTCTGATATCTTGCATATTAAAACTCAAAATTCAGATCCGTCAAATGTTTTGAAAAGTAGACTCATATAGCCACAATTGTTGTTTACAAAGTTCCATTAAGTTCCTAGAACAACTGATTCAAAAGTTTAATGCAAAATGAGGTAGACAGCAGGCCAGCAAATAGATAGATATGAATCATCAATAATTTAAATATGCAAACATGCAATTTCATGGCAATTAAATAACAAAAGCTCTATTTAATTATTAGCATGCAATTTCAACATTAACGAGGTATTTAATAGTCATGGCAATTGATTCACGAAAATCATATCCAATCGAGAACATTCTAATCATCAATCAATTCTATACCATGGATCTAATTGTTTTTATGAAGTATGTGCATATGCAATGTATATTAGGGCATGGGTTCGAGTCAAAGATAACGACACAAAAAGAGAATTATCACTTGGTTTCACCGATGAATCCGTAAAAATCTCTTGAACAAATATTAACAAATACAGATGTGAATATTGGATTATGAACTACTTGCAGGGATCAATGAAATTTCTTGAACGCGAATAATAAAAGGGTTCAAGAAGATTTGCCTTATACGATTAACCCGAATGATAGAATAACAGGATTAGGATCCCGACGACGCAGCACGTGCAACGCATGTAATCAACAACACGTGTAATACACAGTGGCACGAACATCAAACAGCGACACAGCAACAGCAAGATCAACACAACAGCAAGCACAGCAACGAGGTGCTGTGTGCGGGGAGAGAGAGGGAGCAGCGGAGACAACGGTGCAGGTCGGGGGTCGTGGTTGACTTCGGTGCTAGAGGACGACGGGAGTTGCGGTGGTTGGTGGGTGCAGGGTCGAGGGGGTTCGATGGGGTCTGGAGGTGGACAAGGGAGCAGCGGAGGAGGTGAGTGGGGGCGGCAATGGGTGCAGGTGGTGGTTGGTGATGGGGAGCGGCGACGCTCGGTTGACGGGGTGAAGGAGACGAGGTCGGGAGGAAGAAGATGAAACGTCGGGGGATAAGGGGTGGCTGGTAGTTAACAGGGTAATTAGGGTTAATAGGTTTAGGGTTTAATGATGGGATTAGGAGGTTTATATAGGGATTGGGATTTGGGTTTGGGTAATGGGTTAACGGGTTATAGGGTTTAGGTTTAAATTCAATAGGAAAACAAATAGGATTAATATAGATCTAATTGGAGTATTCAATATGCAAAATTTAAATACGTTGAACAACAAAATTTTCAGGGTTCAATAGAAATAAAATTGATTGGAAGAATAAATTGAGTTGAAGACAAAAAACAAATTCTATTATCAAACAAAATCACAGGGGTTCAGAAAATCAAGATTAAAAAAAATAATACAAGAAAACCGAAATTGGGAACAGGGCTTACACTTTTCCTACCCCTAACTCTACCCTCAATACTTACCAAATCACTCTTTGTAATAAGGACACTACTAGGTTTACGTGTGACATGTCCAAACCACTTGAGGCGATTCTCTCTTAATTTATCTCAGATATGAGCTACCGTTACCATGTCTCGTATATGCTCATTTTTAATTCTATACTTCATGGTTTTACCACACATCCATCTTAATATCCTCATCTCCGCTACACTCATTTTTTAGACATGTTGTTTCTTTATGTATAACATCTTCATAAATCTCCTCATCTCTTTGTATAATCGAGCCTAAATATTGGAAAAGGTCTCTCTTAGATATCTCTTGACCATCAAGATTCACTACTTCCTCATTTGTGTTCCAAATATCACTAAAATTACACTTCATATACTCTCTTATAGTTTTGCTAATTCTAAAGCCTCTAGCTTTCAAAGTTTCTCTCCACAATTCTAATTTAGCATTGATTCATGTTCTAGTCTCATCCACTAAGACGATGTCATCAGCAAAAAACATACACCAAGGCACCTCATTTTGTATGCCTCGTATCAATTCATTCATAACCAAAGCAAAGAGGTAGGGGCTTAAAACCGAACCTTGGTGTAAACCTACTGTAATAGGAAATTCACTGGTTTCTCTTATGGTTGTTCTAATTGTGGTCATTGCCCCTTCATACTTATCCTTAATCACCTCAATATATTGAATAGTTACTCTTTTATTATTTAACGTCCACCATACTATATCTCTAAAGACTTTATCATATGTTTTTTCCAGATCTATGAACACCATATGTAGATCTTTCTTATTCTCCTTATATTTTTTCATAAGTCTCCTCAGTATATAAATTGCTTCCATTGTTGGCATAAATCCAAATTGTTTCTCAGACACTGTAGTTTCTAGTTTCAATCTATGTTCGATCACTCTCTCCCAAAATTTCATGTATGGCTCATTAATTTATTCCCTCGGTAGTTGGAGTAACTTTGTATATCTCCTTTATTTTTATATATAGGTACTAAGATACTCTTCTTTCATTCATCGGACATCTTCTTGGTTCTCAAAAACACATTAAATTATCTTGTTATCCTACATCCTCAAGACACTTCCAAACTTCAATGGGTATACCATTGGGTTCTAAAGCTTTTCCTATTTTCATCATTCCTAGAGCATTTCGAACCTCTGAGGTCCTAATTATTCGAAAAAATATAAGCTATTGACTCTCCCTGGAGTCCTCAATATTTGAAATAAAATATAACAGAATAAAATATTTGAAATCTAATTAAATTCTATTAGATAAATTGGGCATCTTCCCGAAATTCCCTTCTCAGTATAGTTAGAGGCGTAAGGCGACTGCAGGGTGGAAAGTGTCAAATTGCCTAAGGCAAGATGCGTCATGCGAGGCGACCGCCTCAATTAAGCAAGGGATTCAATAACCTTATTGGCTATATATATATATATATATATATATATATATATATATATATATATATATATATATATATATATATATAGAGAGAGAGAGAGAGAGAGAGAGAGAGAGAGAGAGAGTATGTGTATATATATATATATATAACTCTCTCTCTCTCTCTCTCTCTCTCTCTCTCTCTATATATATATATATATATATATATATATATATATATATATATATATATATATATATATATATATACACTCTCTCTCTATCTATCTATCTATCTATCTATCTATCTATCTATATATATATATATACACTCTCTCTCTATCTATCTATCTATCTATCATATATATACACTCTCTCTCTATCTATCTATCTATATCTATCTATCTATCTATCTTATATATACACACTCTCTCTCTCTCTCTATCTATCTATCTATCTATCTATCTATCTATATATATATATATATATATATATATATATATATATATATATATATATATATATAGAGAGAGAGAGAGAGAGAGAGAGAGAGAGAGAGAGAGAGAGTGTGTATATATATATATATATATATATATATATATACATACATACATACATACATACATACATACATACATACATACATATATACACTCTCTATATATACTCTCTAATATATATATCTATATATACTCTCTAATATATATATATATATATATATATACACACTCACTCTCTCTCTCTCTCTCTCTCTCTCTCTCTCTCTCTCTCTCTCTCTCTATATATATATATATATATATATATATATATATATATATATATATATATATATACACATACACTCTCTATATATACTCTCTCTCTCTATATATATAGAGAGAGAGAAAGAGAGTATATATAGAGAGTGTATGTATAGAGAGAGAGTATGTATATACTCTCTCTATATATATATATAGAGAGAGAGAGAGAGAAAGAGAAAGAGAGAGTATATATAGAGAGTGTATGTATATATATATATATAGAGAGAGAGAGAGAGAGAGACAGAGACGTTCTCACGAGAAATCCACACTAAGTTTCATGAGGACTCCACGCATATCCATCATATGGATGATCCGAACCGTTCACATTGTTTAACATGACTAAATTAGTTTATAAATATAAAATCAAGTCATTTGAAATTTATTTGTCCATACATCTTGCCATTATAAAAAATAACGATTTTCAGCCATACCATTTGTAACACTTCAATGCATGGGCAAACAAATCTGAAACGACTTATTTCTCATCCATAGACTAATTTAGTCATGTAAATCAAAATTAACGGTTCAGATCTTTCAACTAATGTCCCAAACAAAAGTTTTTACGTGGTTCTCACCAAATTTCTCACTGACATCATACAACTTCAATATCAAAAACAGAAACAGATTAGAGAATAAACCAGATTACTGAAGAATTATATTTTGTTCATGTAATGATAATAATGTGTCTATGTAAACTGTGGAAACAAATTTGTAGGAAAAAAGAACCAGCAGCAAAGTTTTGGAGAAGCAACAACAGCCATATGCGGAAATTAATGTAGAATAAAGAAAAAAGATATGCAAATAATGGCAGAAGAAGAGGAAAGGGCAAGCCGCAACAGCTATAATCTGAAATGAAATCCGGGTTTTTTTCTTCACCCAACCTCCAAAATTATAATGGGTATCGGCTTTTCCTTTTATGATTAAACTTAAGACAATGGATTTTGTGTCAAGTGAATGATTGTGGGTCTAAAATTAGTGATTTGAACCACATTTCATCAATGCGATGCCTCATTCTTCAAGCAAGGTGACCAGGGCGGTTGCCTCATTCAATTCCAGCGCCGCACATATACTGTGAAGGATGAGGCCTCAACATGCACCGCCCAACGCCTAGGATCTTCTCTTCACCTCCATCACTTGTAGGCCATCACATAGTAAAATACTTTATTAGTCATGCAGTCTAAATATACAACTAAGGGGCCAGCCCCTAACATGAAGATCTTCTTGAAACATCCGAGTATGGACACAAGCTCATGTACATCCGAGTATGGACACAAGCTCATGTAGTTAACGCAACAAACCTGACATTCTACCAAGTAACAAGGATAAAAATTTCAAATACACATCTTAAAGAGATCGCATAATGTTAGAAGACACCCTTTATAAGTTGGAAATAAGACCCACACCTAATTCCAAAGTTATACTTGTCTTAAAAATTTGTCATCAAGAGAACGGTAGCAGAGTAAGACGATGAGAAAGCAATACAAAGACACAAAAAAGACTCCTCGATAAACCAATTTTCATTAAAACCAGGTTCAGTCTATCTTTATTAGCTTGATATAGCTCTGTAGACTGTATCTCGTCGACGAAGCCTTGCGTTTCAGTCCCTAAAGCTTGCATTTCCGTCCCCCAGTTATTTTCTTTGTTAGCGGGACTTAAGTGAATAAGTGGCGGTGTTTTTTCTTTAACGCCCCTCCCTTTCTCAGTGGAGAGCCAATTGGTGTTTCGTGAGTGGAGGGTGCCTTATGTGGAGGGACCCACGCTACAATCGAAACAGTTGGTCGTTATGAGGTTTTGCTTTGCATTTCACTTCATTTTTGTAACCTCGTGCGTCGCACGTGCTATGTGGCAACATGCTATAGAGGGATCTACTGTAGCTTTTCTTTCCCTTTTTTCTTTATATCTAGGTGCAGATGAATGTAAGCACTATTATGAATGAATTAAACAAATTCTAGCTTCTTCCTCGATCTTCCTCTTCTTTCTCTCTCCTTCTCTTTGTTGTCTTCTTCAGGTCTTGGATCTTTGATAATGGCGGTAACACATTCAAGAAGAGAGCCTTCTCCTCCTCCTCCTCTATCGTCAGCTGAGCGCTCCTCCTCTGGAGTTGCATCAATGGTATCAGAGCCTGTGATCCCCGTGCATTCTGGAGCTCCGATCGAGTGCCACGTGATCCTTGAATCCAGAGGTTACTCTGGAATTGGATCACCAGGGCCGGTGGCGCAAGGATCCACCCTCAGCGGTGTTGAGCCTCAATAGCCACTCGATCTTAACCAAAGTGTTGAGGGCATTGAGATCTCCATGGGTACTTTACAACATCAGATCACGGGTTTACAACTGCAAAACAATGAGATTCGTAGCATGTTGCGGCGCCTAACAGAGAGATACATGAGAATTCTCTCTCCAGAAGCCAGATGGGTCCTAGCGCCTCTGCGTCGACTACCGAGCCTTAAACAAGATCACCATTAAAGATAAGTATCCTATCCCTGTGATTGTCAAATTATTAGATGAGTTATATGGTTCTAAGATATTCAGCAAACTTTATCTGCGCAGTGGTTACCATCAAATACGAATGAAGCCAGAAGATATTCATAAAACTGCATTCAAGTCGCATGAGGGACATTACGAGTATGTGGTAATGCCCTTCGGCCTCACCAATGCACCCTCAACTTTTCAATATCTGATGAATGAGCTATTCAAACAATACTTGAGGAAGTTCGTGCTAGTGTTCTTCGATGACATTCTAATCTATAGCCGCACCCTTAAGGAGCACACTCTGCATCTATAGCTAGTTCTACAAGTGCTGAAGGAGAATTCACTTAAAGCCAAGAAAAGCAAATGTGTCTTTGGGGGAAAAGTAGTGTCTTACTTGGGGCATATTATCTCTGATCAAGGGGTTTCAGTAGACCCGGATAAAGTGGCAGCTATTAATGAGTGGCCGATACCAAAATCCCTCAAGGCCCTGAGGGGATTCCTTGGATTGGCTGGCTATTATTGTAAATTTATCAATGAGTATGCCTCCCTAGCCTCATCCTTAGTTGCTCTAACCAAGAAAGGGGCCTTTCAATTATCACCAGCAGCACAAAAGTCCTTCGAAGCCTTGAAGGTAGCTTTGACCTCTCCCCCAGTGTTAGCCTTGCCCAACTTCGCAGAAAAGTTCACCCTCGAGTGTGATGTCGCAGGAACAGGGGTGGGGGCCATTTTGAAGCAAAGGCAGCACCCTGTAGCATTCCTCAGTAAGGAATTGAAAGGCATAAGTAAACACTTACCAACATATGTGAAAGAAATGCTGGCGATCCTCCTTGCGGTTAGAAAATGGAGGCACTATCTGCTAGGAGGGGAGTTCTTGATCAAAACCAACCACATGCCTCTCAAACACTTGTTGGAGTAGCGACTAGACACTGAGGCGCAGCACACCTGGCTTTGGAAATTGCATGCCTACCAATTCTCAGTTGAATACAAGAAAAGAAGGGGGAAAGGGGGGGCAGATGGACTCTCATGAGTGTTTGAAGATGCCCAAATGCAGGGCATTTTCGTTGTGCAACCTACCTGGTTAGTTTCCTTGAAGGAGGAGGTCAAGCAGGACCCCTTCTATGCAGAAATTCAAGGTAAAATATCAAGAGGTGAGGATTCCAATTACAGCATCCAACATGGCCTCTGTTATTACAAGGGAAGAGTTGCACTCAACCCCACTTCATTGCAGCTGTATCACGATTCTCTCCAAGGAGGTCACTCTGGTTATGAGAAGACCTGGTTGCGGTTGAAGCAAATTGCATACTGGCCCGGGATGAAGGGCACATTGAGGTCATATATTAAGCAATGTGACACCTACCAGCACTGCAAATACAACAACCAAGCACCATCGAGTCTCTTGCAACTCTTCCCCATCCCCTCAGAAGTATGGAAAGACATCAGTATGGACTTCATCGAAGGCTTACCCCTGAGTTGGGGAAAGACCACTATATTGGTGGTTGTCGACAAACTATCTAAATATGCACACTTCATACCCATATCACAACTGCCAAGCACATAGCTGATGTTTTCCTCCATAATATCATCAAGTTGTACGGGGTCCCTTCTACCATTGTCAGCGATCGGGGTGCAATCTTCATAGTGCCTTTTGGAGAGAGATATTCACAGCCCAATGAACCCAACTATTTTTGAGTACCTCCTACCATCCCCAAACCAATGGCCAATCTGAGGTGGTGAATAGGACATTAAAGACCTATCTCCATTGCTTTTGTGCTTATAAGCCCTCATGTTGGGCCAATGTACTTCCTTGGGCGGAGTATTGGTATAATACTTGCGTGCATATCTCCACTCAACTCTCCCCTTACCAGGTGTTATATGGCCGTGCTCCCCCATCCTTGCTCACTTATATCCCCAAAACTCCTAGTTCTCCTGAGGTGGAAGACTGCTTACTAGACAGAAATCACACCCTTCAGCTGCTCAAAGATAACCTGCGCAAGGCTCAAGAGAGGAAGAAATTATACTCTGATAAGAAGAGAGTTGAAAAGGAGTACTCGGTAGTTGAATATGTCTACCTCAAACTGCAACCTTACAGGCAAGTATCTACAGGTGGTAAGCGTATTCATAAGTTGTTTCACTTATAATATGAGCCCTATCAGATCGTCGAAAGAGTGGGGCAGGTCGCTTACAAGGTGATGCTTCCCTTGAGCGCCAAAATCTGCAATGTCTTCTACTGCTCCTAGCTGCAATGCCACTCAGGAGATGAACACAAACTCACTCAAACCCATCCAGCCTACTTCCAAGAGTAGGAAACCCAACCCATGAAAATTTTGGATAGGCGGATGGTGGGAAAAATAGGAGTGGCAATAACCGAGGTCCTAATACAATGGCAGGGGGGAACGCGTGAGGAGGCGACGTAAGAAGAGTTTTGGCACATACACCATCGCTTCCCTAAATTTCGTGATGCTATGGAAGCTCCTCTTCAAGTGGGGAGGAATGATACAGCTCTGTATACTGTATCTCATCAATGAAGCCTTGCATTTCAGTCCCTAGAGCTTGTGTTTCAGTCCCCCAGTTATTTTCTTTTTTAGCGGGACTTAAGTGAATAAGTGGCGTTTTTTTTCATTAACACCCCTCCCTTTCTCAGTGGAGAGCCAGTTAGCATTTCGTGAGTGGAAGGTGCCTTATATGGAGGGACCCACGCTACAGTGGAAACAGTTGGTCGTTATGAGGTTCTGCTTTGCTTTTCGCCTCATTTTTGTAACCCCGCACGTCGCTTGTGCTACGTGGCAATGCGCTATAGGGGATCTACGTAGCTTTTCTTCCCCTTTTTTTCTTTATATCTATTCGCAAATGAATGTAAGCGCTATTATGAATGAATTAAACAAATTCTAGCTTCTTCCTCTTCCTCTTCTTTCTCTCTCCTTCTCTTTGTTGTCTTCTTCAGGTCTTGGGTCTTCGATAATGGCGGTAATGTGTTCAGGAAGAGAGCCTCCTCCTCCTCCTTCGCCATCATCTGAGCGCTCCTCCTCTGGAGTTGCATCGTAGCTAGCCTAATTGTCATTGATCTACCAACCTTTCTTCTTGATAGAATAGGGTTTTAATGGCCGTTTCGGTGTGAAAACAATAAAGAACCATTAAAAATCTAATCTTCCTTAAGATTCAATATATAATATTGTCTCTCCAATTCTCAGTTCTTGCATTAAGGCCAGCCTCTTACCTTATTGGATAAGGTAACCATAGACCTTTTCACAACCATTATAAAAAGTGGTAGGATAAGGTGAAATATTTACGTCGAGAAGGCTTGAAGTTTACTAGTTAAATAATTCATAATTTAAAAATATAAATACTAGTACACTAAAATTTACAATTTATCCCTCCTTTTCAATGTCATAGAACTCCCCATGATATGCACATTCCAAACTGCACGTACAATCGCCATATCAAACAGTTACAACATTGACCTAAATATTTAACGATTTTGTGAGAAAAATGCAAATTCATACAATGTAACTTGTGTTCCATTTCTTTCGACTAATTTATTCAAAATAATATATATATATATATATATATATATATATATATATATATATATATATACTCCCCTTCCGTTGTGCACTAGGCCACTATGTGCACTTGCTGCACTCGACATTCCCGCCATCGTATTGACGATCCGAACCGTTCACATTGATTTACACATTTAAATTAGTCTAAATATGTAAAATCAAATCATGTGAAATTTATTTGTCCATCCATCATGTGACTATAAAAAACAACGATTTTCAGTATTACAATTTTGTAACACTTCAAGTCTTCAATGGATGGCCAAATGAATTTCAAATGATTTGATTTTACATATTTAGACTAATTTAGATGTGCAGATCAAAGTGAACAGTTCAGATCGCATATATGAAGGCGGGAAGGCCGAGTGCACACGGAGGTTGTTGCCGCTAAATTTGGTGTGGGGGCAAACAGATGAATTTGTGGATTCTTAGGGAAACTGAATAGTAAACCTGTATACCTGTTCCTTGGGGCTTCGATCGTCGCTCCCGCCGTACACCTGCAAAAAGTGCGAGACACCGGGGTTGTTCCCGGCGACGCACCCTCCGACGCTCAACTCAGTAATCTGGGAAGACTATGAATGAGCGCAAAAACTGGTGAAAGATTGATTACCTCTTAATGGAGATGGATGGGGGGTATTTATAGGCGTCTTAGAGAACAGATTAGGAATGTAATCCCCATGATTTGATAAGAAATATTCCCCATAATCAGATGAGGAATGTAATCTGATAAGGTATATTCCCCATAATCAATTAAGGAATTTAATCCCTAAATCTCAGTGAAAAGATAGATGTACATCAGGGCCGTTGATCGTGATTAATCAGGGACCTTGATTCTATCTTGTTAGATTGGGTGCGCAGCGGGTTAAAACCCGCACCCTCTTGTTGGTGGATCCATTCGTGGGTTTATTGGGTCCTAGGAGGGAAGACCCAATATCCATTTTGGTCCTTTTTGTAGGCGAAATTACCGTTTTTCCCCCAAGACTCAAGATTCGTGCACGATTTGGACGGTTCCGATTAACCCCTATTTTTTAGCCATATCACGAGCCCCCCACTCCTAAAGGCTAAATTTGATCGGCCTTTGAGGAGTAGTTTAACTGTTTTAATGGCTAGCGGAGTTGTATCGGAGTTCAAATGGAGGGTTGTGAATCTTGAAGGGGTAGTGAGGTGATTTGCCAAGTGGATTGAGCTCTGAGTTGCTCACGAGCTCTGGTGGTCATGTGGTATTCTCGCAGGGATATCCTCTTTGCCTTCGCGGAGCGTCAATTCGTTGTTTTGGGGGTCTTAGATATTGGGATCATGTCTTAGACTTACCCTAGGGCTCGCTGACTAGGGGGCCGAGGTCCACATGCAGTTCGGCGGGCTTTTCCGGAGAGGAAAGCGAGTTCGGCATAGCTGTGAGCACTGGGAGTGAGTCTGGCGATCTGCCGAACTTGATTTTTACCCCGTAACAAGGTCGGTGTCACGAACGCTCGGCAGTGAGTGCCGAACTTGATTTTTACCCTGTAACAAGGTCGGTGTCACGAACGCTCGGCAGTGAGTGCCGAACTTGTTTTTTGCCCCGTAACAAGGTCGGTGTCACGAACGCTCGGCAGTGAGTGCCGAACTTGTTTTTTACCCTGTAACAAGGTCGGTGTCACGAACGCTCGGCAGTGAGTGCCGAACTTGTTTCTTACCCTGTAACAAGGTCGGTGTCACGAACGCTTGGCAGTGAGTGCCGAACTTGTTTTTTACCCTGTAACAAGGTCGGTGTCACGAACGCTCGGCAGTGAGTGCCGAACTTGTTTTTTACCTCGTAACAAGGTCGGTGTCACGAACGCTCGGCAGTGAGTGCCGAACTTGTTTTTTGCCCCGTAACAAGGTCGGTGTCACGAACGCTCGGCAGTGAGTGCCAAACTTGATTTTTAGCCCGTAACAAGGTCGGTGTCACGAACGCTCGGCACTAAGGCACTTTGCACAGTCGCCGATCGAAGGCATGGGGTCTCGGCGGGTCGAGCGAAGTGGCACAATCTGTTCCGAGGTGATCCTGTTTCCGAGGGCATTAATGGTGCCTTGGGGTTTGCGCGGCGTTTCTACTTCCGAGGGTCATAATGGCTGGATCTTAGAGGGGAACTATAAGTACCCCATTCCCCCTTGTCATTTTCAGTCGCAGCAATGTTGAGTTTTAGACCTCGGTGGTGTCTGCCTCTGGCGGACGCCAGTGTTGTGGCGTCTTGACCTCGATAGGTTCGGAGAGGTGGTCGTTCTCCCACCAAGATCTTCTGCCTACTCTGTTTGCTCTGCTGCGGGTGTCAGGGTCGGCAGAGATCATGGTGGGAGAGGTGGTCATCCATGTCCGAATCTGAGGGGTGAGTCTGACGAGCGGTCGTTTTTCCGGAAGAGATGAAGGGCGTTCCGGGCAAGTTGTTTGCAACTGTGAAGGTTCAGGCCGAACCTTTGCGGTTGCAATCAACTGGCTCGAAATGGTTTGCTTCTGCCGCTCTCTGAGTGTTGATCTGCTTTCGACCGGGGCCCGTAGGTCGGCGGAATACCGCCCGAGACCCGGGACCCGGGGGGTGCTCGCCGAGGGCGGTGCCTTAAAACTTTGAATCAAAATTTTTCCCGGTTCTTCTAGACAGAGGTCCGCATGTGGTTCGGCATGCTTTCCCGGAGAGGAAAGCGAGGTCGGCCCAGCTGCGGGCGCTGGGAGTGAGTCTGGCGATCTGCCGAACTTGCTTTTTAGCCCGTGACAAGGTCGGTGTCACGAATGCTCGGCAGTGAGTGTCGAACTTGATTTTTACCCTGTAACAAGGTCGGTGTCACGAACGCTCGGCAGTGGGTGCCGGACTTGTTTTTTAGCCCGTGACAAGGTCAGTGTCACGAACGCTCGGCAGTGAGTGCCGAACATGATTTTTACCCTGTAACAAGGTCGGTGTCACGAACGCTCGGCAGTGGGTGCCGGACTTGTTTTTTGCCCGGTAATAAGGTCGGTGTCACGAACGCTCGGCAGTGAGTGCCGAACTTGTTTTTTACCCCGTAACAAGGTCGGTGTCACGAACGCTCGGCAGTGAGTGCCGAACTTGATTTTTACCTCGTAACAAGGTCGGTGTCACGAACGCTCGGCAGTGAGTGCCGAACTTGTTTTTTGTCCCGTAACAAGGTCGGTGTCACGAACGCTCGGCAGTGAGTGCCGAACTTGTTTTTTGCCCCGTAACAAGGTCGGTGTCACGAACGCTCGGCAGTGAGTTCCGAACTTGATTTTTACCCCGTAACATGGTCGGTGTCACGAACGCTCGGCAGTGAGTGCTGAACTTGCTTTTTACCCCGTAACAAGGTCGGTGTCACGAACGCTCGGCAGTGAGTGCCGAACTTGATTTTTACCCTGTAACAAGGTCGGTGTCACGAACGCACGGCAGTGAGTGCCGAACTTGTTTTTTTTGCCCCATAACAAGGTCGGTGTCACGAACGCTCGGCAGTGAGTGCCGAACTTGTTTTTTGCCCCGTAACAAGGTCGGTCTCACGAACGCTCGGCAGTGAGTGCCGAACTTGTTTTTTGCCCCGTAACAAGGTCGGTGTCACGAACGCTCGGCAGTGAGTGCCGAACTTGATTTTTACCCCGTAATATGGTCGGTGTCACGAACGCTCGGCAGTGAGTGCCGAGCTTGTTTTTTGCCCCGTAACAAGGTCGGTGTCACGAACGCTCGGCAGTGAGTGCCGAACTTCCAGACTTGTCGTTTTTTGGAGGTTTGTTTTTTCTGTGCGCCATTTGAACCTCTGGTGGCTCTGACAGCTCTGACAGCTCTGACAACTCTGACAACCCTGACAGATGGGACGTTTATTAGTTGCAGTGACCTCTGGGCTTCTATCAGACGGGATGCGCATTAAATTCAACTCATGATTCGTTGCGGTTAGCGAGGTGACGATTGGGATCGTTCCGTCGTTTGGTTTAGATGGGCCGGTCGTACGAGCCCATTATCCTCGTTTGGTGTGCCCCTCTCTATAAATCCTCACCCCCCATCTTCATTTCTCATTTCTCCTCTCAACTGCTCAGACGTTTTCTTGTGCTTCAGGCGAGTTTTTCCGGTGGTCGGCGTTTGACTCAGGCGAAGTTTTTCGGCAACTAAAGCTTTTTAAGGTAATTTATCATCGATTATGTCTCTAGCTTCTGTCTCTGATGAAGTCTCCTGGTCCGAGCCCTCCCTTGAAGACGTCGAGGACTCGACCCCGACTCCGACCAAAGGCAAAGTGTTCGGCAAGGATTCGATTGTAGTGGATCCGAAGAGGATGGGGGAGTTCGGACAGCTGCCAGGTCCGTTGACGGGGCTTCACAGAGTCAGGCAGCTCCCGGAGGATCAGGCCGAGCGAATCGTCCATGGGAGGGAGAGGTCCTTCGAGGAGAATGAAGCAAGGGAGACGACGGAGGCTGACGATGCGGCGTCGATCCTGCGCGAGGAGGAACTGGCTGTGATCCGGGATTATTTTTTCATCCCGGAGGAGTACGAAATCATGCAGCCGGGCCCCGGAGTTAGGGCCAATTCGCCGCTGCCAGCGACCATGTGTTGCTGGCCGGTCGATGCCTTTATCGCCGGTGCTCGGCTTCCTCTCCACGCGTTCACTATTACCGTGGTGAGTTGGTTCGGGGTCAGCCCCATCCAACTGATGCCGAACGCGTGGCGAGTGATTAATGGTTTCGTTCTCCACTGCCAGGCCGCAGGGATCGAGCCGCAGCTGAACGTGCTTCGAGCGTTATACCGGCTCCACTAAGGAAATAAGTCGGAGTACCGGTATTATTTGACTCCGAGGCACGGCGGCAGACTCGTCATTTGCCCTGACTCCATTAAGCACTGGCGAGAGAAGTGGTTCGTCGTGCGGAGTCGAGAGGCCTGGCCGATCCCCTCTATCTGGGTAGAAGGGGTGCCAAAGAGGGCGACGGCGATGCCGAGGCTCTCAGTAGAAGAAGAAGAGGCGGTCCGGATCCTTCTCGACCGGCCGAAGTACGATTGGAAGGAGCTGACGGAGGACGTCCTCTACAGGGGAGGGCTCTGCCGCGTAGATCCTAGTACGCGGCTCTCGTCAAGTTCTTTTTTTCGTACTTGCTGCCTTGTTGTTTTTATGCTAATCAACTTTTCTCTTTTGATGCAGAATCCATGGACTACGATGCGGTATTGGCTCTCAGGGCCGGGCTCGTCAGCAAGGCGCCGAGGAAGCGCAAGAGGGTTGCGTCGAAGCTGCCCTCGAGCTCGAAGACGCCGAGGATTGCGGTCCCTGTCGAGGGGGTGGAGATCCTCGACGCCCCGGTCGTCCCCGTGGCGGGGACTTCGGCTCCCGCACCTGTGGGGGAGTTCCCTATTGCCGCCGCCCTCGCCATGCCGACACCGCCGCTGACCGTGGCAGGCGAGGAGCTCCTGACGGAGGAGCATAAGCGGATCCATATCCCGAACTGGCAAGTCCGGAGGCACGATGGGTTCCTCGGGAACTCGTTGGCGAGCATGCAGGCTGTCAAGCATCTCGCCACCCCGAAGGACCGAGCCGCCATGGAGGCGGGAAGACAAGGCGACGACGTGATTGAGATCGCTCGTTCGGCGGTATCGGTAAGCTTCTCCTCGTCTGTTGTATTTCTTGAATCAAAAATTTTTCTAACTCTTTTAGTTCTTCTTTGCTGCAGATCATCGTCCACTTCGGCCACCTCACCGAGAGACTGACAGCTCTGGAGAAAGAGCTGAAGCAGGAGTCCGACCAAGCTCGGAACGAGAAGGCTCGGATATCGAACGAGCTCGACAAGCTCCGAGTCGAGCATGAGGGGCGGTCGGTGAGGATCAAGCATCTCGAGGCCGAGGTGAAGAGGCTGGAGGGCGAGCTCCTTCGGGAGAAGGAGGGGGCGGCCAACCAATTGGTCGAGGCCGAGGCGAAGCAGGCGGCTGCCGTGAAGGCGGCGGAGGATGCGACCATGGAGAAGGCCCAGGGGTTCCTCGCGCAGAACATGGCGAAGGCCTTCGCTGCTGCCCTCACACGGGTGTCGGAGGCGTACCCCGCGGTGGATGTCTCGGATGGCGGCTCTTCCCCGGACACGTCGAGGGCTTTGACCCAGAGTCCGAAGGGGAAGAAGAGGAGGAGGGTGACGACGAAGCCAGCGGCGGGGACGGGGATACTGGTGAGGCCCCCAACACCGAGATCACTCCGTTGGCGGCAGGATCCCCTTCGGCGAAGTCAACCCCTACCCCGCCTCGTCGCCCGGGGAAAGAGGTCGGGCCTTGACTCCGCTCCTCGTTTTCTCTTTTTTCTCCTTTTTGTCTGTTTGTTTTTTGTTTTTCTTTTCAATCATTGTAATGCCTAATAGCGGACTGGCCACCGCTACTTTTTGTCATGAATGAAAAGAAAGTTTTTGCAAGTGTTGATGTACGGAAGTTTTTGTCTTTCGCCCCCTTGTTTGCCGAACATTCCCTTCTTGTTTTTAGAAAAAAATTTTCCAAGTGTGGCGCTTCGGCAGTGTTCGACGTTTTTGCTGATTATTCCGATCTCTTTGCAGCTTATGGTGATCGCCCAAGACGTCGAACCTTTGCACTCGGATGAGGGAGCTCGAGCCGAGGTCGGCCTAGGGGCGACGAGGCTGTGTCTGGCGAGGTGCCGAGAGAGACTCTACGAGGTCGAGCTCGGATTGGGCCGAGCTGAAAGCGAGAGGACCCATCTCCAGCTCATCCTCGGCCGGCGAGATATCGAGATTCGCCGTTTGGAAAGCAGGATCGCCGAGCTTATCCCGAAGGTGAATATTCGCCAACTGATTTCAGTAGTGAGATTCGGGTTCAGTGCATACGTCATAACTTGTCCAAAATAACAGCGGAGAAGGACGACTTGCTTTCCGAGATACAACATCTGCAGTCCGTAGAGGCAAAGCTTCGGAGTGAGGGCGAGGGGCTGACGGCCGAGGTGGCCAAGTTGACGACCGAACGGGTCCAGTTGACTGCCGAAGTCGAAGCGCTGAAGAGAGCGATGGTGGATAAAAGCATCGAAGTCACCCACCTCCGGCGCCTCATCGCTAGCCGATCTGGAGTGCCGGACTCCGCGATACCCCCGCGTTTCGAAGTCGACGTCAAGGATGACTCGTTGCGGGATCGGATCTCGGAGTTGGAGGCAGAAGTGGCCCGTCTTAAGCCGCATTCAGGGCCGATCAATGTTCGAAGCACGTCGTGCACTCGCGCTGAGAGTGAGCGGGGCATTACCTTCTATGAGATGGCGACCCGTCAGCGGATCGGCCAACCCTGTCCGGGGGACGCGCAGAGCTCGGTGGCTATTTCGTCGAGCGGAGCGTCCGTCAGAGTAGCCACTAGAAGCGGTGCCGAGGATACATCTCAATTCGCCGGCTTGGGGTCGCGCTCTGGGGACAAGCGTCGTCCCTCTCGAGTGTCCTTGAAGCGGAATGCTCCGGCTCCAAAAAAGCGCTAAAGTGGTCGACTCCGCGAGTTGTTGTGTATTTTTTGTTTTTGCTAAGTGTAATAAGTCGGCATTGTAACTTTTTCTTTGGCGAGTTGTAATCCTGCTGTGTTTGTCTCTATACCGCATCTGTTTCATCAATAAAAGTGTCGTTGCCGAACTTGTGTGTTTTATTCTTGTGACTGTTGTCTGCTGTGTCGTAGCTTCTAAAGTGTTGGACTCCGAATGGCGAGCTTCTTCTAGTTCGTTTAGGAGCGAACTCGCGAAGTAGCATCGAGCCAAGTGTTGGACTTCGGCGCCCTTGTTTGATTAGGTTAGGGTTGTTGGAGCGTTTCAGAATGGCAAATTACCCCTAGCTCGCTTAGGAGCGAACTTGCGGAGTAGAGTCGAATCAAGTGTTGGACTCCGAACCATTCAATGGTTGTGGGAGCAGTTCCGGATGGCGAGCTACTTCTAGTTCGCTTAGGAGCGAATTTGTGAAGTAGAACCGAGCCAAGTGTTGGACTCCGGAACCATTGTCAGTTTAAGGATTTTGGGAGCAATTTCGAATGGCGAACTACCCCTAGTTCGCTTAGGAGCGAACTTGCGGAGTAGAGTCGAACCAAGTGCTGGACTCCGAACCATTCAACGGCTGTGGGAGCAGTTCCGAATGGTGAGCTACTTCTAGTTCGCTTAGGAGCGAATTTGCGAAGTAGAATCGAGCCAAGTGTTGGACTCCGGAACCATTGTCAGTTTAAGGGTTGTGGGAGCAATTTCGAATGGCGAACTACCCCTAGCTCGCTTAGGAGCGAACTTGCGGAGTAGAGTCGAACCAAGTGCTGGACTCCGAACCATTCAACGGCTGTGGGAGCAGTTCCGAATGGCGAGCTACTTCTAGTTCGCTTAGGAGCGAATTTGCGAAGTAGAATCGAGCCAAGTGTTGGACTCTGGAACCATTGTCAGTTTAAGGGTTGTGGGAGCAATTTCGAATGGCGAACTACCCCTAGCTCGCTTAGGAGCGAACTTGCGGAGTAGAGTCGAACCAAGTGTTGGACTCCGAACCATTCAACGGCTGTGGGAGCAGTTCCGAATGGTGAGCTACTTCTAGTTCGCTTAGGAGCGAATTTGTGAAGTAGAATCGAGCCAAGTGTTGGACTCCGGAACCATTGTCAGTTTAAGGGTTGTGGGAGCAATTTCGAATGGCAAACTACCCCTAGCTCGCTTAGGAGCGAACTTGCGGAGTGGAGTCGAACCAAGTGTTGGACTCCGAACCATTCAACGGCTGTGGGAGCAGTTCCGAATGGCGAGCACTTTTAGTTCGCTTAGGAGCGAATTTGTGAAGTAGAATCGAGCCAAGTGTTGGACTCCGGAACCATTGTTAGTTTAAGGGTTGTGGGAGCAATTTCGAATGGCGAACTACCCCTAGCTCGCTTAGGAGCGAACTTGCGGAGTAGAGTCGAACCAAGTGTTGGACTCCGAACCATTCAACGGCTGTGGGAGCAGTTCCGAATGGCGAGCTACTTCTAGTTCGCTTAGGAGCGAATTTGTGAAGTAGAATCGAGCCAAGTGTTGGACTCCGGAACCATTGTCAGTTTAAGGGTTGTGAGAGCAATTTCGAATGGCGAACTACCCCTAGCTCGCTTAGGAGCGAACTTGCGGAGTAGAGTCGAACCAAGTGTTGGACTCCGAACCATTCAACGGCTGTGGGAGCAGTTCCGAATGGCGAGCTACTTCTAGTTCGCTTAGGAGCGAATTTGTGAAGTAGAATCGAGCCAAGTGTTGGACTCCGGAACCATTGTTAGATTAGAGAGTTAAAAGCAGAGAGATGTAATAGCAGTGAAAATATGAAGAAACTTTATTTATTAATATCTAATGATCGGCTGCTTCTAAAGTTGCTAGCCGTTATTACAATGAAAAAATAAAAGGAAAAATCACTACTAGTAAAAGGAGGGGAATGGTATGACATCTCGAGTTACTTAGAGAGGCGTAGTTGCCTTCTCTTGGTATTTTAAAAGATGGTCGGCATTCCAAGTCCTGGGAATTTCTCTGCCTTCGAGGTCTTCTAGCTTGTACGCACCGGGGCGGATCACTTTTGAGATTTTGTACGGTCCTTCCCAATTCGGGGCCAGCTTGCTCTTCTGTCCGGGGAACGAGATGGCCAATTTTCGGAGGACTAGATCTCCTTCTTTGAGGTCCGTGGGGCGGACCCTTTTGTTGTATGCTAGCTCGATCCTCCTTCGGTAAGCTTGCTGGCGTATGGCAGCTCTCTCTCGGATTTCATCTATCAGATCTAGGCTTGCTCTGAGCTTTCTAGCGTTCTGCTCTTCTTCATAAGCTATCAGGCGAGGAGAGGGTATCCCGACTTCTAGGGGGATGATGGCCTCGGCCCCATAGGTGAGATTAAATGGGCTCTCGCCTGTTGGGGCCCGCTTGGTGGTGCGGTAATTCCAGAGCACGTTCGGCAGCTGATCGACCCACAGTCCCTTGGAACACTTGTCTAATCTCTTCTTGATGCCTGAAAGGATCTGTCGGTTGGCATTCTCGGCCTGGCCATTCGACTGAGGATGGGAGACGGAGGAGAATCGGTGCTGTATGGAGAGGTCCTCACATAAAGCTCGGAAGGCGGCCCCAGTGAACTGTGTTCCATTATCCGTGACTATGACTCGGGGAATGCCGAACCGGCAAATCACATTTTTCCAGAAGAATTGAACGACCCTATGCTCGGTGATTGTAGCCAGGGGCTCGGCTTCTATCCATTTAGAAAAATAGTCGACTGCCACGACTAGGAACTTTAGCTGCCCGGGGGCTGGTGGAAACGGCCCTAGTAAATCCATCCCCCACATAGCGAAGGGGATCGGACTTGATAGGGAGGCGAGCGGTGCTTGTGGAAGGCGTCGGATATCTGCATACTTTTGACAGGAACTGCATTGCCGAACGTGTCGTTCGGCGTCCTGTAGAAGAGTGGGCCAGTAATACCCGTAGTTCAACACTTTGCGCGCTAGAGCCCTGGACCCAGAATGAGCTCCGCCGATACCCTCGTGGAGCTCTTGCAGGGCGTAGTCGGCTTGCCTGGGGAAAAGGCACCTTAGGTAAGGCCGACCGTCCACCTGGGTGAAGGAGCGTTTATATAAGGTGCATTCGATTAAAGTAAAACGCTCGGCTCGGGTCCTGATTCTTCTTGCTTCCCTCGGATCTTCAGGTAGGAGTCCGTCCTTTAAGAATTCGACAATGGGTTTTATCTAGTTGTCTTCGAGGAGGACAGGCAATGTTTCAACGGAGTCTGGTGCTTCGTCCTCTATGCTTGGCTTCAAGAGGACTTCTATCAATACGGTCTGCTCGAGACCTTGAAGGGAAGAGGAGGCTAATTTGGATAGGGCGTCGGCCTGAGCATTTTCTTCTCGGGGGATCCTTTGGATTAGGGCTTCTTCAAACAGCGCCATGAGGCTCTTGACTTTAGCCAAGTATTTGACCATTCTATCATCGCGGGCTTCATACTCACCGAGGACCTGGTTGACAACCAACTGAGAGTCGCTGAAGATCTGTAGCCGCTGTGCCCCTGCATTTTGGGCCATTCTTAGACCGGCTATTAGCTCCTCGTATTCGGCCTCGTTGTTCGAAGCTTTGAAATTTATATGAAGGGAGTATTGGAGGATGAAGTCGTCTGGGCCTGCCAGGATGACTCCTGCCCCGTTTCTCTCGTTGCAAAAAGATCCGTCAACATAAATTGACCAAACCGGCGGCCCCTTTACTGTTTGGCAGGGCTCAGGGATTGTACTCTCAACTATGAATTCGGCCAGCGCCTGAGCCTTGATTGCGGTCCGAGGCTGATAAGTTATATCATGTTGGCTCAGCTCGATCGACCACTTCATGAGGCGACCGGAAGTCTCAGGCTTGTGAAGGACCTGTTTCAGCGGCTGGTCGGTAAGGACGACCACCGAATGGGACTGAAAGTAGGGTCGAAGCTTTCTCGCGGCCATTACCAGGGCATAGGCCATTTTCTCAATCTTCGGGTACCGGAGCTCGGCGTCCCGAAGCACCTTGCTGACGTAGTAAATGGGCTTCTGAGCCCTCTCTTCTTCTCTGACCAAGACCGCACTAAGCGTCTGTTCGGAAGCTGCCAAGTAGAGGTAGAGTGGTTCGCCAGGTATCAGTTTGCTGAGAAGAGGTGGATTGACGAGGTATGCTTTAAGCTGGTCGAATGAGTCTTGTTGCTGCTGCCCCCACTCAAATCCTTTAGCCCTCCTGAGGGCTTTGAAGAACGGGAGGCACTTCTCCCCAGACTTTGACAGAAAGCGCCCAATGGCGGCTAAGCGACCAGTCAATCTCTGAACTTCCTTGACATTTCTAGGAGGGGCCATGTCCAATATGGCCTTGATCTTTTCCGGATTTGCTTCAATTCCTCGTTGGCTAACCATGAAGCCGAGGAACTTTCCTGATGAGACGCCGAACGCACACTTGTTCGGGTTGAGTCTCATATTGTGCCTTCTTAGGACGTCGAAGGCCTCCTGAAGGTCGGCCACATGATCAACACCTCGGATGCTCTTTACAAGCATATCATCGACGTACACCTCCATGTTTCGGCCGATCTGGGCTTGGAAAACCTTGTTGACGAGGCGTTGGTATGTTGCACCGGTGTTCTTGAGACCGAACGGCATGACCCTGTAACAATAAAGGCCCTGGTCGGTAACAAACGACGTCTTCGGGATGTCTGGAGGGAACATTCTTATCTGATTGTAACCTGAGAAGGCATCCATGAAGCTGAGGAGCTCATGTCCCGAGGTTGCGTCAATCAGAGTGTCGATGCTCGGTAGAGGGAAAGGATCTTTGGGGCAGGCCTTGTTGAGGTCGGTGAAATCAATACAAATTCTCCACGTCCCATTGGACTTCTTCACCATTACTACGTTAGACAACCACTCAGGGTAGTTTACCTCCTGTATGAATCGGGCTTTCAACAGCTTATCTACCTCCTCTTTGATAGCGAGCTGACGCTCGGGGGCAAACTTTCGTCTCTTTTGCTGAACCGGTTTGGACCCCGGATCGACGCTCAGGCGGTGGACCAAGAGTTCTTCGGAGATACCGGGCATGTCAGCTGCTGACCATGCGAAGAGGTCTTTATTGGCTCGGATGCATTTCACAATACCTGAGTATAGGGCGGACGGGAGGGCCTTACTAACGAAGAACTTGCGGGTCGGTTCTTGTTCAGAGAAGAGCACCTCTTCCAGTTCATCCACCGGCTCGGAGGTCGGTCTTACAGTATCTTGAGGAATTTCCAGAGTCTCTAAGGAGAGGACGGGTCCAAGGGTTGAGGTCATGTAGCACTTTCTGGCCGTCTCTTGATTGCCCCTTACTTCCCCGACCCGGACCGGGTGGGAAACTTCATTTTAAGATGGTATGCTGAGGGGACAGCTTCCAGAGCTGCGAGACCAGGCCGACCCAAAATGACATTGTAGGTGGCGGGAACATCCACCACCATAAAGTCCATTGGTTCTGTTCGGGTGGTAGGAGTTTGCCCGGCAATTACATCGAGGGTGATTACCCCTTCAATAGTTACCGGAACCCCCGTGAACCCATGGAGAGTGTAGCCGGCGGGCTTGAGTCTGTCCCTGGAGAGCTTCAGGCCTTTAAAAGCGGAGAGGAAAAGGATGTTGACGGAGCTGCCGTTGTCCACTAAGATCCTTTCTACTTTGAAATTTGCCATGTGGAGGCTAATGACGAGTGCGTCACAATGTGGGGTACGAACTCCTTCAAGATCTTCGTCGGAGAACGTGACTGGCACTCCGAGGCCTTTGGGAGGAGGGGTGGTTCGGACCGAGTTGACTTCCCTTATAAATGCCTTCCGAGAGGAGTTTGAGGAGCCCCCCATTGGGCCCCCGTGAATGAGGTGGAGGACTCGCTCTTCCTTGAAGTCTGGCGTCTCTTCTCTTTCTGGACGCTTGTTAGCCCCCCGAGGCGGGGGAGGAAGTTCGGCTCGGTCTTTTCTTACGAACCTAGTCAGCTGCCCTCTCTGGATAAGGGCTTCGATCTCGTTCCTCAGAGCACGGCAATCGTTGGTATCATGCCCATGATCCCGGTGATAGCGGCACCATTTCTCTTTATCCCTTCTCTTGGCGGGGGTATTCATCCTCGGAGCTGGAGGCAGGACCCCTTCTTTTTCTACTTCCATGAAGATGGCGGAGATGTCAGTGGTGAGGGGAGTGAACTTCTCAAATCTAGGAGGAGGTCGGCGCTGGCCGGCATTGTCTTTCTGGAGCTTCTTGGCTCCTTCTTCTTCCGTCCCCTTCCTCTTAAACCCGGAGGCAGACCCCTCCCAGTTGGGTTTTTGCTCGGCCTCTTCGGCCCGGATATACTTTTCGGTGCGAAGGAGAAGGTCGGAAAAGTCATGTGGTGGTTTCTTGGCGAGGGAGGAGCGGAGGTTGGAATTGAGGACATTGGATTGAAATGCTACCGTAGCGACCGACTGGTCGAGGGATGCAATGGATCTGGCCTCGGCCGTGAACCTCTTCACGTAGTCTCTTAATTTTTTCCCCTTCTTCTGGTGGAGGTGCAATAGGGAGATGCTCGTCTTCTCGGCCCTTCGGCTGCTTACGAAATGTGTGATGAAGAGGGTTTCGAACTGCTCGAAGGAGAATATTGAGGAGGGGGCGAGACGAGAATACCACTCTCGAGCCGGTCCTTTGAGAGTTGCGGGGAAGGTTTTGCAGAGGAGGGCATCGGAAGCTTGATGTAGAAGCATCAGAGTCTTAAAGCTTTCAATGTGGTCAACTGGATCGGTCTCCCCGGTGTAAGTCTCAAATTGGGGAGGTTTGAAGCCGAACGGGACAGGTGCATCCACTATGGTTCGGGAGAAAGGGGGTCGGCTAGGACGTAGGGTCCTTCCCCTAAGCTCCTCTTCTCGGTTTATCTGCCCCAGGCGCCTTTCTACTTCATGAAGACGGCGGTTCATGGTGTCATCTCTCCGACGGTAATCTGTCGAGCCTCGGGACTCGTCTTCGTAAGAGGGAGAGCGAGGGCTGCGGCGACGGTAACTTCGGGAACGACGAGGACTTGGGGTACGCCGGGAGTTGGTAGGTGCAGGACGAGGAGAGGGGGACCGTCGGCGAGGGCTTCGAACTGGAGGAGGGGACGGGACCTTCGGCTCATTAGGGTTTTGACGGAGGTTGAGAGCCTGCAGGACGGTCGCTTGGAACTGCTGGAACTCGGCACGGGTGATTGGTGCCTCATTGTTCCGGGGCTGTTGCCGCCCTGCGGGAGAGTGCCTTCGTCGGTAATGATCAGGGGACTCCTTCCTCCCTCTGCGGACGGGGGACCTGTGGTACCGGTGGCGAGGAGACCGCTCGCCCGGATAGTGTTGGCGGGAGGCTTCCTCTCGGGACCGTTTTTCTTCCAGATGGCGGCGGAGGTCATCCTCTTTCTGGCGGTTAGGGACTGTATTGTGGCGACCAGAGGCTCGGGGATGATGGGAGGCCATAGAGTCCGTGGAGGCGTTGTGAATGGAGACATTTTCTTGATGAAGGGGTTGTTTCTGAGGATTAGGACCCTTCGGATCAGGAGGGGGAAGATTCTGTTGGAGTGGGTCTTCCGTGGTAGGGAGAAGTTGCCCTTGTTGCTGAGTGGGATTAGGAAGGATTTCTTGCTGGTCAGGGTTGGGTACTCGGTTAGACCCCCTTGACCTGACTTTGCGAGGCGGCATGGCTGGAGAAGACCTGTTCACCGGGAAGAGGAGAGGTCTCTATTCGTTAGTTTCCTACAGACGGTGCCAATCTGTTGTCGCTAAATTTGGTGTGGGGGCAAACAGATGAATTTGTGGATTCTTAGGGAAACTGAATAGTAAACCTGTATACCTGTTCCTTGGGGCTTCGATCGTCGCTCCCGCCGTACACCTGCAAAAAGTGCGAGACACCGGGGTTGTTCCCGGCGACGCACCCTCCGACGCTCAAGTCAGTAATCTGGGAAGACTATGAATGAGCGCAAAAACTGGTGAAAGATTGATTACCTCTTAATGGAGATGGATGGGGGGTATTTATAGGCGTCTTAGAGAACAGATTAGGAATGTAATCCCCGTGATTTGATAAGGAATATTCCCCATAATCAGATGAGGAATGTAATCTGATAAGGTATATTCCCCGTAATCAATTAAGGAATTTAATCCCTAAATCTCAGTGAAAAGATAGATGTACATCAGGGCCGTTGATCGTGATTAATCAGGGACCTTGATTCTATCTTGTTGGATTGGGTGCGCAGCGGGTTAAAACCCGCACCCTCTTGTTGGTGGATCCATTCGTGGGTTTATTGGGTCCTAGGAGGGGAGACCCAATATCCATTTTGGTACTTTTTGTAGGCGAAATTACCGTTTTTCCCCCAAGTCTCAAGATTCGTGCACGATTTGGACGGTTCCGATTAACCCCCATTTTTTAGCCATATCAGAGGTCTAGTGCACAACGAAACATCTCTCTCTCTCTCTCTCTCTCTCTCTCTCTCTCTCTCTCTCTCTCTATATATATATATATATATATATATATATATATATATATATATATATATATATATATATATATATATATATATATATAAAGTAGAATCAAGATATGGCTCTTGTGTGTGATATTTTAGAATCAAGATATGGCTCTTGTGTGTGATATTTTGTTGGCTCTTGTGTGTGATATTTTACAATTTTGGCTTTTTGATTTTGTGTGCTTGTTTAGACATACACATGCGTATCTACATTATATATTTTAGAATCAAGATATGGCTCTTGTGTGTGATATTTTGTTGGCTCTTGTGTGTGATATTTTGTTGGCTCTTGTGTGATATATATATATATATATATATATATATATATATATATATATATATATATATATATATAACAAAATATCACACACAAGAGCCATATCTTGATTCTACTTTATATAATGTAGATACGCATGTGTATGTCTAAACAAGCACACAAAATCAAAAAGCCAAAATTGTTTGTTGCGTACGAAAATAAATCTAAAGTTGATAGAAAAATCCTGAAATAACTTCATATGTGTCAACCCTACTGAACATACCGCATTCGTTAACACTCCCCGTAAATCAAAGACATCACTCTTTTTCCTGATCATCGACAAGAATTCTATTTTAATCAATTTTACTAATTAATCTCTACACTTTAAGGTAAAGGAATGCTCTTTTCGTTAGGGTAATGATAACTTTAACCAGGGGCGGATCATCGACAAGAATTCTATTTTTAATCAATTTCTATTTAGGGTAATGATAATTTTAACCAGGGGCGGATCATCAACAAGAATTCTATTTTAATCAATTTTACTAATTATTGTATACACTTTAAGGTAAAGGAATGCTCTTTTCATTAGATTAATAATAACTTTAACCCCCCCCCCCCCCCCCCCCCCCCCCCCCCCCGCGCGCAAACTTTTGTTTTAAAGCCCACTCTATTTAATGGTTTTTGGGCCCAACAGCCAACACCCAAGCCCAAGTCCCAACTCTTGCTTATTAATCCTAAGTCCAAACTCTCTTTTTTCCCACCCTTCTTCCCTCTTGTTCACTGATTCTCTCTTGTCTCTCAGACTCCAGGTCCGACTCTTCTCTCTTCTACCTCTTGATTGTTTAAACCCAAGATCAAGTAACTCCAACTAATCTCTTAATATTCTACTGTGTTTTTCTTGATTTGATTGATAATTTGAATTCATTTCTTACCTAGTAAATGTTGTTATATACGTAGTCTTTTGAAAATATCAGTTGTGATGTTGTAATCACTCTCAAGTCCAGACCCTCAACCCATCCCTCCCGTCAGCACCATCATCATCTCCTTGAAAGGATAAACAAATGGAAGCTTTTACTAAATTTGACTGTTATTAGAGCGGCACACAAGGTATTTGTTGAATTATCACAAAGAAAATGACTTACTTTAGGTGTTTATATTAAGTTTTCATACTAAATTAGAAATTTATAAATTAGTTTTTGATGTTAATAGTTGGAAATAAATTAATTTTTAGGGCGGATAAGATTGATTTGAAAATAACTTACTTTTAAGATGGATTAATTTTTTACAATAGCAACCATGGGAAAGATGTGAAATATATAGATTGAGTTGAATTATATTATATAGATATTGGTTAAGTTAATTATGATGAATATCGTATGGACTTTGTATTTCTTTATATAGATATTGGTTAAGTTACTTATGGTGGATTTAAATTTTATAAACATATGATGCATGAGTGTTGTATTTACTTAAAGGACATTTTGAGTTTGGATCTTCTATAAATATGAAGTTGAATTATTTGAATATTGTATGGACTACATATTTCTTGGAGTTTTATTTGTTTAAGTGAAACTTCTTGAAAGTATGATTAATATTTTCATATTTTATGGTTTAATTTATGCTATTTACATGAATTAAAATTTTGCAATTTGATAATATAAAGAATGCAAAAAGGAAACAAACTACACCTTCCCTTCTCAACTTTATTAGTAAAAAAAAGTGTTGGCCAATCATCAAGTGCCCATGTTCCAATTTTGGATGATGTTTCAACATCGGATAATGTTTCAATTTCTATTCAACAAGAACCATCCATAGATGTGGATCTCAATTCTCTCGAGCATGACCCGACATTGTGTCGTTGTTACCGCTGAATCTGGTGTGGGGGCAATAGATAGAATTTATGGATTCTTGAGAAAAACGAACAAGGCAAACCTGTTGACCTATTGACCTTCACCAACGTGTTGACTTGGTCTCTTGCTGCTACTGCGAACCTACAAAAGTGCGAAACACCGGGATGGATCCCGGCGACGCACCCTCCGACGCTCTTGTCAGTAATCAAAAAGATTATGAAATAGCTTTTACTGGAAAAAGATTGATTACCTTCTTATGGTGAGGGAGAGGGGTTTTTATAGTTGCCTTAGGGATCCATTTCGAGATAAGAACAAATCTCCACTTCCCGCTGTGGATGGATAGAAGTGATTATAACCTCCTCTTAGGAATAATTATGAATCTGAATTCTTCTTTATCCTTCTGAACTAGTTTGTATGGGGTTGGGACCCGTACCCAGTAAGACAGATCCGTTTATGGATTATTGGGTTTTGAAGAAAGATCCAGTCCCCATTTCAGACCCGTTTATAGGTGAAATTACTATTTTACCCCTGAGCTTTAAGATTCGTGCCTACTTTGAATGGTTCCAATTTAATTCCATTTTTAGCCATATCACGAGCCTCCCACTCCTGGAGACTAAGTTCTACAGTCTTTGAGGAGTAGTTTTGTTGTTCTAATGGCGTACGGGATTTTATCGGAGTTCTTAAGGGAGTTCGGATCTTGCTCGATGTGTAATGGTGTTATTCTGAGCTTGTAAAATGCCTAAAAATATCCTCAGAATTTTCTGGGTTTTTTGTGATTTTTTCAGATTTTTCTGAATTTTTCCTCATTTTTTGAATTTTTTAATTCATTTTCCGAATTAAATAATTAATTATCGAAAATTTTAATTAATTATTCTAATTTAATAATTACTATTTTCAAATTTTTAAAATAATTTTCCGAATTAATAATTATTTTTAGAATTTTTTAATTATTTTTTTCGATTTTTAATTAATTTTTCGAATTTTTTAAATAATTAATTCAATTAAATAAATTAATTAATACCTGGACACGTGGCGCAATCCTGTGCGTTGATCATGATCAGAGCGTGTGCATCTCAAAGCAGGGCGTTTTCCCTATTTTCCAGCTCGAAACCCCTTTTGCTCAGTAACCATTGCCGGCCCACCAGGTGACGCCACGTGGCATTTTTTTTTTTGGTCACTCGCTCTGTTCTCTTCTTCCTTTCTTCTCCCATTCTTCTTTCCACCTTACTTCGACTTCTTCCCACGCTTCTTCTTCGAGACACCCACAGCCTCTGTGGCCCCGACCTCGCCCTTCCCTAACCTCCGCTGCACCATGAACGTCACCTTGGAGACTTCTTCGAGCGAGGGAGGAGCGAGAATGGAGAGGACTTCGACAAGGTGGTTGGAGGTGAGGTCGGAGTGGGTTTCACGAAGCTCAAAGCTGGTTTGGAAGAGGCGTCGACGGCGGAGGGTCGAGGTCGAAGCTCAGCGGAGGTGCGGGGGCTGGATGATAGGTTTGGAGTTCTGCGTAGGAGAAGCTGAGCTCGGCGAGGGGATGAGCTCGTTGACGAGAGCTCGCTCAAGGGAGCTCGAAGAAGGCGATGATGGAGCTCGTTAATGGCGGTGGTGAGCTCACTGAGTTGACGAAGGAGATGGAGGTCAAGCTCGGCATGGTGGTCATTAGGTTCGCCACTCGATGGGTTCGTCAGAGGTTGAGCTCGGAGACTAAGTTTGGCAGTGGAGAAGAGCTTTGATGTCGTGGGTGATGGAGCTCGGGAGCTTTGGTAGGGCTCGTCGGCGTGGAGACGAGAGGATGGCTCGAGCATGGAGAGGAGACAAGGTCGAAGCTCAGAGTTTGGTAGGAGCTTGACGAAGCTCGGTCGAGGAGCTTGGTGATGGCGAGGTCAAGCTCCACATGGAGCTTAGTGCTCGGTAGAGCTCGCTCGAGAAAGCTCGAAGAGGGAGCTGATGGCGGCTGTGAGGGGCTCGACATTGGACTCGAATCTCGGAGACGAGGAGAGCTCGAGCTCGTGAAGGAGGGAGATCTCGGCACAGTAGTGGGGGCTGGGGCTCGGCAGTAACAGTGAGGCGGTTGGATTCTCGACGAGGCGGTTGGCAGTAGTGGCGAGCTCGGCCGCGAGGTCGGAGGTCGGAGCTTCAGAGTGGGTTTTTGTTCTACAGTTTTTGGCAGGAGATTCTGAAGGAGGAGGGGAGCTTCGGTTCGGGTTTGGGTCTGAACAGGCTCCGACCCGACCCATTAACCCCTAACACCCCTCTTCTTGTTTTTGGTGGTTGTTTGTTCAGCGAATCCGTGGGTGGTTAAGCGCGAATTTTGAGGTAAAATCTTTTGCCATTTTGCAGCTCGGTAGCTCAGTAGCTAGGATCCGAGCTACGTGGCTCCATCTGGATGGTTGATCATGATCATGGCACGAATCACGAGGCACAAAGGTGTGGATCACGAGAAAATGTGATTTTGGTCGACGCGGCGATATCTGAGCCGTCTGATCAAGATCTTGGCGCGAATCACGAGGAGAAAGACATTTTTCTCCAATATGCAGCTCAGAATGCAAGTTGCTCGGATTGTAGATCTGACGTATGTGGCGAGATCTGGACGGTTGATCATGATCAGATGGCGCGAATCACAAAGTGGGGCATTTTGCTGCAATTTTCTCGCTCGGCATCGTTATGTTGCGATCCATTTTCCCGGTGCTACGGAGGTCCGATTAGGGCATGGGACTCTACGTTTCGAAGCTAACTCGAAGATCTACAACTTCTCTTTAGGAGTGAGTAGAGGAATCACCCGTATTGAGGGTCAGAATAGGCCCGCGATATCTTCGCTTTTGCCGGTAGCTCGGATTGGGATTCTGAGCAATGTGGCACAATTTGGACCATCCGATTGAAGATCTGTCAAGTTGAGAAGAGCTTCAGTCTCCAGAGTCTTCAAAGAGGAGCTCCACTCCTGTGGGCTAAGGAGATGAGCTAGAAGGATTCTTACAAGGCCCATTCGGGAAACGAGTTTGAGGAGCAACTCTAAGGGAGAGTTTAAGCTCCGAACTCGCTTAGATGAGGACCACTCGGGAGGCGAGTAGGACGGAGAATCACCCCCATGCTCTAGGAGGGAGCCGTTTGGGAGACATGTTTGAGGAGCGACTCTAGGGGAGAGTCGTGCTCTGAACTCGTTGTGAAGATGTCCGTTCTGGGAGCGAGCGGAGTGAAGAGCTTGGCCCTAGGAAAGAGCTATTTGGGAGACAAGTTTGAGGAACAACTTTAGGGAAGAGTTTTAGCTCCGAACTCATTGAGAAGAGGACCACTCGGGAGGTGAGTAGGACGAAGAATCACCTCCAGGCTATAGGAAAGAGCCGTTTGGGAGGCAAGTTTGAGGAGCAACTCTAAGGGAGAGTTTTGAGCTCCAAACTCGCTTAGAAGAGGACCACTCGGGAGGCGAATAGGACGAAGAATCACCTCCAGGCTCTAGGAGAGAGCCGTTCAGGAGACAAGTTTGAGGAGCAACTCTAGGGGAGAATCGTGCTCCGAACTCGTTGTGAAGATGTCCATTTTGGGAGCGAGCAGAGCAAAGAGCTTGGTCCTAGGAGAGAGCCATTTGGGAGACAATTTTGAGGAGCAACTCTAGGGGAGAGTTAGCTCCGAACTCGTTGAAAAGAGGTTCAACAGTTGTGGAAGCAATTCCGAATGGTGAGCTGCCCCGCACTTGCTTGTTTGCAAGGAGCTAAGGCAACGTCGAACCAAGTGTTGGACTCCGAACTTGTTGTTAAGAGAGTTAACGAGTCGTAGGAGCAATTCCGAATGGTGAGCTGCTCCGCACTTGCTTGTTTGCAAGCGGCTAAGGCAACGTCGAACCAAGTGTTGGACTCCGAACTCATCTTTTGAGCTTGGTAAGTTGTGGGAGCAACCCTGTAGGACAAGCTGGACTCTGAACTCACCATTTTAGCGAGTCATAGAAGTGACTCAGAGAGGTAGAAATGAAGCAAGTAAAATAATAGACAAAAGTTTATATTTTATTGAAATAAACCTAATGGCCGCTTTGATGGGGTGAACCATTGTTACATGCTGTTGGCCGGGTTACAAGCATCGGCCTTATTGAAAATCGAGATCCTACTCCTACGATAGGGTGAAGGCCTCTTGGGAGGAGTTGGGTTCTCCCCCCATTGGACCTCCTTGGATGAGGTGGAAGACGGCCCCAGGTTTTGAATCTTGGAACTCGGCGGACCCCTCTCTTCGCTTGTAGGCTCCTCGGGGTGGAAGGTCCCCGTCTCTTCGGAAGAACTTGTCCAGGTGTCCCCACTGTATGAGCTCTTTGATCTCCTCTTTGAGAGCCCGACAATCATCCATGTCGTGGTCGTGGTCCCCATGAAAGCGGCACCACTTATCCCTGTTTCTCTTCTTGCCGGGGGTATTCATTCTAGGAAGAGCACGGAGTAGCCATTCTTTGTCCACCTCCATAAGAACTACTGATATACTAGCATTGAGGGGGGTGAACTTCTCAAAACGAGGAGCTGGGCGGCGTTGGCCGTTATCATTCCTCTGGAGTTTCTAGGACCCTTCTTCGCTCGTATTCTTCTGTTTGTTCCCGGAAGATGATTCCTCGAGAGTGGGGGGGTTGAGAGCCTCTTCCACTTGGATGTACTTCTCACTCCTAAGCATGAGTTCTGAGAAGTCTCGAGGAGGCTTCTTGGCAAGGGACGTCTTGAGATTGACGTTGGTGACGTTGCGCTCGAATGCCGCAGAGGCTACTGATTGGTTGAGGGAGGCTATAGATCGGGCTTCAGCGGTGAAGCGCCGAACGTAATCTCTTAGGCTTTCACCCTTTCTTTGGTTGAGGGTCACCAAAGATACATTTGTTTTCTTGGCCTAACGGCTGCTCACGAAGTGAGTAAGGAAGAGCCCTTTGAACTAATCGAACGAGAAGATGGAGGCCGGGGCAAGTCGAGAGTACCATTCTCTCGCAGGCCCCCTCAGCGTGGCAGGGAAGGTCTTGCAAAGGAGTGCATCCGAAGCCTGGTGGATCATCATGAAAGTTTTGAAACTCTCGATGTGTTCGGTGGGGTCCGACTCCCCATATGACTCAAAGTTAGGGGGCTTAAAGTATTGCGGGACCGGGGCTTCCATGATGGCTCAGGAGAACGGGGGCCTACTCGGGTGGAAATTCCTCGCCCATTGTTCCTCTTCTCTGTCAAGTCGGCCAAGGCACCTCTCCATCTCGTGGAGACGGCGGTAGACCGAGTCCTCCCTTCGGTCATATCCTGCCAAACCCCTAGACACTTTCCCATGTGAAAGGGAACTAGGAGTGTCGTGGTGATAGCTTGGGGCAGGTTCAGGACTAGTGCCCGTTGCTCGTGGTTGGGAGCGGCGTTGAGGGCCTCAGAGAACGGCCTCTTGAAAATCTTAGAACTCCGCCATTGTGACTGGTGCCTCTCCAGCTTGGCAGGTCCCTATGTGTGGCTCGGCTTACTAGAGAATGACTTCTCCGCCGATGACGTTGAGGGGACTCTCTTCACCTCCTCAAGGGAGGGGATCTTCTGGTCCTCGGTCGGCGGGGGGTCCGGACTCTTGAGACCCCTAGGTGCTCAGGTTGATGGACTCCCCCAAGGGCTCGCCATCCATTCAGGTGAATTCGGAGATCGACCCCCTTTTGGCGATCGGCAATCACTTGACGGAGATCCTGCTCGGGAGGGCTTTAAGAAGCCATAGAGTCAACTGGAGGATTGGGAGCCGCGACATGGTCATAAGAAGGATGTCGCTTCGGACGACTCTGACGGGAGCCCCCCTGGGCAGCCCCCCCTAGACCCTAGAGGGGCCTATTGAGGAGGAGCACCTTGAGCTGGAGGAGGGGGAGGAGGAAGAGAAGCGGTTCTTCGGCTGGAGACCGCTGCCTTCCCCTTCTCTTTTGGATGCATGGCTTGAAACTAGTCTCGCTGATGAAGTTAGGTCGGGTTGTTTTTTCGTTTCCCACAGACGGCGCCAATCTGTTACCGCTGAATCTGGTGTGGGGGTAATAGATAGAATTTGTAGATTCTTGAGAAAACGAACAAGGCATACTTGTTGACTTGTTGACCTTCACCAACGTGTTGACTTGGTCTCTTGCTGCTGCTGCGCACCTGCAAAAAGTACGAAATACCGGGCTGGATCCCGGCGACGCACCCTCTGACGCTCTTGTCAGTAATCAGAAAGATTATGAAAGAGCTTTTACTGAAAAAGATTGATTACCTTCTTATGGAGGGGGAGAGGGGTTTTTATAGTCGCCTTAGGGATCCGTTTCGAGATAAGAACAAATCTCTACTTCCCAGTGTGGATGGATAGAAGTGGTTAAAACCTCCTCTTATGGATAATTATGAATCCGAATTCTTCTTTATCCTTCTGAACTGGTTTGTAACGGGTTGGGACCCGTACCCAGTAAGACAGATCCGTTTATGGGTTATTGGGCTTTGAAGAAAGACCCAGTCCCCATTTCAGACCCGTTTGTAGGTGAAATTACCGTTTTACCGCTGAGCTTTAAGATTCGTGCCTACTTTGAACGGTTCCGATTTAATCCCTTTTTTAGCCATATAAGTCATCTAATATGGTCTTATCCAATCAATCAACAAGATAATATTCGAAGATCATATATAGATATGGGACCATGCCAATCGAAATTAGTTGAATATCCACGCTCATTAGATGGAAAACAATATCGGCAATTTCAATATCTATGGTTCACCCAATTCTCTTGGCTCGAGTATTCAGAATCAGAAGATAAAGCATTTTTCTTTCAATGTTATCTTTTTGACACTAATCCTTCGAAATTTCCGACATATACCATTGAAAGGATTCCGAAATTGGAAGAGGGTTAACAATGGAGATAAATATAGATTATGCATCATGTGGGTTGGGCTTCTTCTGCACACAATTTTTCTATGCGCAAATGGGATAGCTAGAAGACTGCAACTGAACATATTGATAAAGTGTTGAATGCTTTATCTTATGAACAAGTTAGACAAAATCGGTTGAGACTAAAGACTACAACAAGGAGCGTTATGTGGCTTGCATTGCAAGGATGCCCTTTTAGAGGTCATGATGAATCTGTTGAGTCTTCAAATCGTGAAAATTTTATTGCAATGGTGAAGGCTCTTGGCGAGGTGAATGAAGATATTGGTAAAGTAGTGCTGGAAAATGCTCCTGGAAATGCAAAATACATATCCCCAAACATCCAGAAGGAGATCTACACTTTATTTCCAACATTGTGAAAAGGAGGATACGAGAAGAAGTGGGGGATGGCAAATTTTGTATTCTTATCGATGAAGCTGTTGATGAATCTGGTAAGGAATAAATGGCTGTGGTTTTAAGGTTTATTGATTCTGCTGGATTTATTCGAGAAGGATTTTTAAGGTTGCTAGTGTTTGTGATACTTCAGCAACAACATTGAAAACTACCATTTGTGATGTTCTTGCTCGTTACACTCTTCAAATTGAAAATCTACGTGGTCAAGAATACTATAGTACTAGCAACATGCGTGGGGTGTGGAATGGACTACAAGCACTATTCTTAGAGAATGCCCATATGCCTATTTCGTACATTCTTTTGCTCATAGGTTACAACTAGCATTACTTGCAGGGGCTCAACAAGTACATGATGTTTGGTTATTTTTCTCAAGCTTAGGTGCAATTGTAAACTTCATTGGTGTTTCTGCTAAACGTTATATGGAATTAAAATCGGCTTGAGAAGCAGAGATTGCGGGGAACCTGGTTCTGGAAGAGGTGCTAATCAGATATGTAGTTTGCAACGGGCTAGAACAACCCGTTGAGGCTCCCACTTTGCTTCAGTGAGCAACTTGATTGATATGTTTGATGCAACTTCTACAGTTCTTGGTAACATTATTCATAATGAAGGCTTTGAAATTAAAGGAGAAGCTAAAGGCCTATTTAAGGCGGTAAGGTCATTTCAATTTTGTTTTATCTTGCATTTGATGTTTAAAGTGATGGGTATCACCAACACCCTTTGTTTAGAATTCCAACAAAAATCTTTAGACATCTTAAATGCTATGGATTTAGTCTCATCAACAAAAGCAGTTCTTCAGAAGTTGAGAAAAAAGGGTTGAGAGACTTTTATTCGGGATCTTATTTTATTTTGTGAGAAACATGGTATTTTAATAACTGATATGAATGCTACTTACATGGATGGTAGATGATATTTATACTCTTGCAGATAAGCTCTATCCAGAAGATTTTACCACAGCTGAGTTGTATGCTTTGAGAGTGGAGTTACAACATTATGAGATCGATGTGATTCGTTATCATTTGTTTCAGAATATGTCTTCTCACAACAATTTTTGGAACTTTGCAAGTTGGTCAGATTCACCACACACAAGCCAACACAACTGCTAGAAGTTAGTTTCGACTCACGGTTTGCAATATACGGCTGTGTATTGCTGTCACTCACGAAAAAGAATGGAAAGCAATACATTGCTGCATCTTGCAATCTGTGCATCGAAACACACTTCTACAAGTTGCATTAATTTGCGTGGTGAGTCTGACATACACACAAAGTTTCAAAAAAAATTAATGTCGTTTGTAGGATTTTCTAGTGTAACCGTACTAAAAAAAATTCAGACTATAGTTGTTGTTGTTTGAGATACGTGAGCAGAGAAAACAAACGACAACGGAAAAAATTGAAACTTTGCAAGTAGGTCGGACTAACCACACAGAAGCCAACACAACTTATAGAAATGAGTTTCGACTCACGGTTAGCGAGATATGACAATGTATCACTTTCCATTCTTCATCGTGATTGAAAGTGATACATGAACGTATCTTGCAAGCCGTGAGTCGAAACTCACTTCTAGAAGTTGTGTTAGCTTGTGTGGGGTGAATCCGACCTACTCGCAAATTTTCTTTTTTTCTTCCGTTTGTACAATTTTACTAATATCGAACAATAAAAACTACGACTACATCTTCAATTTGAGCAAACAACAACTATGTCTACAATTCTACCGTCTACAATCATAAAAAAAACTAGATACAAACTACTACATCTATGTATCACTTTCCATTCTTCATCGTAATTGAAAATGATACTTGACCGTATCTTATAAGCCGTGAGTCCAAACTCACTTCTAGAAGTTGCGATAGCTTGTGTGGGGTGAATCCGACCTACTCACAAAGTCTCTTTTTTTTTCGTTTCTGCAGTTTTACTAATATCGAACAATAAAAACTACGACTACATATACAATTTGAGCAAACAACAATAATGTCTACAATTCTACCATCTACAATCATAAAAAAACTAGATACAAACTACTATATCTACATAATTATGCATCACAAAAATCAATTCAAGTAATTACAAAACATAAAAATCTACATAAATACAACTACGAAGCCAGGATTTAGTAATTACCTTGCACAATGGAGATTTGCATAATGGAGGTATTGTCGACGATGTGTTCGGATTTAATCGACGAACTAGGGTTTTGAGTTTCCGATTATCTTTCGAAGATTGGAGAAGGAGGAGGCGTTTCGGTGGGTTTCGGTTACGAGAGAGAGAGATTAGGGAGAGTGAGAGTGAGTGAGAGAGAGGGAGAGTTGAAAGGAGGTGGCCGGTCTGGGTAAGGTGGAGGAGGCGCTGAATGTCGGAGATGTTTGGAGTTGCGGATTTTCGGGTGTTCGAGTTTTGGTTGGTTCGAGAATGAGAGAGAGAGTAAAGAGAGTGTGAGAGAGTGTGTGAGATATGTTAGGATTGTGGCCTCAAATACACGTAGGCAGTGAGTACTTGAAGTTGGAGAAGAAGAGATGAAGACAAAGACAACATCAAGTAGAAGATGTGCAGGCTGGAGAGTTGCGGTCGACTGTCCTGGGTTGCAGTCGACCGAACACCCGACCAACCACCCGACCACAACTAGGCTGCTAGGTATCTTCGAGCGTACATGGTTCAACAGAGTAAGGGACGGTCGATCGTGTAGTCGACCGGTCAGGCCTCGGGTGTGGGCTTTACACATTGCGGTCGACCGACAACGGCGCTGTGTGTTTTGGGCTGATGAGTTTAAGGCCCAATAAGCTGGATTTATGTTTATCTTTTAGGGTTAACTTGGGAGCTATATAGTATGGCTGTAGACTCTATGGTTTATATAACTAATGAGAGAGAATTGGTGAGCTGTTATCATTGTTTAACTTCAAGAGGGGATTGTGCCGAGTGTTTCAAAGGTGATGGAGAGAGATTGAGAGTTGTAGTCTCTTTTGTAATCTTTGTATTTCTTGGAGAATAAGAAGTATTGGTTATCTCTGCATATTGATCGTGTTCTTGTGAGATCTTGCATATATTGTGGTGACTTGTTCTTGGTTCATCTAAGTCTTGGTAGTTTCTATTGCTTGTGGTGTATTTCTGCTATTAGCACTACGAGTTGTGGTAGATTCTTCAACAAGAGAAAGGCGAGTTGGAGGATGATCAGGAGTCAAAGGAGTAGAACGGTCATTTTTGATTGGGCTTCAGTCGGGGTGAGAGGCAAGAAAAGAAGAGAGTGTGAGTGAGAGAGTAGGGGAGAAAGAGAGAGTTAGAGTTGAGTGTTTAAGTGAGAGGGTAGGAGATTGGGCGGGTGAGATATGAGTCGTTGGATTTTGATGATTTGAGAATCACATGGTTAGAGGTGTTATTTTAAATTAAGTATTTGAGGTCATTTATAGTTAGTTGACTTTTTAAGTCGAAACAAATAGAATTTCAACAATCATCCTGTTTATAAAATTATATTTGACTTACACCCTGCTTTTAAATCATGCTTTGAAAACCTTTTCCACTAACACCTCACTTTGAAAGTATCAAGATTCTCGAAGTATTGTTTTAAAATCATTTTCGACTAACACCCCCTAACCATTTCTGGAGTTTTAAGAGTTGTAGTCCATTGGTAGCCTAAGATCTATTTTCTATTATACAAGCCGCAATAAATCTGTCCATATGAGATCTAAGTCGTTCATCTTCTTTTATTTAGATCTATAGATTTAATCTAGATCGTTCATTTAGTTTATAATTGATTAAATCTGTTCAGAGCATATATGGATCGTACATATTATATTTTTAGATTAAATCTTATTGGTGGAGAGGTGAGGGTTTTCCAAATCCCTCAAATTTCTTGCTATTTCTGATGAATTTGAGTATGAAATTGGAAGCTTTACCCAGAATTAGGTTGGTTTTGGATTGCTTGGTGTAAAAAGTTGGAATCTTGATGAGTTGAGATTCGGATTGGAATAGGGATTTTGTAGAAATGTTTGTGCCTTTTTTGTTGGTTAGTTTGTAGTAGTGCCACTTGTAGGGTGTATGTGTAATTCCTAGGAGTTGGTTAAATTTTGGTTTTTTGCTAGTAATTAGTTTGTGAATGGAAGTATGTAACACCCCTTTTACTAAATTTTGATATGAGTTAGTTGTTTGTTCTATTTGGTGACAGTTGTGAAGTGAATATTGTTTTAGGTTTTTCCTCCCGATTTCAATGAATGCTGCTAATGCTTTATACATGTGAATGCACCTGAATTTCACAGAAAAAGATTGTTTTGTTGTTGCTAAGTGGTTCTTGTTGGTGATCATGTGAACATTTTGGGCAAACAAGTTGCGGCTCGATATCAGTCACAGTGCATGGGGATCAAGAAAGGCTGGCACTTGTTATATACCCGGATATAGCATTGAACTGTAAGTGTTGGAAATTACATTATATGCGACAATTTTTTATACATGGGAAAATGAGGAAGTTTGATAGGTAGTTGACATTTATGTTTGTGAATTTGAACAGATATGTTGTGCTTCCACGGATAACGGATTATTCTTTTGTCCTGAAGCTGCTTCGTTTCTCCTTGACAATTTCTGCATATATCATATAAGTCTGCCTGGCCACGAGGTCGATAATGTTTTTTTGTATATCAATGTAGTTTCTTGTTTCCTATTCTTTTGGGCAATGTGCTCACAAGAGTTTTGTGACAGTTAGGAGCTGGGCCAATTTCTTCAAATGTGTTGGTCCCTTCGGTTGATGATTTAGCCGATCAGGTTGCAGATGTTCTTGATTTATTTGGGTAATGCTCGATACCATTCTTCACAAGAGGAAATACAAGAGATAATCAATAGCCACAAAAACAAGCTCAGGTATGCCAATTCTTCTTTCACATATGTTATTTTTTTAAAAACAGATATTCATGGTTATTATTGAATTTATTTGTTTTATTGTGTTGTTTGTTTTTGTAATTTGTGCCCATTGTTTTTCTGTGGGTGGTTTTCACCATTGTTACCAAAGTGCCCTATCCCATATTAGGACGGATTTCATGACTGTTACTAACATTTTCTGATGATCGATTGGAACACCATTTATTTTATGATATGTAGAAATCAATTTGATAGTTCGCACTTTTACTTGCAAGCATTAAGTGGCTTTCCGCAAAAGCATTTGTTCTGGAGATAGGCATTCACTCCAATTTTTGCAGTCGCATGACCTTGCGGGATCTTCCTACGCAGCTCATTATAGCTGAAATTGAAGGATTGAGCATATGTCAACTGGTTGATCTGGGCCGGGATTGAACTGTAGATCAAGTTATTCTGGAGATTCAAATATCTCATCAGAAGAAAAAAAAGTTGCTGCCCTTGATGCTTGCTATGCTTATCATTCAAATATGGTTTAGTACTGTTTTATCAGCACTGCTTGTAACTTAAAAAACCAAGAAGATACTCTTAAACCACAATAAGTAAAAAGTTTCTTCTTTGTCTGTTTTTGTCTTTAGATCAATTAGTCTGTAGAAATGCACAGTAGGGCTAAGTACATAATTTTGCGCAAACATAATATGTATATATATACCACACTTATTCACTCTTTAAAGGTACTGATTATACCAATGTTCACTATTAGGAGTTTTGTAGCATATTTATAGAGATTAAGCCATGATTAGTATAAGTATGTAGAGGATCTTGCATTCTTTTTTAGTTTCAAAAAGAATATCTTGCAAAATTAGGAACAACAAGCATTCTTAATATAATAATAAAATAATTACGTTAATTATCTAGCAAATAATTTTGCAAATACAACTAATATTGCTATCACTTCATTTAGTGAATTATATACATTCTAAAATTTGTTACGTGGAGAAACAATATTATCTATTTTTTTTATTATTATTGATGGTAATATAATACAAGAACCAAATATAATAAAAATAAAGTTAACTTATTATGTTAGCCATTAATGGACATACTACCAACTACATTTAATTATGTTAAACTATTTCCTCGGTATGCATTAAAGAGAGATAAGCACATTCGTGTTGAGAATTTTTGAAGTTGCATTCTACTGATAAATATAAGATAAATGAAAATTTTTAGACTGCAATTAATTAGTAATTCCTTGCACTTCCAAGAGCGAATCACACCATTGTCAAGTTAAATCCTAAATGTCAAACCATCCTTGTAGTCACAATTACAGCCACTGAAGCTGAAGAATACAGGAAAATTCACAATTTGAACCCATGATTTACTTTGCCACTGCCTCTCATTCTGGAGATCAACCTTTTGACTGCTGCAAATAAAATGGGAGGAGCCCTTTAGTGCCGAAACCAAAACGGATATCAAGCCATCTCTTGGGGAAGACATAATACAACGGTGAGAAATTTCACTTTCATCTGATAACATCACACATAGTTTGCACTTTAATCTGCATTCACCGAAGAGATGAAAGCAAATAAAAAATGTATTTGGGGGTAAAAGTAAAAGGCGATATTGTAAACCATTAAATATTTATTCATAACATAGTTTTATCATAGGGTAATTTACTACATTTTCAGGGAAAAGATTACTTTATAAGTTATGGCTGCATTTGCTACTGTAGCATGTACATGTGGAAAACTTATATATGTTGGCTTGTGTTTACAGTTAAGTGCGTAGCTTTGAAGTAAATAATTCAATGTATTTTCCAGTTCACTAAAACAATAACCTTTACAGTGTCTATTTCTACCGGGAAGAGGTGTGTCATTGGGTTGGCATCCTCATTTTTTGTGCACACGTACTCTTTATCTTTCCCAATTACATATGGAGAATCAGTGAACACATTTAATGATCAATTTCCAATTCGTTGTTGGATATGGGAGTAAAGTACCTTCAACCCTGTTGAATTAAGTCTTCTAAAGAAATACATAGCTTTGAGTCAGCTTCTCCACTAACCACACAATCATCTTTCTACCACTCCGCACATAATACCTGCATGCATTAGGGCACAATTAAATATGTTGTATCCAACTCAACTGTGTATACCTGTGACATGGAAACAAGAAAAATGATACATGGGCATGTTCTAAGTCAATGGCATGTTGTGTTTTGATTTGAGTCATTTATTTGTTGTTTTCTTTCTTTGTCGTGTGGTTAGGTAGATAAATGGTTAGCTAAATATTTTTTAAAAGTTTTATAGGTGTACTTTAGTTTCCAATATATATATATATATATATATATATATATATATATATATATATATATATATATATATATATATATATATATAGGGAGCCCTTCGGTTGAGAACTGATTTTGGTGAGAACTCCGAGAGAACTCACGAAGTAAACCCCCCATGAAAAATCCGAACCGACCATCTCGTTCTACATGTCTTAGATAGCATAACGTAAAGAATTCAAATAATTTGAAGTTCGTTTGCTCATCCATCAAATGGAGTAGAATTTTCAGCCATACAATTTTGCGATGATGTAAATCATGGGAAAACGAACTTCAAATTATTTGAATTCTTTATGTTATGCTATCTAAGGCATGTAGAACGAGATGGTCGGTTCGGATTTTTCATGGGAGGTCTACTTCGTGAGTTCTCACGGAGTTCTCACCAAATTAGTTCTCAACCGAAGGGCCACCTATATATATATATATATATATATATATATATATATATATATATATATATATATATATATGGTAAAAGGGATATGAGCAACTTGCTCATTTAGTAAATAAGCAATTGATGATGTGGCATACATGTGATTGGTAAATCATTAAAAGGGTTAGTTATCCAATGTATCACATGCATGCCACATCATATATATATATATATATATATATATATATATATATATATATATATATATATATATATATATATATATATATATGATTTTTCTTATTGTATGTAGTTATAGGAGAAAACTGGTTGGAAGGTTGTCAGTGAATTGCTTTGTGCAATATGTTAGGTTCTTGTTGTTCAAAATAGGTAAAGGTACACTTGCAATATACCAGTCACAAATTCTGATTCTAACACTCAATTCTGAATCTGTTGTATTGTAAACCCTCATAAAACTTCTATTTATACGAAATACTTTAAAAGTCTGCACAGAATAATATAGCATTTTATAGTTCATTCATGTAGCAAGCTCTGCCGTGGAGAAAATTCGATGTGTGAACCTCGATGTTTTCGTTTACTGTATTGTAACAAACAAACCAAGTTCTCATTGTGTCTAAAATTTCTCTACTATGAATGTTGATAAAGCACATATTCTCTATATAACTTCAGCTTTATTTATAAAAGATAGTAATTTAGACATATCATGTTTCATTAGAGAATATCAATCGACATGGCTACCGAAGGACATCAATTGTATCAAATTTTCAGTTTTTATGAGATTGCTCCATAAAACTTCATTTGCTCATCTTTTTGTAGGTATGAATCAAGCTGGTCTTATTGAATGCATAGTTCAAGTAGTTAATTCTTGCCATCCTCAACTTCATCCTATACTTTTTTAGAGGTGCTTTGACTTATTACAGAGAACTACTTTTTTATCTGGATTTCATTATTAAACAAAAACTATTGATCATCGTAACTTATGGTAGTCCTTTTACGAGCTGGGCATTCTTTGTTTGTAGTATTGTCTTGACTGGTGGAAGCACATTATTTCCTGGTACAAAAAGAAGGATCTTCGTCCTTTTGTACCTGATGAATATCAAGTGAAAATAACAGCTCAACAAGAGTATGGGCCTTTCCTATTCTTTGTAATTTATAGCTAATTGTACCTCATCCGTACCTACTAATTGTTCTTGTCATTGTAGCCCCGTTAAAGATGTTTGGCGAGGTGGATCGCTTCTGGCCTCAAGCCCTGATTTTGAGTCCATTTGTGTTACAAAGACCGAGTACGAAGAGTGTGGTTTGTTTTTGATGTCTCTTCTTTCAATGAAAGGGCAGAATGATGGTATTCGGTACATATCGAGGTTCAAAAGTAAAGTATCAAGACCATATCAGTCTTTTCACTTATTGGCATATCAGAATTATCGACAATGTCACGATGTATTATTTCGATCCAATTGAGGCAAATGTCTTGGTATCGACCAGTACTTGGAGCCTTGGTTAAACTATGACATTTATTTCATTTCGAAGAACTCAGGCCAAAAATGAACCTGAGAAGGAGAAGGAATGTCTGCAGCCTCTTTTCTCTATAACCTCTCTTGGCATGCACTTGGGAAACATAACTATTAGCACGCAGAGCTTGAATTCTTGAGTCAGGATTCCTAAACTAACTGCTCACACAGGAAGGTTGTCACTTGATTCAAAGGAGTTGCATGCTGTCGTCGGTTGATTGATTGTATAATCATTCTACTGTAAAAAGGAGATTCAATCATTTTATTCATGGTGTTGTATGAATTATGTATATAAGAGGGTCAATCCATGGCGTTCTATGAATTGTCTATATAGGTTATTCAATCATTTTATTCAAAGTAATGAATGTGCCAATTGAGGTGAAGTTCAGTTCATATTCTCTTCCTCAGTTTAAAATTGTATGTGATGCTAAGTTTATTTTGTGTTGATGTCTGTCAGTGAGTTGCTTCGTGCAATATGTAAGGTGGTGGTTGGGAATTTTCTTGCTGTTAATTGGTTTGGGGAATTAGTTTTGCATTTTATTTTTGTTATGTGCACTTGCGGGTAGAGACCTTTTAAGGGAAGGATAACTAAAGAACTTTTAGAAGAAGGATGGCAAAGTGAAGCAAATTGCCATTCTACGGGAAGGTTTCGTGTTTAAGTTGAAGGAAGTGTGCTGCGTTCCAAATAGCAATACGGTTCAGTTTGTTAATCGCCCCAATCATCTTAGGCTTGCTATAGAGTTTGTGCCCTAATATCTCCCTTACGTTTTTTGGTGTATTTCATAGAATATTCTGTCTACTTTGTATTGTGCACTAGACATAAACCTGGTTGAAACATTTCAAGACATGACACTATTTTTCTTTATACAATTTATTTGATTTTGTTTCTAGAAATTATTTTGATCAATGTTATCTATACTTATTATATACACAGTATTTTGATATTGATGATATGAAATCTATAGTGCACAACATGGTTGATTCTCTTTCTATATTCAAGTGCTTAATGAATTTTTTTTGTTTCGGGATCATTTACCATAATTTTTTTCTTTGTTTCATGATAAGGTGCAATGAAATTTTATTAAAAAGTAATTCTTGCAAATAAACAAAAGAAAAGTTTTGGATGTGGAATAAGTGAAACTAACTCTATTGTACAGACGAGCATTCTTCTGAGTTATTACAAATAATAAAATTACTTTTTAATAAGTATTTAAAACAGTTATGTCTTTTTGCATAGCTTGTGCATAAGATTTTGTTCAATTCGATATATGTCTAGGAATATTTCATTGCCTTCTCATTTTATTTAATATTTTAATGCAAAATACTAGCTTTGCAAAGTCTTGATCAAAAGTGTAAAAGATATTAGAGATACATGGTACATTTAATGCAAAACATGTTCAACAAAAGTTAATGTTGAAAATGATGAAGCTTATTATCAAAAATGTAAAAAGAGCCAAGGTATACAAAATACCATATTGTTAGTTTTTTTTTTTCATTGTTCAATCAAATATTAATATAACTTTACTAATTAATAATGAACTATTTCGTACATGTATTCAAAATTAGAAAACAAATACAAGCACAGGGACATAATTGACGTCATTTGATGAGGAAGCAAGATGCATCGTCAGCTATTCTGCAAAAGTCTTGGAACATATTAAGAATAAGATACAATATGTTATCCCCATAATGTTAAAAATAATTAAGAGCTATTTGCTTAATTCTATATATAAGAAAAACAAATTGAAGAATTTAATAAAAGTACCCAAAAAATGCGTTGGAGATGAGTTTTTGTATCAAAACACAAGATGTCACATATGAACATAGACTAGCTGCAAAACAAAAAATGATGAACCAGAAGTTACGGGCAGTTTTAAGTTTAGGAAAGTTAAAGTTGAAAATGTTGATTGATCAAAAATACGATAACATGAGTTTAGGATTTACTAATTTGTTCTTTTTTAAAATATCTTTTACGTTATAGATTAGACAATTATTTACATAATATTTTGTATTTACTCAATACTAGATATAAAATTTTGAGTATTTAATATTAAAATTTTAAGTATTTTGTTAGCATACTCTATATTTATTTGAGTGCTTAATGAGGTTTTTTCTATGATTGATTTTCTCAACAACATGATATATTGTTAAAATATTCGACTGACACGTCTACCAAGTCACGTGCACTTGGTGCACGGTATATTTCAACTAGTTTTAAAAAACGCTACCATAAGTGTACAATGGGTTCCAATAATATTAGCGATGAAATACTCATATTAACATTTAAAAAAATATATTATTATGTTTTCTAACTGTCTTACTTGGTTAAATTCAATGAAAGTCTCTTAAATTGCTTAGGGGACCTTTGATCCCACCTATGTTGTTACTTTGCTCTTGAAGATTTTTTCAAGAACGCGTAGTTGCCCAGTTTTGTCCTTCCGAAAGGAGATACTAATAAGTTTTCATTAGATATCTCTTTTCATCTCTACTAATTTAATGGGAGAGTTGGGCAGGGCCGACCCTGAGTTTCCGTGGCCCTAGGCGAACTTTCGAAATGGGATCCCTAATAACATATATATTTTTTTTTTACGTGCAAAATACGTACCTATATTTACAAGGGAAGTTCAAATTTGAGGCATCTAAAATTGCGAAATCTCCGGAGGACCAAGGCGGCCACCTTACCCGCCTCTAGGGTAGGGCCGGCCCTGGAATTAGGGTTTGTAACAAACAAACCCTAACTTTGTAACTACTAGTAACTGCACGTGCAATGCACGTTTTAATTAATATTTTTTATATAATAAATAATAAGACCTTCCTTTACTCATTAGATACTTTTTATAAATTAATCCTAGTGTTACAAACTTTTATTTTATATGAGTGACATTTGTTGTAAATAATTATGTCGTAAATAAATTTGAACTTTGAGGGCATTATGGCTACTAACAACAGTTGAGTAAATGAATAGTTAATATAATTCCCACTTAAAAATGAATGCTTGAGATTGAACTGTTGAATGGTTCTCTACAAATGATAACCCCAACTCTCCCATTATAATATTAGAGATATAAACACGTATAATACACGTCCAAACTATATCCAACAAATATAAATGTGCACCGCACGTGTAGCCCAAATCAAAACATTCAAATATAAACTATTTTTTTCTTATCCGGTATATATTTATTTAATTTGATGACTTTACTTTTTGTAGGCGTGCATCGTACGTACATTATACTAGTTTCTTATAACGTATATACACAAACAACACTAAATTGGACTAGTAATTTACACGTGCGGTGCACGTTATTATAAATATATATTAAAAAAATTCTGGCGTTGTCTGGCATCGAACTTATCGAACCTAAAACCTTATTTATATTAGTTATACATGTGCATTGCACGTGTTTGTTTGGTTACAAATGAAGTTTGTTTGGTAACAAACTCTCCCATTAAAATTAATGATGATGATGATGATGATGATGATGATGATGATGATGATATTTTTCATTTTTTCTTTTGTTATTTTATTTTATTTTATTGAAATATCGTCAGTTGTTGGCAGGGAAGGAACCATGGTTGAGTGCAAGTTACCTTCTAAACTTCAAAAAAGATACAGAAAATATATATTTACTTTCCAACAATTTCAGGATCAACTTCTCCTGGCTTCATACTTAATTTTTAGAGGCCGAAGCTCATTCCTCGTTAACCTAATATACAGTAGAAAGAAAAAATTTGTTGTAATTCTTCTTACATCATACTTCCTCCATTTTAAAATATAAGTCATTCTAGTTTTTTTATTTTTTTTTCATAATATAAGTTACTTTAAATTTTTGATAGATGAGATGTTTTGACATTCTTAAATGTTCATGATTAATCTTTATATGAGATTTTCAATTTTATCCTTATTCTTTTTTTAAGAGAAATAATAAAAAATTACAGAAAAGCAAATAGAATATTGTGTTATTGATGACTCATTTATGAGCTTTAAAAACCAAAAATATATAATACTTTTACTCAATCCTATATTATTTTTTAATAGTCGTGCAGCAATCTAGAATGACTTATCTCTAATATAATAAAATCTAATATTATAATGGGAGAAGTCCTTAGTGTCATTTGTAAATCTACTAACGTGTGCATTGTACGTGCATAACTAATATAAAAAATGGTCTTAGGTTCGAGTCCTTACTACGTCATATATCTCTAATATTATAATGGGAAAAGATCTTAGTGTCATTTGTCAATCTACCAACGTGTGCATTGCACGTGCATAATTAATATGAAGGAGATCTCATGTTCGAGTTCCCACTACGTTAGATTTTTTATTTTAATTTTTTAATATATTAAATGTGCATCACACGTGTAAATTACTATCTATCTTTCTATAATATAATAAATAATCTACTATTTTAATGGAAGAGTTGAAATTGTAAATCTACTTACTTACATGCAACACACGTGCAACTCCAACTCTCTCATCATAGTCTTCACATTTACTTTTAAAAATATATAATCATATTTATTAAGACATGCATCACACGTGTAAATCAGAGTTTTAAATTTATTTATATAAAATAATAATAATACGTGCATCGCATGTGTATATTACTAATACTATTATAATGGACGAGTTGAAATTGTAAATCTACTTACTTACGTGTAACGCACGTGCAACTCCACGTGCAACTCCAATGACTCTCCCATTATAGTGTTTACATTAACACATTTTTTTTTTTTTGAGGGAAAAGCGTGGCTTGAACCAGGAACTCTGGATTCGAACCGCCACTCAATTACCCACCCCACCCAATACCAATCAGGACATTGCCTGTTGGTTACATTAACTTTTAAAAATATACAATCTTATTTATTAAAACATGCATAGCACGTGTAAATCAGAATTTTTACTTTAATTTTTTTTAAAAATAATATGCGTATTACACGTGTATATTACTAGTATTTTGAAACGGAGAAAGTATTATAATTTATTTTAAAGAAAAGACAATAACAGTAAATAAAAAAAAAAGAAAAAAAAAGACTTGAATATTTTGCATTTGAACTTCTAATCAACTTCCAAGAAGGAGATGGATTCTTTTTCTAGATATGTACTTATATCCAAATACAGATGTCCTCATAGCCACCCAAAAAAGTCAGATCTTTCTTACGGCTCAAATCATTTTCTGTGTTTTTTAAGAGAAAAAAAGGCGGTTGCATCATGCATGATTAGCATTACATTAGCAAACGACTCAACATTGAGAAGTATCAATGTAGTTTTCAAACACAATTAGCACGTGCCACTTACGTACTTTAAATAAGAGCCAACTGCAATCCCAACCAACACCCATGTGGACACGTTTTCTTCCTCTTCTTTCCGGCAACTTATGGCCCAAGACTTGATATTATCAAGTCTACCTTGACTGCACCCACACTCTCACCCAACGTACACATAGGGGCCCTCAATTCACATTTCACATTTCACATTTCACATATACAGATTGCAGAATCATTCTTTTTCATAAAGAAAATGAAAAAGATTAGCTCATATTTACATGGAGTAGGATTAAAGAGTAATGCTACATCCACTACCAATTTCACTATATTTCTCTTCATTATTTTAGGTGGCACACTCCAATAGGTAGGAAAAGATAGAGTGGGTGGGGGAACTTTCCAATAAAAATATGCTACCTAAGGTAGTGAAAAAAATGGTAGTGAAATTGGTAGTGGCTAAAGCATTACTCAGGATTAAATTATATATAGGAGTAACATAGATACTTTATATGTGTACTGATGATTTGAATTTTTTACCAAATTATCCACTTTTTGTAAGTATGTACCAAAACAGTCCCCGTTTGAAACTTTAATACCAAAAAATCTATATCGCTAATTGAGATAGCAACCCTAGTAAAATTTGTCGCGCTATCTCAGTTAGCGTGTGCCAGGAGACACTATTTTTTCCCTCAAGTAGGGGTGTGAGAAAAAACCTCACCAAGTATAGACATGCTAACTTCGTTAGCGTGGCCATTTAATAGGCGCACTAACGTGGTTAGCGTGTTAGGACACTAGTGGACACTACTCCTCAAGTAGAGGTGTGGAAAAAAATAATCAAGTATAGACACGCTAACCTCGTTAGCGCGCCCATTTAAATCAGGCGCGCTAACAGAGTTAGCGTGCAAGGGGACACTATGGGACACTACTCCTCAAGTAGGGGTGTGGGAAAAAATAACCAAGTATAGACATGCTAACCCCGTTAGCGCACCCATTTAAACCAGGCGCGCTAACGGGGTTAGCGAGTGTCGTTTGGGACCCTCTTAAATCACGCTCGCTATCTCACTCTCATCTCATTTCTTCTCTCTCCCAAAACGTCATCGCGCGATCTTAAACCCAACCCCCAAACCCTAGCCTCCGAATTCAACATCTACTCATCCCATCTCACCTTAACCAACAATTTTCCCAAATTTTCGGTGAACCCATAAACCATTTTCCCTAAATTTTTGTAAGGAGAGGATAGCTAGTTGAGTAGTCGACTTCGTCCTTCAACTCAACAATTGTGTGAAAGTGTTTGTAACTTATGCTATATAATTTTGGTGATTTTGGGTCTAGGGTTGGATTTGTAATTTTGGGCTCATTTTGGTATGTTCATAAATGAATCCACGTTATGTGATATAGTAAGTGTGTATGATTTCTTATTTAGTAAATGAGTATGATGGATTGATTGTAAGCTACATTTGGGTCATAAATCTTGATTTAGGATTTATTAAAATGTGCGATGCACGTGATAAATTTAGGTTATGTAATTAACCAAAATTAAACCAACATTAACTTAGTATATGTCGTACTAATTGTATTTGTTCAAATTAACCTATAGTTCACAATGCATGAGTGGGATATTCGATGATAGTTCATATTATTCGATACATCGAGTAATTGAGGGTAGCATTGTCTATAGACCGATTTATGATTTTAGTTTCAAGCCAATGTGACATTGTGAGTAATATTGTTTGATATTGAAATTTTTGAAATTAGACATTGTTAATTGTATAATTATTTTCTTGCGATTTGAAGGTAAATTTGATAACATATATTATTACACATGTAGGATTCTATTTGATATTACATATGGCACGAACACTGGGTATGCCCGAAGAAGGGAGTAGCTCCTACAAACTGGAAAGGGCAACGGACATGTCATGGACAACCTCCCAAAAAAACTAGCCGTGGTGGACAGAGGCGTACCAATGTAAGATGATTTGACCTTTATTTCATACGTTTAATTTTAACATCAAGAAAATTATAAATTTATATGTTGATTTTCAACTTTTTTGGTGTAGGATGAGGCGGGTCTGTCTTCGTCTCCGGCAAATCAAATGGGCCAGTCTCCTCCTCCAAATCAATCGGGCCTTTCTTCTCCATCTAGTCAGCTGGGCCCATCTTCTTCATCGTATGTTTCTTCGGTGGTTCCCGGTCCGATCGACCGAAAGCTATTGACTTTACAAGGGCAACATCGCTCTAAAGCCGTTTGGGAAGGGAATTCTTCAGAGTGTAGTTTTCGGGGGCACGACACATTAGAGATGCATCCCCGTATACATGAGATATTACAACACTGTGGGTTATACGGCATCGGGTTGATGAGCTTCATTAAGGCCGACCGACCCTTACTAACCGCCCTTCTCGAGAGATGGCATCCTGAGACCCATAGTTTTCACTTGCCGGTCGGCGAGATGACTGTGACATTGCAAGATGTCACTGTAATAATGGGTCTACCAATCGATGGACAGGCCGTAACTGGCACAATGGATTTTGAACCAGAGTTCATTATCCATGAGTATCTAGGAGTAGAGGCGGATCGATCGGCCCTTGTAGGCAAATCGGTGAGATTGAAATGGCTTAAGGACACATTTACCGGTACGTTGAATAATGCTTCCACTGAGTTCCAAGTACATTGTTATTGCCGGGTTTACATAATGACATTATTCGGAGGTGTGATGTTCCTAAATTTCTCCAGAGATTCCGTGCCGTTAATCTACCTACCACTAATCGCCGCTCTTGGTGGAGTTGGGACGTACAGTTGGGGAAGTACTGCATTGGCCACATTGTATAGAGCTTTGTGCAACTGCTCTCTCGGTGCAAAGCAGATGAACGAACCAATGTTGATGCTACAGGTCTGGAGTTGGGAACGACTACACCTTTGCAGACCCGTTGTTGCTAAGCAATCACCAAAGTGGGCGAATCTTCCCGAGGACGAGAACATGAGACCTCCGCAAGGTGTGTATTGGACGGGTTCAATGACGTGGAAGGGTAACCCTAATAGATGCCTTACATATTACCGAGATGAGCTTGACCACTTGGCAGACGATCGTGTTAAGTGGCAACCATATACCGAGGCACGTTTAGCGAGATTGCCTCCAGTTTATACCTCGAATCCTCAACTGTGGTTGACAAAAGCACTTGTAATCCACTTTGGTACAGTTGAGGGTTATTTTCCAGATAGAGTACTTCGTCATTTTGGGTTGCTTCAAAATATTTCGGTGCAGCAACCGTACAACGCCGAGCTACATAGTGTCACCGATATGGGTCGACAAGCAACTCATGATTGGGCAGCTTCTTTGCACGTACACGTGAATATTTGCAACAACCATCGTCTCGATCACGTACTTGCAAATATTCAACCGTTTGATGCGTCTTCCCATATCCCTTACATGACGTGGTATAGGAGAATGACTCTCCTTTACATTTCTCCGACAAGACAACTTCCAATGGGGGTCCAAGTACCGACACAAAGATATGTCACTAATCCAGAAGACACGTATTCGGTTAATTTACCAATGTTCCAACCGAAGACACAATTGATTCGGAGTATTGTAAGTTTTATGTCCATATTTACATTACTACAAAAAAGTTTAATTATTGAATTTATTATTACATTTCTTCTGTTTTTGTGTAGATGGCCCAAACATGGATTCAAGCCAAAGAATGTGCGAAAGTATTAAGGAGTAATGTAGCCGAACCGTTGAAGGTATTCGCGCATCAAATGGTTGAGTCATGTCGTGCACAAGCGGATCTCGTCGGCGAAGGCAATAGATTAGATGCGATATTGTCCAGTCCCGTGCACCAAACAGGTCATCGGAAGACAATGGCTACAAAATCTCGTCATCGTCCAATAATACAAGAACGAAGACAATGAAGAAGAAAGGAGCCGTCTCCACCTATTGATGAAATACAAGAAGAAGAAGAAGAAGAAGATGATGATGATGATGATGATGACGATGAAGATAACATTCCCCTCTCCGTCTTAACTCATGCAAGCCCGAAGCGTTCAAAACAGGCAAGGAAACGTCCAAATCTATTCACCCTTTTGTAGGTAAATTTTTGGCTTTGTTATGTCTTTTTGTAATTTTGAAAGAAGTTGTTCTAGTTCATGTAATTTTGAGAGAAGTTGTTGTAGTTTATTTTGAACTCTTATGATTACCTGAGTTTGATGTGTTGGCTGCATTTGTGATGTTTGAAGATTTGTTGACATTGGGCATTGGAGATATGTTGACATTGGAGATGTGAGGTTTGGAAATGTATTGTAATTTTGAGATGTGTAATAATTCAGGAGATGTGTTGTAAGTTTGAGTATGTTTGATGTTTGGAGATGTGTTGTAATTTTCAGAATGTCTTGTAAGTTTGATGTGTTGACATCAGTCTGATGTATGGAGATGTGTTGTGGATGCGATGATGAGATTTTGAAACTTTGAGAATGTTGTTGTATGTTTGATGTTTGCAGATGTTGTGAGAATGTTGTTGTAACTTTGAGAATTTTGAAACTTTGAGAATGTTGTTGTATATATGATATGTTGAGAATGTATAAAGAGGCATCTGGAATGTTTGAGTGTATGATATGTTGATATGTTCTGGATGCGATGATTGTGTATACAGGGATGAGCTTCAGAAGTTCAGAAGTCTGTTTGTGAATATACAAAGACCCGTTAACTCAGTTAGCAGCCCTGGTACAAAGAGGCCCGCTAACTAAGCTAACGGGCGTGGCTATCTCAAATTTTCAGAGACATGAAAGACTCTAGAAATTTGAGATTACCACATTCGTTAACTCAGTTAGCGGCCCTGGTAAAAAGAGGCCTGCTAACTGAGTTAATAGGTGTGGCTATCTCATATTTCCAGAGACTTGAACGTCTCTGGAAATTTGAGATTACCAAAGTCGTTAACTCAGTGGCCCTAGTAAAAAGAGGCCCGCTAACTGAGTTAACGAGTGTGGCTATCTCATATTTCCAGAGACTTGAGAGTCTCTGGAAATTTGAGATTACCATAGTCGTTAACTCAGTTAGTGACCCTGGTACAAAGAGGTCCGCTAACTGAGTTAACGGGTGTGGCTATCTCATATTTTTAGAGACTTGAAAGTCTATGAAAATTTGAGATTACCACAGTCGTTAACTCAGTTAGCGGGCCTGGTACAAAGAGGCCCGCTAACTAAGTTAACGGGTGTGGTTATCCCAAATTTCCAAAGACTTGAAAGTCTGGAAATTTGAGATTACCACAGTCGTTAACTCAGTTAGCGAGCCTAGTACAAAGAGGCCTACTAACTGAGTTAACAGGTGTGGCTATCTCAAATTTCCAGAGACTTTCAAGCCCAGTCACACACAAGTGAATACACCTCATCTACTGAGATTCAAAATCAAACTTTCAACACGAATATGCTTCATATTAATTCATTCAAAATAACATCAGCCATACATTCATTCAGTAACTTCAAAATATTGAACAATACAAACTTCAATCCAAAATATTGAAGATCCCAAAATATTCAACAAAATACATTATTACAATCATTCATTGATGGCTTTGAGAAGATTGACTTGAGTTTTTCCGACATCTGCGCCTATTGTGACCTCTCAAACCGCATTTTAAACACGTCATTCCTGTAGCCCTACTAAACTCATCTCTTACATCCATATCATTACGAACTCTCGTACTCTTGGGATGACCTTTCTGAGAATGTCGAAGGCTCGGATCAGCTACAAGTTTATTTCCAGTATTAACATGCCAATATGCAGGATCTAGTGTAGGATGAAAATTGGAGCCCCATGTTTGTACTAACGAAATAGTTGAATAGAATGTATCAACATACGGCTTGTAATCAATAGCGCGATATGCGGAAGCAGCTAGAATATGAGAACATGGTATATGATACAGCTAAAATTTCTGGCAAGTACATGTTTTATTACCCAAGTTAACCGTGTGCAAGTTACCACCCTTTTGATTCCCACCTACTCTTCGTATACCTGTTTTGACTGCAAAAACTCCGGATTGATGGCTAAACAATATCACTTTATGCATGTTGGCTCTTTCACGTTGAAAATCTATCAAATCCTGTACTCTTTGTGCAAAATTTTCACCTTCACTAACGAGCTTGTTGGCTAACTGACACCGTGTAGCAAAGTAAGAATTAAGACGATAAAAGATCATGTCCACAGTAGCAGTTACTGGTAAACTACGCACACCTTTCAATACCGAGTTGAAAATTTCTGAAAAGTTGGTAATCATTATGCCATATCGCCGTCCTCCATCTTTAGAAAGTGCCAATTTATCAACTAATCTCTCTTTCAACCAATTTTCCGCTTCCACATTAACTGTTCCAGCTCCGCGAGTTTGCTTTGAAAATTTTTTTATTGGTTTTGACTTGCTCTAATTTTAACTTTCGTCCTCATTGCTTTACTACCAAATTTGGTAAAGAAATTTTTTGTAAAATGTCGCATACAATAACAATGATATGCATTTGGTTCGTTCCACGCTCCATTTTGCGACTCCATGGGAGCCAAAATACCGGTGTGGCGATCAGTGATAACATATAAACCAAAACGACCGGTGACATAAAAATGAATGCAGCCAAAAATCATGTCCACGTATATTGCAAAGGCAAATGGAAAGAGACAATCGTTCGCATCCGGTGATACGGCAATTAACAAACAACCCTTATATTTTCCATACAAGTGTGTCCCATCAACACTTATAACAGGTCTGCATGACTTGAACCTTTCAATTGAAGCACCAAATGCCCAAAACACTCCCATGAATGTTTCTTCGCCAGGACCGGAATCTACTTATCCCAGTGGATAACAGTTCCTGAATTTGCTGCTTGTATTGCTGATAGAAGTCAAGACAACTTAGTATACGCGCCTTCAAATGATCCGTACAACTTCTCAATAGCTTTTTGTTTTGCAATTCAATCCTTCCTATAAGATATATGGTAATTGAATTGTAGTTTGACTATCTCAATAATGGCCCGCGGTGTTATTCCTATCTCAGCCTTGACAACATTCATAATCAAATTGCATACAAGTTTAGCGTCAAATTTGCAGTGGTCTTGATTCAATGTGGGATTCACACATGTATGCGGCCATACTAGTTTTTTAACCACAAAATTTGTCCGGCCCTTTGGAAAGATTGCACGTAATCTCCACGGACAACCACCCTCACTTGTAACCGGTGGGATTTGCACCATCTCCTCAAGTGAACGTTTTTTCGGAGCCAATTTACATTTTACGGCATATATGGTCGGTGAAGATTTCATTGTGATAAATTTCCGATGTTTGTTGATGGAGTATAGCTTTACTGCATGTTGGATCGATTCTTTACTTTGAAACTCTTGCCCAATGTAGAACTCATCTACGGTGGATGAACCGGACGACTCTTGTGGACCATGATTTACTCTCGCACTTTGTGCCATTTTCTCAGTAACATGAATGTTAACATTATTGAAGCCATCAGTAAGGTTCACATCGACATCATTACTCTCATTTATATTAATATTTACATATTCATCTTCTTCTTCCTCGTCTTCATTTTGTAAGCCTTCTTCAAGTTCATCGTTTGTTTCTTCATCTTCTTCATCATCATCGACTAAATCATTATTAACGGTAACATTTTCAAATATTTCGAAAACATTGGTATTCGGAACGTAATCATTAACCAAACTTGGTTGACGTGGCAAATCAAATTCAGTAGGATCCGGGCTTGTAGTATTTGTAAATATGTCTTCTTGTGAGGATGGTGAGATTGCATGGGATGTTTGAACTGGATTCGAAATGATCTTATGTATTGGCACTTCATGTGCGGAGCTTGAACCAGTGTTAACATGTGGTTGAGCATTAATATTTTCGGTTTGCTGAAAATATAGCTTTAATGCAGACCAACTAAAAAATCGGATCAAGTGTTCTACCAATCATGGACTTCAGAGAGTTGTCGTTTCCTACGGGCACAGTCATAAAATATTGACCATCACCTTTCCTCACTGCATAACGTACTAAAATTTTAAAATTCTATCATTCTCTATTCCAATTAGTAACCTCATAAACCTTCTCAACAAGTTCTTCCATTGTAATTGTACGGGGTGCCCAAATTATTTCGGAATCAACGACACTATAACAATAACCTATTTTTGGGTCACGAATAATTTCACCACCAAAATAAAGTCAAATGGGAATATCGTAATCCATAACTATACATATTTATAAAAAAAATAATCATTATCTACTAAACAAAATATATGCGATAAAATGATATACAAATCATACAATGAAATTAATGATCAGAAAAGTTGAGCAATTTTGAGCTTCGAGAAAACGGCGTAGTGAATGGGTTGATAACAAATCCGCTATGTAAATCCCCAAACAAAGAAATTTTGGAAGATGATTTAGGCTTTTCAGAGTGGGAGGAGATATGAATGTGAGAGAACAAGAATATGAATGTGAGAGAAGAAGAAAATCTTATAAGATTTTGTAGAGTTTTTTTGAGTAAGATCTCCAATTGGGATGCTAGGGTTTTGGAGTTGGGTTTTGAAATTGGGGGAGAAAGAGAAGGGAGAGATATAATATGAAGATAATGAGACAACGTCAGCGAGCGTGATTTAAGCGGGTCCCAAACGACACTCACTAACCCCGTTAGCGCGCCTGATTTAAATGGGCACACTAACGGAGTTAGCGTGTCTATACTTGGTTATTTTTTCCCATACCCCCTACTTAAGGAGTAGTGTCCTCCCTAACACGCTAATCCCGTTAGCGCGCCTGGTTTAAATGGGCACGCTAATAGAGTTAGCGTGCCTATACTTAGTGAGTTTTTTCGCACACCCCTACTTGAAGGGGAATGTAGTGTCCCTTAGCACACGCTAACTGAGATAGCACGAAGAATTTTACTAGGGGCGCTATCTCACTTAGTGACGTGGACTTTTTGTTATTAAAGTTTCAAACATGAATAGTTTGGTACATACTTATAAAAAGTGGGATAGTTTGGTAAAAAAATCTGATAATTTATCCTTAAAAACATAGCGTCTAAACTTGTGGGATTATGGAGAAATACGGTCTCCTAATTGGAATTTTGGTTCAATATAATTTTATTACAAAAAAGAAAAGTACAAAATTTAAATAAACCAAATGAATTTTTTTGTAGCCAAACATTCACATCTCATTTTCATTAGCAGCCATCTATATGTACAAACCCTAAAGCCATGAGTAATTTCTAAATGGTTTCAAACTTTAAAGCTATTGGTTTTTAACTTCTTTTCATCTTTTGAGGAGTACTACAAATATTTTGTAATGTATCTGCTAATCTAATCTAATATTATAATGAGAGAGTTGGGGTTGTCATTTGTAGACATTCAAACATCTAATCTTAGCCATTTATTTTTAAGTGCTAGTTAGATTAAACATTTATTTACTCAACTGTTGTTAGTTATCATAATATCCTCAGTTCAAATTTATTTACGACATAATTATTTATAAAAATATCACTCATATAAAATAAAAGTTTGTGCTACTATGAATAATTTATAAAGAGTATGCGATGAGAAAAGAGAGGTTTCAGGTTCAGGGCTAAATTACATCTTGTTATTTACTATATTACAAAAATTTATTAATTAAAACGTGCATCACACATGCAGATTACCAGTGTAATTAATAACACAGTTGTGATATATATATAGATTATATATATAGTAAAAGGAATATGAGCAATTTGCTCATTTAATAAATGAGCAATTGATGAGATGGCATGTATGTGATACATTGAGTATCTAACAACTTTTAGGATTTCCCAATTATATGCATGCCACGTCATCACTTGCTCATTTAAGCAAATTGCTCAAACCCTTTTTCCATATATATGTATATATATAGTTCTCAAAAAAAAAACCCTAAATCTAAAAAACCCTAGGGGCGGCGGCGGTCACCCTCCACGCCGCCGCCCCAGCCATCGTCCCCTACCGGCCATCTCCTCCCCCTTCCCTGATCTCAAAACCTTTCCCCCTTCCCTGATCTCAAAACCCTAGATCTACATTCGCATTCTGTTGGGTGGCAGTTCGTCGAAGACGGAGGCCGATCGTCGAAGGCGTTCGTCGTCGAAGCCGGCCGTTCGTCGACCCCGATCTCAAAACCCTAGGTCCCTAGGTCTCTAGTCGCGTTTTGTTGGGTGGCGGTTCGTCAAAGACGGAGGCCGATCGTCGAAGCCGTTCGTCACGACCGTTCTTCATCCCGGATCTCCAGTCTCCAGTCGAGTGGGACGGCGGTCGTTCACCTCTGGCCCTCCCCCCCTTATACTGTTGTACTGTGTGTCGTCCCCGATTGCTTCTGTTGTACGGTGTGTCTTCACCTCTGTTCACCTCGTCAAAGCCGCGCGTCGTCCCCGATCGACGACGGCCACCATTGCGCCTCCCAAGACAGCCCACTCACCTCTGTCCCCTCCCTCCTTGTTCCTCTGGCGTCCCCTTCCCCCTTCCAGATCTGAGATATCGAATGCCGGTGGCGAGATCTGTGCTTTGGGAGTATCCATCGCTGCTGGTGTGATTGGGACCTGCCTTTGCATCGGAGGATTGACGAGTTCATCCATCCCCACTGTGTCTTATTGCTGTCCCTTTCTTCGGCGCTTGTTGCGGTGCCATCGCTACCGCCACCATATCCGCGCACTCAACACCAACCGCAGTGATCTGCAGCTGCGATTTGAATGTTGAGTTGCTGGTTGTGTATGCGAAGAAGAAAGTGTACGTGTGATGGTAGTACCGGAGTTAGAGACGGCAGCGGCATGATCTGGTTTTTGTTTGTGTGGAGGGAGTGGAGGAGGTACTTGGGATCGGTGTTGCACGATTACGGGGCTAGGGCCCGAAGACGAGGTCTCCCCATAGGTGTGCACCTTTACAGCACTAGGTGGGGCTTGGGCCCGCAGACGGGGTCCCCCCATGAGGTGTCCTGTAGAAATTGTTGAGGTGAAGATGTATCTGTTTTTGTTCGGTAGTGGGGTAGTCGCATCCTGAACTCAACACCCGTTAATCAACAGCCACAGGTTTCGCAACAGCGCCGCCACTACGCTCTCATCAATAAACCTGCAATCTACAACGTCCACCGCCCGTACGGGCGAGAGGGGAAGGTGATACTTCTGTTAGTTGTGATTGTTTCGGATTTTGCGTGAGAGAGAGAGTGAGAGAGTGAGAGAGTAAAGATGTTGCTTCTCTCTACTCTGTGCTGGTGTCTGTTAGTGTTTGTGAGAAATCACTAAAGAAAGTAAATGCGTGTGAGAGGCGAAGGTATCCTCTTCACGGCTCTCTCCTTGTCAGTGTTCGTGGTTAGGGTGATCGAGTATTTTGTTTTGTGAGAAACTCCTGATGAGAGATGTAGCGTGACAGAGGTGAGTACCCTCTCCACGACTCTTCTTTTGGGTGCGACTCCGATTGGGCCATGTGTGAAGTTGCGTTGGTGAGGTAGAAGGATGGGAGCGGCAAATTTTCAAATTCCACATGATTCGCTTCAGGTGGGTGGGTGCATGCCGTGGAGGTGGGTGCTCGAAGCTTGCTTGACGGACATATAATTAGTTGGTCCTCGTAGTTTAGAGTGAGAGCTGATTATATGTACTGGTCATGTCGCTTCATGTTTTTTTATGTCTGTAGGTTGTAACTTGCCCTAGTATGCTGGGGTTATTTTGTTAATTTCTTATTAATGAAATATGGTGGCCTTATTCCACATTTTCCCTCCATATATATATATATATATATATTCTTCTCTCATTCTCTATAATAATATAATAAGAACGAAAGATCTTCATTCCATATTTTCCTTAAAAATCCCACAGTTTTAGGAGCTTCATTCCATATTTTCCTTAAAAATCCCACAGTTTTAGGAGCTACAATTTTTGGGATAAATTAATGTATACTTTACCAAGCATTCACGTTAAATAGAATTTAATTTTATTCTATCTGCATATCTCTAATATTATGATGGAAGAGTTGGGGTTGTCATTTATAAACAATCAACCATCTAATCTCAACCATTCATTTTAAGTGAGAGTTATATTAACCATTCATTTACTCAATTGTTGTTAGTTACCACAATACCATCAAATTTTAAATTTATTTACGACATAATTATTTTCAAAAGTGTCCCTCATATAAAGAAAAGTTGGTGCCACTAGGAATAATTTATAAAGAGTATGTGATGAGTAAAGAAATGTCGGGTGTATTGGATTGGAATTCGAAAAGAATTTAAAAGAATTGAGAATCCCAGTATTTAAGGGATTTATGGGGAATTCATCTAAAACTTTGACTGAGATTTATAAGGATTTTAAAATAGTTTGATGGAATTCGAAGGAATTCGATGACAATTGAACTTTCATAGACTTTATATAATTCATTCCACATTTCTCTTACAAGCAATTCATCAAACACATGGTAGGCAAAAAGCACAAAACAATGTCAAGAAGCCGACGACAACAGCCTAGTCAAATACCCAAGAATCCGCCTCGGACTTCCCCACACCGGCAGCTCCGTCATCTCCTTCGCCGCCCTATCCTCCGCCGCGTCGCACACCGCCTCCACGTAATCGCACAGCTCCGTCAGCTTCCCAATCAGCGCCTCCTGTGCCTCCACCTACAAAAAAACACCATCAAATCTCAATCCCAACCACATTTCAAGAAAACACCAAAAAGAGATAGCAACAAAAAATAGCTAACTTGGAGGATCAATTCATCGATTTCGGTCGAGGGTGGTGGGTTAGTTGGAGGAGGAGGAGGAGGAGAAGGGGGTGAAGTGGGGACCACCGCGGCAGGCGGCAGAGGAGGAGGAGGGAGGGAGGACAGGGTCAGGGTTAGGTGGTGCGCGTCGGGAGGGGGGGTGGCGATGGGGTCGCCGGAGGTGGGGGGGTGACCGGAGCTGGTCTGGGGGAGAAGGTGGAGAAAATGAACACTAATTGACAATCAATACCTTCACAAGAGGGGTGGATGCAACTGTGGGGGAAGAACGTCTAGAGATAATCACAAATGGCTTGAAAGTTTCTACGGAGAAGGTGAGAATTGTAAAGGCTTTTGGTATTTATACCTCAAACCCTAGATTCCATCTAAATCCTCCGAATTCTCGATTCTACCAAAATCAATAACTTTTTTAATACACCGAGAATTGAATGGAGACATTTAAAATCTCAATTAAATACACCGAGAATTGAATAGAATCACTTAAAGTCTCAATTGAATGCACTGTGACTTTTATAAACTCCTTTAAAATCCTAATTGAATACACTAGGATTTTCACATTCTTTTAAATTCTTTTCAAATTCCAATCCAATACACCCCTGTCAGATTCGAAGCTAGATTACGTCATAGTATTTACTTTAAAAAATATATTTATTAGGACGTGCAAAGCACGTGCAGAGTACTAATGACTTATTAATTCCATTCCATTGTTTTGGTATAAATGAAGGGAGACATACAGATAATTTTGGATAATTTTGGATAATTTTGGAGTGGAAGTAGAGTAATGCAATATACATATTATATATAATAATAATAATAATAATAATTTTGATTTGATTGTATTTTAAATGCCTACAATTATCCCAATTGTAGTGTAACTCTAAACATGACTAGTAATTTACACGTGTGATGCATGTCTCAATAAATATATATTTTTTAAAGTAACAAATTTCAATGTAGTCTGGTCTCGAACTTGAGATATCTTTTATATTAGTTATGCATGGACAATGCACGTCTTAATAAAAAAAAAATTGTTAAATAAAAACTTTGATGTAGTGAGGACTGGAATCTGAAATCTCCTTCATATTAGTTATGTATGTACATTATACATATTAATAGAGTGACACTAAGACATTCTTCCATTATAATATTAAAGATTAGAGATTAGAGATGTATCTAAATAGACCAAATGTTAGATAGTTTTCTTAATGACCACAAACACACTTATGTGCATTAAGATCTTTATCCACTATTGTTGTGAAACTATAAGAGCATTTGTAGTCGTGTTGAGTCAAATTTTGGGTATTTGGCAAATGGAAATGGCAAAAATAGCTTTGCACTGCAGTCGTTGATTGCCAAAAATGAGTATTCGAAATTTTCAAAATCTCAGACGAAAGACAAATTTTCGTTTGAAGTAATTTTTTTTTATATGAAATATTAGAACGGACTGAAATTCTTTTCCTGTACATCCAAGTTTTTTTTTTAAAAAAAAATCCAAAATCAAGGGACAGCAAATCCTTTACCGTCCATCCATTTTTGGTGATTTTTTTTCTTTTTTTGATCGGACAGGAAATCCTTTCCCGTCCATCGAATTCAATCTTATCCAAAATCAAGGGACAGCAAATCCTTACCCGTCTATCCATTTTTCAAAAAGGGGGGGGGGGGGGGGGGGGCCCCACGACAATCGAACGTCTTCCTAGGAATGTGTTGGGCAAATTTGATCACGGGCGAAGTTTAGTTTATCGTCTGATACGTTTGAGAACAGAAAAATTCTCTTCGACGAAATTTATTTTTTCGTCAGACACAACAGACGATAAATCTTCTTTCATTTGCTATATTTTCCAAAATCCCAAATCTTCTGCCATATTTAACAGTCTACTATTCACAAAAAACCTAAATTTTGGATTTTTGGCCAACGACTACCTCGCTTTCTTTCTCATTTTTTGGAAAATTTGGAAAAATAGATAATGACTACAGATACTCTAGCTACATCTAGGGATGACAAACGGGCCGGGTTGACCCGCAAACCGCCCGTGACCCGCCCGCCTAACCCGGCCCGTAAGTGACTGGTTCGGGTTCGGGTCGAACTCATTAATGGAAACGGGTCGACCCGGGTCTTAAATTAGATGAATTGAACCCGTTCAACCCGGCCTGATAACTCGCGCTACAGTACCCGACCTGCTCGCCATCCCACGGGTTGCGAACCGTTTGGCCCGTACAGGTCAAACGTTCGACCCGCGCGGGTCGACCGTTTGACCCCACGGGTCCAACGGGCCGAGAGCTCATTAACGGCTCTTTTAGCTGTTGATTTTTGTTTTTTTGTTTTTTTAAAAAAAATTTTCAAATTTTTTCCCTATCTATCCCTAAAATCCAAACTAAAAATTCATACCTTATTCTCTTACTCTCTCTACTATTATTACTCAATTCATTTCAATTTTTGTGAACAATTGAACAAAGAATGTAGCAACATATAATCGATCAAACGACAAATTCCGATCGTATCACATTCAACATTCAACTACGTCTTCAAGTCTTCAACTCCTCCAAATGATCAAACAAAGAAGCTCTCTTCAAGTCTTCAATTCCGGACTTCTACTTCTACTTCTATTTTTATTTCCACTCTCATTTTATATACGACTATCCACGGTGAACGGTATCAAAATTTCACAACCCTCTTCTTCTATTTTTATTTTATTTTGTAGTTATAATTTTTTGTATCATATTTGTTTGTTGGTTTTTTGATCTTCTCTCTCACAATCCTCTTGTTTTCTAATTTTTTTTTTGTAACTTATCGCGCCTACATTGTATTTAATTTTTTCACACACTACTATATATGAACATGCCTAGATCATGAGGTAGCGGCAGTAGCCAAAGTGGACACGATTCTACTGGCACTTCCCGTAGGCCTCCAATTGTCCCACAAAATGAGCCCGCCGAAGAGTACCCTAATCCTATGACCCAACACATTGGTACACACAATGAGTTTGTAGGAGACATAGAATTAGAAGAAGAACCACAAACACAAGCCACCGAAACAACACAACCGACCAATAGTAGGAAAACTAGAGGAGAAAGTAGTGATTGACACAAATTTTATGATTATATTTCGGACGAAAATATACTGGGTGTAGGTTTAAAAGTTTGTAAAACATGTTCGAAGCTATACAAATGGAAGAGGGGTGAGGGCACGGGTACAATTAGACGACACATCCAAAATGTGCATAAAGAACTTCTTGTTGACCTACCCGGCCAACAAAAAATTCACCCTAAGACCGGTATAGTTGATAGCCATTCTTATGATCCCGAACTTGTTCGTCGGGAAACGACCCGATTAGTAATCAAGGAAGAGTTACCATTTTCCTATCCCGAGAGTAGGGACTTAGAAAATTTTAATTAAACCGCCTTAAACCCCCATTTTAAAAGAATCCCTAGGATTACTTGCAAATTGAATTGTTTTAAAATATACAATAAAATGAGGGAAGCTTTGATTGCAATTTTATGAAGTTTAACTTGTAGAGTTTCTTTAACTTCCGATTGTTGGACGGGTTGCAACAATATTCTAATGATGGGAATAATCTGTCATTGGATCGACAGTGATTGGATTCTTCAAAAAAGAATCATATCACTTGCCGCGTTGCCCTATCCTCATAGTGGTAATGAAATTGCAAACCGTATTTTAAAAATTTGTGATGTTTTTCATATTCATGATAAAATTATGTCTATAAGTTTTGATAATGCATTTAACAACAATGCATCAATTAGTATTTTAAAAACTGCATTAAGCCCTCCATCTGACAATATTTTTCATGTTAGATGTGCATGTCATATTTTAAATTTGTGTGTTCAAGATGCATTAAAAATAGCCGAACCATATATAGTTAACATTAGAAATTGTGTACATTTTATTACATTAAGTGGCATCATATTTTAAGAATAGAAAGCTTGGTGTAGGCTTGAAAATGTACATTTTAGAAAATTTTGAAAGGATGTTAAACACCGATGGAACTCTACTTTTGATTTGCTACAAGTTGTTACTGAATATAAAATATGTATAAATGATTTTTGTATTGCAAAAAATATGCCGAATTTTGAAATGACTCCCAAACATTGGTATTATGCCGAATTTTTGTTAAAATTTTTAGAACCTTTTAAAACCGCAACTTTCAAAATTTCAAAATCTTATGAATATACTTCTAGTAACATTTTTATTTCAATAGTTACTATGATGCAAACTTTCAAAGAAATGATCGATGATGCTTTTATTGGTCATATTGTGAAACCTGCATACACCAAAATTTTGAAGTATTTTAATCCTCCTCCAATGTTGTATTGTGTTACTACTGTGATTGATTCTCGTATCAAATTAGAAGGTACGAAGAGTTTGATTGAAATATTTTTTACTTTACTTGGGCCAGATGAATCTGAAATTGATTGCGGAATATTTTTAGTTAAATTTGAATCGACATTAAATAACTTGTATGATTGTTATGATAGAGGTTTTGCATCTAGTAGTACAACTTCTTTAGTTAGTTCTTCTTCTGCTACTTCTAAAGGTAAGGGTAAGAGTAAATTAGATGATGTCACATTTAATTTACTTGCACAAATTCAATCAAAAAAACGTAGGACTAATCGACCAAATAAATTACATTGGTATAATCAACAAGATTCTGAATCTTTTACTTCTTCACTAGATATTTTACAGTGGTGGAAAGACCATGAACACACTTATAGTATTCTTAAATATATGGCTAAAGATCTATTAACTCCTCCTGTCTCTACAGTTGCTTCATAAAGTGTATTTTCTACAAGTGGCAGAGTTCTAACTGATTACAGGAATCGGTTGAAGCTCCAAGCGTTGGAGATGCTCGTCTGCACAGAACACTGGCTGAAGGCCGAAGATAGGACTTAAGGAAACGTTCGACACGTCCACAAGTGGGAGCACCTCGCCGAAGAAGAAGAACAACAACAACAACAATAGCAACCAAAATAAAGAATTCAAGACTAACAATAACAACAACAAATTGAAGATCAACAAATTGAAAACGATTGCGAAACTTGTATAAAATTTTTTTATTACAAATTATAGAAAATTTGTAGAAAATTTTTATTTCTTATTACAAATTGTGAAACTTGTATAAGTTGAAATCATATTAATAATATATAAATTTTTTTTGGGCAATTTCACTCTTTCAATCTTATTATTATTATTACATTTTTTGTTTATTATTAAAATTACATTACATTTTTTGTTTAAGTAAAAAAATAATAATTTAACTTTAGACGGGCCAACCAGCGATCCGACCCGACCTGACCCAGGTTGGACCCGAAAGGGTTCACGGGTTGGGCGGGTCGTGAATTAGCGCTATCGACCCAACTCGGTTAACCCAAGGACCCGACCTGAACCCGCCCAAGTTTGGTTCCAACCCGGACGGGTTCAACCCGACCCGACCCGCTAGACCCGTTTGCCAACCCTAGCTACATCCTACTTAAAGCTCCAAGAGTGGAAGGAAAATAAAGAGTCAAATGTGCAAAAAGAAAGGTTCAGAAGATCAAATGGTCACCATTAAGCAAAATCTCTCCTACTTTCACCCCAAAAATGGAAGGAAATGGAAGAATCTAACGCACGAAAATTGATCAGATCCAACGGTCACAACTGTGAGAAATCTTTCCTACTTGCTCCCCAAGAATAGACCCACGTGTGCACCTTCTAGGTCTCCACAAATCGTGCCCTCTTTTCCCCACTTGTATAAACACGAAAACAAGAGCACATAGCAAAATGGAAACGAACAGCTAGGGTTTCGAGGTCCACCAGCTCCAAATCAAAGGTAACAAAAATTCCCCAATTCTCAATATATAGGGTTTCGTTGTTCCCAAGTTTGCTATTTTGAATTCAATCATTCAAAATGGTGCGTTCTTTTTAATTTAAATATCATTAATTGATGTAGCTTTTCTTCTCGAATTAGCCGATTAGGGTTTCTGAAAAAGGGATCAATCGATTAGGGTATTCACAAGCTTGAATTAGAGAACTTGAAAGTTGCAATCTTTGGTGATTTAGAAGGTGTTTTGGTTTGGATTGATTGGTTGTAGGCATGCCGACGTTCACGGCGATTGCTCTGGATAGCCTATTGGAACCTGGGTCTCGAAACCCTAACCCTAACCCTAAGACCATGCCGGCCAAATTGCCCCCCGCTCCTGTGAGGTTGGCGGAGAGGCAGCAGCCCCCAAATTCCACTTCCGAGAAGAGGAGGCCGCCACGTGCGGCGTCCCCGATTCTTTACGCCACCCCTGACGTAACCCCACTTCCGCCGGACTCGCCTTCGTCCTTCCCTCCATCGCCGTACATTGTTAATCATAAGCGGCGTGGGCCGCGGCTGCTGAAGAGCTTGTCGCAGGACAGTGTTGTGGCGGTTGAGGGATCGCAGCCGAGTGAGCTTGAACGGAAGGTTGGGGAAGATGAGAGGAAGTCGTGGAGCGGTGGTGATGATGTGGAGGATGTTGTGAATGGGAATTATAGTCTGGGGAATGGGGTTGTTGAGAAAGTGGAGGTGGGAAAGAGTGAGGGTTTGGAATTGGAAAGAGATGGGATGGAGATCGATGATTTCTATGATTTCCAGGATGCAATGAGTAACGTGAGCTTGATGAGCAGTACAGAGGGGGATGAAGGCAACGGAGAGAGGTCGTGGAAGCAGCCAAGCACTCCTGCTGGGGATTATTATGATGCATTTGAAGGTATTTTTCGGTTGTTTTTTTTTAGCTTATGGTTTGTTATATCTGTATATTCTTTTTGAGCTGGAATGTTCATAGTTACATCTAACTTTTCAGCTAGTGCTCTCTGCTAACACGGTGTGTAGAGCAAAATAGCAGAAGGTCTACAAATGAAAATATATAGAAACACAACAAAAAGTTAAATATCACTATTCTTTCTAATTCTTTTATTTATCAAAACTGTCTTAGACTTAGGTGATGTTGGTAATCTAGAAATATTTAGTCATTTCATAACAAAATCACATAAAATACTTATTTTCCACTGTGGACCAAACTAAAACCTTGCTTCAAGAGCTGATTTTGTCAATTTTTCTCCCAAACTCCATTATTTTATTATGAATATTAACATTGAGCGGAGCTTAGATATGTTGATAAGTTCTCCAATTACTAAAGGAGTGTTAACAATGATGAGATTTTGTAATGAAAAGACCCCCTCTGGCCTTCCACACTAGAGAAACTTTACAGAGTTCCTTCTCTGTTCGAATTATAATTCCTAAATTTTGGTTATTATTTTATTGGATTTAGGTGTATATATGTGCATTGTGCAGTGCTCGCAAGTCAAATATTTCATTCCAATCTATATATGCTATGGCAGTAATGATTTTTCTTGAAGAACCTCCTTTGGTATATCACAATTCAGTATATGTTATGAATCTTATTTATGACCTCCAATTTTTGACAATTTTTGTATGTACATGTTGGGGAAGCAGATGGAGAGTGAAGGACATAGCTTAAGTTTTTAAGGAGTTCTTATGACTCAAAAGACAAAACTCTTTTAAAAATATTTCTAAAAACATGTAATAAAAAAGTCGGCTAATGCCATGGTCTTGGGACATTAACTATTGTACTAGTAAAATGTTAATAAAAAGAAACTGTTTAACTAACAAAGCATTTAAAAATATTAAAATTAATTTATTTTAATACAGCAATATAATTTGATATAAGAAGATAGTATTTAATGTAAACCCTTGTAACAGAGCTTGAATTCTTAAGAAATATAAAGGTGAATTTGGTACCAAATCAGGGCTCTGGTGGGCCTTTTACAACAATAAAAAATGTCATTGCTTTGTATATCAGGAAATGCTTACTTGGCACTTGGCACTTAGGCTATGTAGTTCTTTGTTAGGTAGTTCCTAGTAAAATGTGTTTTATTTAGATGAAACATTCATTTCCATCTTATAGTAATAGTTCTTAATACTAGCCATTCTAGCTGAGGGAGAAATTTTCTCTAGTTGCTCATGCTGTTTTCAGATTTGTGAGTAATGACCTCCCTGATCATAAGCAACTCTACCAACTTCTTTTCTCTTGGTTAGTTATAGTTCGAAGTAGGTTATGACATTGCAATTTGTAAAGAGTATTTCATAGTCTGTGGAGGTTTGCTGTTATTTTGCTTTGCTTGATCTGCATATATACATACTTCATGTATGTATGGGTTGTCAGATTTTTATTCATTGTTTTAATTCAATTCACTATACAAATCGTTTCTCATGTTATTAATTTTTTGAAGTTCTTTCGTTGTGCCTATTCTTCAGAGATATCCAGTGATGGTACCTCAAGATCATCATTTCAAAATATTGAAGATGAACTACGTGAGATGAGGCTGAATCTTTTAATGCAAATTGAGAAGAGGAAGCAAGCAGAGGAAGCCCTCGAGCATGCACAAAGCCAGTGGCACAACCTAAGTCAACATCTATCACTTGTAGGTTTAACACTTCCTGCACTTCCAGCCATTGCAAATGAGGCTGGTGGGGATGTATCAAGTCTTGATCCTGCGGAGGAGTTATGCTGTCAAGTTGTAGTTACACGTGCTGTAGCTGATTCTATTGGTAGGGCTTGTTCGCGAGCGGAGGTTGAGATGGAGATGGAGCCTCAGATTGAGTCCAAAAACTTTGAGATTGCCAGGCTCTGGGACCGACTACAATACTATGAAGCGACAAATAGGGAGATGTCTCAAAGAAACCAGGAGGCTGTTGGTAAGTTGTTGATTGTTTAATGATTTTATCTGTAAAATCATGTTATGCGTATGTTACTATTAAATTTAAGAGTTTGAATATGCATTGTTGTTTAACTATCTAGTATATGTGAAATTGCCCATCTTGCAGTTCCTGCTGAAGGTCAGGAACTGATTTACACCGTAATGTTCACTAAAGTCAGAATTATATGTTCTTAGTGCAGACATACACTATATTCTAACTAATCACTAAATTACTAGAATTTTGAGAGCAGTGGATATTGCACATGCTGCATAGTTGACCTTTCAAAATTCATTATGCTCCTAAACACACCTTTTGGTATAGAGAAGTTTGTAGGATCCATACCTTTTGGTTTAGGTTAAATGAATGGAGGAGCATCTGAAGCATGTTAGCAGAAATATTATATGGGTACCAGAGCACTCAGGTTTTTGGCACTAAAGAGAGAAGACGTGCAGGGCCTACATCCTTTCTGTTTTCTTGTGCATAAGATGACCATACACCTGTTTTCTGTTATTTATATATATTAGAAAAATGTGTGCTGGGTTTGGTCCCATATATTTGGAAATGAGTGTTCCTTTGCACTGCATGTCCCCAATATGCATGACAATAGATGGTGTTGAAACTTGAAAGAGTTTTTGATTGATATAGAACAATATTTATCTGTACATAGTGACACATGTAGTACGTGCTTATTAAGGTAAATCTATCCTGTTGATTTCTGTAGATTATTAGGATTGTCCAAGTATGCGTATCTTTGCTTCAGAATTCATGACTAGCATGTTTCGATGATTGCAGATTGTACCACTGTTATAGAAACTTGTCGGCGCTTTATACTTGGGCAGAAAAACCAAATTGCACTCTGTTTCTATTTAACTTTTGAACTTCATTCATTCTTATTTGTTTGTTTTGTTTATTTATTTTCTAATTTGTAATGTATAATGCATTCTGAAGATATTTTCTCAATTGCGAGATAATTGGCGCTATTCTTCAAATTGCAAGTTATATGCGAATCCAAACATGCTAACTCTATGCCATTTATTGTGAATACTATTACTAATAATTTCATATGGGTAGTTGCATTTAATAACCCCTAACTATGTTCTGGAGAGACTAGTACATCTGAAGTAGTAAAGCCCTGGTTATTTTATTTTAAAAACCCTGCAAATTTGTGGAGATTTTGTATCGATTACTGTCTGCCACATCTGAATTCTAGTTCCTCTATTACTCTTTCAGAGATGGCAAGGCAGCACCGACATCAGAGGAAAAGAAGGCAGAGATGGATTTGGGGTTCAATTGGCCTTGCTGTGACTCTTGGGACGGCAGCCATTGTTTGGTCTTATATTCCGTCATCAAAACCGTCCGCTCAAGAAGGGGACTCTTCGTCAGCAAGCCATGGGGATTAAGAAAACCAAAAAATCCTTGTAATATCCTTAGTGGTTTACTTGTGCTTTTCCTTGTTATTCAAAGGATCTGCATACTAGCTTTCTAGTCTTGTATAAGATCTCTGTGAGGTTTTCTCCGGTGACTATATCCTATACAAAATTTTCTTTTGTTTTATTTTCCTTTCCTTGATGTATACACAGGCCTCTCTCCCCTTGGAGCTCTGAAGGCTTCTTCGACACCCTTTTGTTGTTCCTAAAGCAAATAAAAATACCATGGGGACAGTGATGTGTTTGTCCTCTTAAACTTGCATTTTTTGTTGTGATATGAAATATGATCATATCATACAGGAGAAAATTGCTGTCCTGTTACTGTGTTTGATTGATGGAAGATTGTTATACAATGTAAGCTTCAAACAGATGGGAAAACTAAGAATTTGTAATATAAACTTGAGTCATCTGTATGGTCCGAAGTGGAGGTAGCTGAGGAATATTGATTAATGGTTTGTCTGTAGTAAGAACAGGAGTATAAGAATGTGTGAATCATTTTGTGTGGCTTTGTTTGTTTCCTATTTTTGTTCAATTAGGGCTGTCGAATAATCACTTCTTCTTAAAGTTTAATTAAGCTGATGGATTATGAGCGCCATGGCTTTGTTTTTTTGTTTTTTTTGTTTTTGTTTTTTGTTTTCAATTTATGGTCAAGGCAAATGCCCAAGTACACAAATATGAAAAGAAAAGAGAGAAATCCAAACGCATCCTCATAAGTAAATACATGTAAGTAGAAGATTAGTCAGAAGATGAGCCCAGAATTAGCACTTCGAACTGCGTTTATCCATGGAAACAATGTTCAGTAATAAGGCTGGTTGTACGTATATAATTCCAGGCACCATGTTTCGTACAATTACCAAAGGATCTTTTTTTTTTTTTGATGAAACGGATAGAGTCTACCGACTCCAGCCAGACCAAAAAATTATATTAATCATAAGTTGTACAAAAAAGTTTTACAAGCCGTAAAACCAAACAATACAATCAGCGAAACATAGATGAAATGCACGACGAAAAGAAAAGCAATCTTAGACAATAGATACAAAGACACAACCGATAACGACCAAGACTGTGATGGGGACAGCGAACCGAGACACCCTCCGCGAGAATGAGGTGCGCCTTCAAGATCCCCCAGCAATGGAGAGACCATCAAAATGCAGGGATACGCCTCGGAGGGCCAAGAACGAACCTCCGTTCAGACACAGCGGCTAGAGGAGAGCGAAAAAAAAGGCCCCCCACGAAACACTGCCTGCAAGATCAGACAACGCTGATACCCGGCCTGTAGAGGTCGCCGAGAAATCCAAAGGAGCGACAACTCTCGATGCCCGAGAGGGTACTGAAGAGCCTAGTGGCGGTTAAGCCACAAGAGCGAAACACCCCCTCTAGCAGCACATCAATGGCCACCAACCAAAAAGGTCGCACCGATGTGGTGAAGGATTGCATAAAAGTAGAGTGCATACAGAATACATTCAAAAAACAGAGGAGGGCCAAACCCGATAGAAATAGCGTGCAATAAGAACTACAATGAGATAAACTCCACCAAGCACAGCGCACAGAGCGGGGCTTCGAAAATGCCACCGCTGAACAGAGCATAGATAGCGAAAACTAACCATCGCAAAGCAAAAGCCACATATCCAACAGAAACAAAGAAACAAGCTCCCTAATAATGAACAATTAAAGCCAAACTACCACACAACCCATCGTCTAAACATCCAGAGGAGAGGCAAGAATTGCCAACCCACAAAAAAACCATGGGATCTAACAAAAGCAGAGGACCTTACCAAAAAAAGCCCCAAGCTCAAGGCCAAGTCCGATAAACAGTAGAGCGACAGCCAACAGACTAGAAAACAGTGGAGAGAAAAGAAAAAAGAAACAACCGCTACTCAAAACATGCCCGGCTGAAGCCAAGCAAAACCAAAAGGTGCACTTAGAAGTAGCAACCAAAAGAGAGTAGCTAGCACTAGCTTCAACCCTGCGAAAAAAGTCAGAGGTTAACAGAAATCGCAGCAACAAAGAAAATTATAAAGCAATAAGGTTGCGTAGGCAAAGTAAAGAGTCGTCTAATCTACGACTGCATAGAGAATCTCTAGCTTCGATTTTTAACGTCGAAGACCAGAAGTTAAACAGGAATAAAACTCCTCTATTAAAGGAAAGATAGGAGAAGCGCAATATTTGAACAGTCTCTTATTTCTTTCCAACCACGTAATCCAAATTATAATTTGAACAGAAAGGTTCCACGCACTGCGGTACTTATTATTCGTTGGCGGAATAGACCAACACGTGGATAATTTGGGAGGGATAGAAGGAATTTCCCAAGCTAGAACGCAAATTTTCCACAGGGGGTTAATGAAGTTGCATCCAACAAACAAATGATCAACATGCTCAAATTGCTCTGAGCACAAGGGACACAGCTGTCCCCATGCTAGGTTCCTTTTGTTGAGGATCTCTACTATGAGCAGCTTGTTGTTAAAGGCAAGTCAGGAGGTGATTTTTACCTTAAGAGGTGCACAGGTATTCCAACTGAATTTAGCAAAAGGGGAGTGGATTCCTCGAAAGTTAAGAAAGTTATAAAAAGATTTAACCGAGAAGATCCCTGCCGAGTTCCAACGCCAAGCGACATCTTCTTTCGGCTGCCACTCGAAATTATTAAGGGAGGTGAGGAGTTCGTTAAGAACAGAGGTTAGAAAAGTAGAAAGCTCTTCCGTGAATGGGATGACCCAATGTCTTTGTGCGTTAACCAGGGTGAAGGAGTCAGCCACCGATGCTATGGGATTGGAGGCCAGGCAGAAGAGAGATGGGTAAGCGGAGGCGAGTTTTGTGTTACCAATCCAGAGATCAGTCCAAAATTTGGTCTTGGAACCGTCAAAACAGTCATGGGAGATATCGCACTGGAAAGCTGCGGCCGCTTTCCAAACTCCTTTCCAGAACGGGGATGCATTGCGATGAATAGTGGTGGGAAATTCCCACCAATGGAGAGAAGAAAAACATTTAACCTTGATACTTTGGATCCAAGGTAAGTGATCGTATTTTAGAAATCTCCATAGCCATTTACCCAACAAAGCGATGTTATGGTTCCTGAGGTTCAAAACCCCCAGACCCCCATCCGCTTTGGAAGTGCAGACTAAATTCCAGTTGCTAAGGTGAGTACCCGGCTTGAAATTGGAGGACCCTGTCCAGAAAAAATTACTTCTGATTTGATCAATCCTCTTGATGACCCAAGAGGGGACATAATAGAATGACATCATATAAAGTGGGATAGAGGAGAGGACCGAGTTAAGAAGGATCAATCTACCACCACGGGAGAGGAGTTTCCCAGCCCACACATTGAGTCTGGATTCAACTTTATCCGCCAAGGGAAACCAATCAGATTTTTGCAGTTTACCCCATCGTAGGGGGATACCCAAGTACGTGATGGGGAAAGAAGCAATAGGACAGTTAAAGAAATTGGAGACCTCGATCTGGCGATTGTGAGAACCTTCCAACCAAAGGACCGAAGACTTTTGAAAATTGATCGATAGCCCCGATGCCAGTTCAAAACAGTAAAGAAGAAGTTTTAGGTTACGAAGAGAGTGAGAGTTCGGTTTGGTGAAAATAATAGTGTCGTCTGCGTATTGCAGATTAAGAACACCATCGAAAAGATGCGAGTCACCTAGGCCTTCTATGACCTGCAATTCCCAAGCATTGCGAAGAAGCTTACTGAATACGTCTGCGACAAGGAAAAATAAAAGGGATGATAGGGGGTCCCCTTGGCGGAGGCCACATTTAATTTTAAACTTGTGATTTTCAGAGCCATCGATAATGATAGAGGAGGTGCCTGAGAAGAGGCTGGATTTAATCCAAGCGATCCATTTGGGGCCGAAGCCCCGATTAAAGAGAATATCTAACAGGAAATCCCAACTGACGTTGTCGTAAGCTTGTTGAAAATCGAGTTTGAGCAAGATACCTTCAGAGTGAGATTTGTGACAATAAGAGATGATCTCTTGAGCCGACGCAACACTATCAAGGATAAAGCGATCCTTGATGAAACCCGACTGGGACGGGTCAATGAGGGAAGAAATAACCACACTGAGCCTTGCGGAAAGGACTTTCATAATTATTTTGAAAGACGTGTTGATCAGGCTGATAGGCCTAAAATTTGTCAGCGTGTGCGCTCCCACCATTTTGGGAATGAGCACAATGTGCGCATAATTGATGCGGTCGAAAGAAAAGGAACCCTGATGAAGTTCTTTAAACATGCTTAGAAGATCGTCTTTAAGCCATTGCCAGAATCTTTGGAAAAAGAAAGCAGGGAAACCATCCGGCCCAGGCACTGAATCGCTTTTTAAAGAGAAAACAGCAGATTTAATCTCTCCCAAGGAGAAAGGGGCTTCGAGAGAAGAAAGATCCTGTGACTGAGTACCGTAAAGGTGACTCCAATCAAGGCTAATAGTATGCTGTTTGTGCGACCCAATCAGGTTTTTATAGAAAGAAAGGAAGGCGTGATGGATCTCGTGATCAGAATTAAGATCTACCCTGTTGTCAATGATCGAGGAGATCCGATTACAGCATTGCCTGTGCAACGCGAAGTTATGAAAGAAAGCAGTATTGCCGTCCCCTTCTTTTAACCATTTAACTCTGGCTCTTTGAGCCCATTTAATATGGTCCTGATGAAGGATGTTGGCAAAATCTCGCTTGCACGATCGCCGTTCGGAACTATAGGAATCCGACAAGGGACCCTGCTCCTCCATCTTATCAATGGAATCAATGGTTGCTAGAAGAAAATTTTTAAGAAAGGTTGTGTTGTTTTGTCTTTCGTGATGCCATATCTTGTACCCAAATTTAATAGCGTGAAGTTTGAGAAGGATATTGCGCAGCCCAGAAGACTCGGTAACTGAAGCTAAACATTCCATTATAAGATTGACGAAAAGCTGGCCTTGTAACTAGAATTTTTCGAACCGGAATTTGTGATGATGAGAGAAGGGGAAGTTAGAGTAGAAGGCGATGGGGATGTGATCGGAGGATGGGTTGGGTAAAGCCTTGGAGAAGGTGTTGTGAAACTAGGAAATCAAGTTTTAGGAAACAAGAAAACGGTCGAGTTTGGCCATCGTCGGGGGTTGACGTAGGTTAGACCAGGTGAATGATCTACCGTTAATCGGCAGGTCGGTTAACTGTAGTGCTCGGATGCAATCGTTAAAATAGCAAGATTGGAAATTAGAGGAAGAAGGGGTAGACCTTTCGGAAGCGAACCTGGTGACGTTAAAGTCCCCACAGAGAAAACAGAGGTCGTTAGTGTAATTGTGTAGCGATTGGAATTCGTTCCAAAATTGAGGGCGCCTATCAAATGAGGAGGGACCATAAACCGAAATAACTGAGAGAGTGCAGTTGAGCACCGTCCAGTGCAGTTGGACAATAAGGAAAAAAGTTAAGGCGATGAACCGTGATAAGAGAGAAAACCGACTCTTTGAATCCAAAAAGGATACCTCCCCTAGATCCTATCGCGTCTAAAGAGATCCATTTAGAGATAATGGATCATCCGATAGAGCGAAAGGTAATAGGGGAGGGAGAATCGATCTTCGATTCTTGGATAGAGATAAGGTCACAATGGGAGGAAGCTATTAATTAATAAATCGCCATCTTTTTAATGGGGCAATTGAGACCCCGGTGTTCCAACAGATACTAATCATTAAGATTTTGATGCTCCCGAATTCTATTATGTTCCATCTGCCTAATGGTATAAAGCAGGGGCGAATTATCCGAGCATAGCAAAAATCCCATATCCTGGGCAAGGGAGGCCAGCTCGTTATCTGACAACGAATCAAACTGAGGTCGGAAAATGGAGCCTAATAATTTTTGCTGAGGATGGGGTTGGGGTTGTAGAGGATTGAATCCAGAGAGATCCATTGCTAGTGGCAATGATCCGAGGGAACGAGCTGAATTAGCAATCTCAGATTTTTAGCCTTAAGACGTGCACTAGATCTGATGATACGACTCGGTAGCTTGCGGCTCGACGAGAGCCTAAAAACAGACCACTTTTCCTCATTAAAAGGAGAGGGTTGATGATGTAGATCATCAGAATCGATAGGAGATAATGGAGGAAAAGAAAATAGAGATATCGAAGGATTAGGTTGTGCCGATGCCGCCAGAGACGGCGAAACATGTTTTTGATGGGCTGTGGGGCATGAACAGGAAATTGACACCTCCGGTATACCCCAAACCAATGTTGCCAGATCGGGTGATAACCAACCGAGATTTGTAGGAACAAGAAAGGAGGAGAGAGAGTCCCAGAGAGGGAAAGAAGAATAAGAATAAGAGCTACTACTCGGAGAAAACTTAAGCTGCCAAGCAGCGACATTAAACACAAATCGAATGGAAATAACGGAGCTAAGTCTAGGGAAAACTTGTTTGAGAGAATGCTAGCGATTCAGCTCTGATTCCTCTTCAAGAAGCAAATTGTCCTGATCAATCCATCCTTCATCTTTAGTGGATAGGGACTTCTTGACTTTGATGGGGGGAAGAACCGGCGTCGACTCGTAAGAGCTGGGAAAGTGAGCTTGTTTTTGGAATTTCTCCCAATCCATGCATAATGAGGGTTGACCTCCCAAGACTGCCATTGAGAGGTAGGCTGGAGTGGCTTGGAGGTGGGAGGAGATGATGAAGAGGGAAGTGCCGGGGGGTGTCTCTCTAACAGCGAGGACTTAGGAGGACCAGAGGGAGGAGGTAGGGGAGGTTGGGTAGCTGGGGAAGAAGAAGCAGTAGCTGTAACTCTCGCAGCTTGAAGAGAAGAAATCTCAAGGTTGATCCAAACTAGGTTTGGCCCTTTGGAGGGAGAAATCTTCTTGTTGCTTGGGGAGAAATAACTCTTGTTAGGGAGCGGAAACTTTCTCCTTGATGAGGCCTTATAAGCCCCTTTCAAAATGGCTGGTTCCGTCTTAGACAAAGAGGATGAGCCAAGATGGAAGGGCGATGAGGTAGAAGGTTTAAAGGCAGGCTGCGGAGTCCCAGAGGTGGGCAACGGCAAGGACCCGCTAGGGCTAACCGAGTCGTGGTATTGCACGGAGACCGTGAAGGAAGATATACCATCTCTCAAGCAAAAGACTTCAATCCGGTCAGGCTGCTTGGGGCAACGAAAAAGAGCCTCTACCTGAAGACTCCCCGAGGCTAGCTTAGCCGATGAGGAAATGCTGATTATATCACCAATACATTTGGACATGTCCCCGACCAAACGCAAAGAGTCACAAAAGGGGGGGGGGGGAGGCCTAAGAGAGTGACCTTGGAAGTAGAAGAGCTGAGATCCTGAGACGGAAGACTAATCTGAACCCATTTCCGAATGGAGAGGGAGATAGCTCCAATAGAGAGGAAAGAATTGTCGATAAGTTCCTCAAGAATCTTGGGGGAAGGGCATCAGATCACCACATCACCGTTAGAACAAGTGTAGAGCACCCAATCCCATTCTTTAACATTACAAGAGATACTGAGAAAAGAGTTTAAGGTAAAGAAGAGAACTGAACCTCCGCTGAAAGAAATGGCGCCATAAGTACCAAAAAATTTCAACCTATCAGAAAGTTTCGTTTTCGGGATGAACACGATCGGCTTGGCAGGAAGATTTTTAGAAGCATACGGAGCGGGCGGGAGGAGGGGGAGTGTTGTCGGAGATTCGATTAGCAATAGGAGTTAGGAGTAAGGGAGACCTCGATGACACTTTCTGCTTCTTGGGTTGGAATGCTTGATCCTCGACAAGCTTGCGCTGCAAGGAGGAAAAATCAAGAGCGGCAAGAACTTGATCCGAAATGGGTGCTCCCAGAGTGAGACCCAAAAGCTTTTGAAGCGCGAAATAGCGGTGACGCGCATGGCCAGACTTGAGGCAAAACAAGCTTTTCATCTTGAACGAGCAAAATTTCTTTAAATGCCCAGACTGAAGGCACCGGTAACAGGTAAGTGGTAGCTGGTGAGAATTAGAACGAAAAGGAGAAGAAGATGAAGAGTTAGGAGTGGCGAAGTGACGGGAGAAGGGGGTCTTAGAGACCCCTGGATACTCCTCGAACTGGGGCTAGGGAAGCCCGGAGGAGACAGGCCCAGGTAGAAACAAGAGCCCATTGTTGATTTTTTTGTTATTAATCTTTTTCTTCTTAACCACCTCAACCCAGGTGGAATCCATGGGCCAAAAATGATACCCCAACAATGAAAGGGCCCACTAAGGGAATACACGAAACAGGGAATGGAAATGGTGAAACAGTGTGGAAGCTCACAGGGGAGATGGTGATTCACACCAATCAATCGCCTCACCACAGAGGAGGAGACGAGAAGAACGTTCTCGACAGGAGATAGAGAAGAATCCCAGTGAGGGAGGGAAGAAGGTACCCAAGAGGGGGGGAAAGATGAAAGGAAGTTAGAACGAAAAACTTTTCGCCTATAAGGCCAGAAAAAACACAGGTCCAAAGACCTCCAAATCCACCACAATGGAGAATAGCCAGAACCTCAGATGCCGAAAAGAATAAACCTTAACAAAAAATAAAACTTACAGTGATGGGTTGGGTAGTGGAAGTTGCAGAACAAACAAATACCTCCGCCGAGTCCGCTCTGGGAGGCCGGAAGGACGGAGGCAAGCGGATGACGGAAGCGTCCGCGCTGACTGAACTGACAAAAGGCCCCTCTCCTAGCGTAGAGGATGCTAAGAACAGGACGAGACTCGCCTGGGACGAAGATGGGGCTACAGGGACGGCAGGAAGATGAGCGACTGAAAACAACCCTCATAGATGGTGATCACAGCACCCTAGACCGCTTGGAAGAACACCGTAAGATGACGGATCTAACGGGGTGCTCCGGAGCGGAGGAGAAAGGGCAACGACCAAAAAATGAAGGCAGGGTTACAAGCTAAAAAGGGTTTGGAGATCTCGAAGAGGCCAGCCACTTTAAAGAAGGAAGGGGGGGAGAGATGGAGCAGGAGCTCCGGATCTGAAGGTTCTAAGAATTGAGGAAGAAGGCAATAAGTCGCCAGAGAAAGGGTAACGCAAATAGCTGGCGATTCACAAAGGATCCTTTTCGTTTGCTATCATTTTGAGTGTTGACTCCACTACGACAGAAAAGTTAAATAACAGACTACTATAACAAAGATTGTCAATTCAGCTTCACCCACTCTCAGAACGTCAAAAAAAGATGTTCGATTTATAGAGGAAACAACATAGGCAGAGCAAAACTGAAATCCTAGACATGAGATCTGGATATGTACCAGATTAACCTAATTTTAAGTATAATTCATGGCGACTTTTGTAGATTCTAACACATTGTGCCTTAGGGTCTGTTTGGTTCAAAGGAGGGGAGGGGAGGGGAGGGATTTTAATGGAGGGGAGGGAAGGGGAGGGAAAGGGAGGGGAGGGATTTAATGAAAACTCTGTTTGGTTCAAAGGAGGGGAGGGGAGGGAAAATAATAATTTTCTTGTTTGGTTCATAAGGGGAGGGAATGGATTTTATAATAAAATTACTTTTATACCCTTTTGCATATAATAAGAAATTCATACAACCACTTCATACAATAAAAATTTAAACAACAACAAATTAGAGAAATTTTTTTCTTCTTTTTCTAGTTCATCATTCAATCTATAGGATGTTGATTTTTTTTTTTCCTTCTTTTTCTAGTTCATCATTCAACCACTTCATACAACCACTCATACCATTTTTTTATTTTTTAATTATGGGTTTTGTATAGTATGTAGTTTTGATTATGGGGATGTTGATTTTTTTTTAAATTTTTTTTTTTTTGGGAGTAGGGATCATGTTTAATGACATCACAACTCTGCTGCTGCATCCAAAGGTATTCAAGGATGCTGTGGAAATCTTTGTGGATCAATACAGGGACATGGCCTATATTCACTAATTTATGTTTTGCCATTTTATTTGATTGGGTGGATTTTGAATTGGGTTTTTTATTCGTGTTTTTTTATGGCATAAAAAGATGACGAGAATCTAGTTTGTAGACTTGAGTAATTTATTGATTGGATTTTAAAGGGCAATTTAGTCAAGCCACTTTAAAAAATTAGCCATATTTTCTCTTCCCTCCAAATCCCCCCACTTTTGGAGGGGAGCCAAAATTAGCTCAGGAGGAGTGTTGCACCCCCCATTTCCCTCCCCTCCTCTCCTACAAATTGAACCAAACAAGAAAAGTATTAAAAAACCCCTTCCCTCCCCTCCCCTTCCCTCCATTCCCCTCCAACCAAACAGTGCCTTAAGAAAAAAGGAGAGATCATGCCCACTTTTATAGTAGAAAATAAGATTTTCATTAACAATTCACAAGTAATTGCAATTTCTAAATTATTCTATTGAGCCAATTCATGCTGACACATGCATGCAAAGATAGGGAAAAGACGGGTAAATATAATTGGTGCTAAACTATACCCAAACTTGGGTAACTTTATTATATTTACATGAACAGGATTCTATGGTTACCCCTTCCCGTTTGAAGCTCATACACAGAATTGGAGCAAGAGCATCTGATTCTAATTTACATATTTGGACTGAGTTACATTTATTGCTTATATCAATGCATATTTCTACCATGAAGGCTTGCCCCAACACCTGATATATAATACATGGGAACTTTTTAGCTTACCAGTTCCTTCTCTTTCCCTTCTTACCAGTTGCCTCCAACTGTCACAAAGAACTCATCTATATGATGGTCCCGTCTTTGATGGCCGCATTCTTTAGAACTACAGTGATACCAGATCGAACATAGAACCCTTCTTCGCTCCTATCAGCTTCTTCAACTCCCTGATCAAAAGAGAACAAAAAGATCCCTTTAACAAGAACAATCCAATGATATAACCAAGAAAATACAAATTAGCTGGAGGCAGATGGACTTGCATCTTTGTTCTCAATGATGACATCCTTGCCGATTTTGGCATTCTTGTCAATGATGCAATTCCTGTAAAGATTTTTGGAGCAAATTTTAGTAAGTTTTGGATAAAAGCTACTGTGGGAGTAAAATTCCCATAAAGATATTGGAAGCAAATTTTACACCTGATCTTCGTATTCATTCCTACGCCGATAGGAACCTTTCCCTCTGCCAAAAGAGATGCTATTTCAGCTTCAGTTTGGTAATAGTCAGCACCCATCATCATTGTATCCTGTGATGATCAAAATTTGCTAAGTTCACTTATATGGAATGTATAATTGCATTTCTGTAAAGTTCAATTTAACTCTTAACCTTAGTCATTAAATAATAATTTACATGCACATGTAATGTGTCTTCTTTTACCACACTCGAGCTTTAAGTGGAATTAGTCATAGTTGTTTGTTATCAGCCATTGAATGATCATCAATTTCCACTATAAGCTAGAGGAAAAGAACACGTGCATTGAACAAGTAGATTTTCTTCAGCCACAATGGGAATGAGGTAAGGAAATCCAAACTTCTTATGTTGTATTTCTTCAACAACCACCACCTAAAAAACTATCCTTAAGTAATAATAGTAAATAGTCGAGAATCTTAACCTCCTTGTAGTTGTAGTTACGATAGATAGGCCCAAACAAAAAGGAATTAGGCCCAAGATCAACATGTAATTATGCTTGAATCACTCTGCCTCAAAAGGATTGACCCTACGGCAGGAAATGGAAACTAATATGACGATTGGTGGACAAAATCGAACTAAATGGTCATGCACATGAAGAATGAGTTATCCTCCAGATACTCCACATATTTGAAGCAAAAAGTATAGAACAATTTGCTACAGAGAATTATGTAAATGCAGACAATTGATATATAACCAAAAATAACCTTGAAGGCTTTTGTTTTAATCAAGTGTTCCGTAATTTACTAGACATAGGAAGGAATATGAAGTGTTATTAGATGAATTGCAATGGTGTCATGGGATCAGATAGGAATTCCTGTTGAAAGATGGTGGAAGTTTTATATATTCTTGAACTGATCCAGAACTTTCTAATTATAATGAACATTTTTTAATAAAAAAATTAACACAATCATACAGTGATTAAGTGTATTGCTTATTTTTAGACAAATATCCTAAAGACCCAGCCTTCAAAATAATATACCATAACTAATTTGCTTACAGTTAAACACCTTAACTGAGGCTCTTTTCCCGTACTTTACAGCTTGATTACTTCTTATATGCACCTCTTCTTCATCAGAATTCCGGATATATACTTGGATTTTTATTAGTGAGTTAAAACAAACCAATCAATTTTTCTTGTAAAGGTAGAGAAAAGTAGGGCATTCATTTGACCTAAAGCCAAAGTCTATAGTTAGAGACTTACTTTTAGTTCTACGCCATATTCTAAACGTGAGCGGATCCCAACGACCGAGTGATCAACACTACACTCGTTCAAAAAGCAGCCATGTGAAACAATAGAGTCAATTATCTGCAAAAATTTCAGTTGAGCAGTAATGATGTTGAAAGATTCATAATAAAAGCGCTCAAATATAATGTACATCAAGCATACCCGGCATTTTTCTACTTTGGTAGGGGGTAAAAATCTGGGAGAGGTGAAGAATGGAGTCATTGGATCGTAAAATTGAAATCTTGGAGGCTGCACCATGGTTAAAAATGAAAAACACAAACATTCACATCAAATATAGTACTACAAATAAACATTTATTTTGTGTGATACCAAAACCTAGAGGAAGTTAGGTGGTTCATTAATATATGACGTAAATACTTCGAATGAATTTATCCACTAGAAGACCAACCTGTTCCGTAAGAGCCAAATTTGCATCAAAGAACGATTTGATAGTCCCAATGTCTTCCCAGTAATCATTAAACAAATATGCCTGCCAAAAATCACGCACTCAATAATTTTGAACTGTTTCACTGATGTTATTTATTCACTTAGAATCATGGTTCAGTTAAAAGATCATTCCACTACATCAAAACTCTCTAAACTGTGGGTTGAGATGGGTAGAGGGAGGTCTCAGGTTTAGACAGGAACCAGGTTGTAAGGCTACAAGCCTACAACATAATCCTTCATTCCTTTTTTTTTAAAAAAAAGGGGAAAAACACTGTAAATTGTGATGGATATATATCAAGTAACCCAGCAACTGAATCAAATCCACAGTTGTGGTCATGGTTGGAAGGATCTATGTATATATTTTAACAGGTTTGAGGTATCGGCCAATATGGAGATGTAAGGCCATATCATATTAGGATCTTGCCTACCAATACTCTGACACGTTCAATACTAGTTCAATACTAGTTCAATACAATCGATAAATGAGTTTTTGACCCATGCTTTTGTTATAAAGTAGAACATAATATGCTCCGAAGAAATTTAAAGGAGCTCAAGGATCTTAAAAACCTGAACATTGTGGTCCATTACTGCTGAAGGTATAATCTCTGATCCAAAATCATTCGATGTTGGATATCTCCACCTGTAAATAGTATCGATTAGAATACAAAACCTTCATAAAGCCATGCAGTATTAGCAAGTATGCAATTTACCTCAGAAGCTTCAAAAGAACATCTCTTTTGAAGACGTACACTCCCATTGATGCGATGTAAGGCGTTTTCACTGCTTCTTGATGAGATAACCCAAGAATTGTGGGGTCAACTTTCTGTATTTAAGCAAACAATTCAATCCTTGGTAGATGGTTCCACTCAGAATAGGATTAGGTATCAGTCAGTATGCTTCTTAAAGGCAACATGAGAGATTTTTTACCATGGCTTCCAAGTTGGCACCTTTAGGCTTTTCTGAGAATTGAATCACACGACCAGTCTTATCGATCTTCATCAGCCCATAGTCAGAAGCACGGCTTTGAGAACATTAATACCAATCAGAAAGCTTGTAAAAGGTTTGATAAAGAGATCAATACACTTATTAAAGATGTGAGAAACAATATAAGTTAGATAATTCTCCATCCATAAAAATAAAAAAGGGAAAAGTAAAGATTTTGCTTCTATTATTAGCATTTTCCCTGTTGCATGAGATTCAATAATTTCTAGATGTTAATACACCAAGGAATTTACAACGTTTTCCTTCTTGTATAGAATCCATATGTTCTGTTTACCTGGCTCCTAAGATCAATACAAATTGTGGACGGGGGAATTTGACCAATTAGAAAGAACGTCATTTATATCAACAGTTAGCTGCAGTTAATATCAAATTTTCATATCTTTTCGTCTCTTTTCTCTATTTCTTCTAGATATATTGTGCTTGGACTGTAGTTGGACATAGTAACTGAAGACTCTTTGTAAAGTTAGTTCTCTCATTCAAGTTATAAACCTTGCTAGCCATCTCTCATTTTTAGCCAAAATAACATATATAGAGAGAAAAATATGCTCCGACGGAACTCGCCAAACCTGATGAGGACATCGATTTTGTTTTGTTTAATTTTGAGATTTAGTCATATGTAGTAGTTTTGCAATTTGCACATTTTATTTTACGCATTAGAAAATATTGGAGATTTGTATTGAGATTTATTTTGAGCCTATATATAGGCCTTGAGAATAATGAGAAAAAATGCTACTATTGATTAAAAAAATTATTGTGTGTTGAGTTATAGCTCTACATTCTTTTCTTGTGCGTGTGAGACCATAAAAAATTATTAGGATTTGTGAGAAATCCTAAGAAAGTATTAGGGTTTGTGAGAAGCTCCAATTACACCCCCAAATCCCTAATTAATCAAAACCCTAAATCTCCTTTTCTTCTCTCTCTCCCGCCCTTCTTCTTCCTCTCTCCTTGTCCCCGAAACCCAAACCAAGTGCCACCCCCAATCAGCATCGTTGTTGCCTCCACCTCCCGAACCGCCACCGTTCTCCTCCACCCGCCCCCTCTTCTTGAACCCCGCAACCCATCAATGAAGCCATCTCCCTGTCGCCTCCCTCCTTCCGCCTTCACGCGCAACATCCTCCGACGTCAACTACCTCCAAACCGCCACCACAACCTCACCACTTGCTGCCTCACACCCAGTATCCCGCACCCACCGCCTTTGACGACCAACCCCTTTACTTCAAAACCCTAATGCTCAAATCTCCTCAACTTCAAAACCCTAATTCCCAAATCCCCTTGTTGTTTGCTGTCGTGACCTCACCTTCCGACCACCGCTTCGGCCGCCAACGGACCTCATCTGGCTGCACCCTCACGTAGCCAACCCTCCAAGCGCCTCCCGCTGCTCAAGGCCAGCAACATCGCAACACTGTCTACGAATCATGGCAAACTCTTTCCACTTCTCCATTATTTGTGATACTGCTTTATCATATATAGATTATTATCTAAATTTACTGTCGCCCACAAAAATATTGAGTCTGTGTTTCCACTTGCTAAGTAGGGTACGAAATGTTATTGACTATCTTACTTGCTAAGCACACTTAGGTATATTGGTTGATTGTTATGCTTAAATTTTAATTGGGTTTGTACACTTAATTCATATCTTGAAAATCCATCAAACTAGTTAGTATTTTTAATTCCTGACTTAATCCGTATTACGTCTGGGTAAACTTAATCGTTTAATATTTTTGATAAAATTCTCTATTTAGGGTTAAGTTTACATCATTTTGGTATCAGAGCGAAGGTTTTAAAAAAAAACCTAGTTTTTGCATCATTTAGTCATAATTCTTGCATTCATTTAGGATCGTTTTAGAGTCATTTATTTTTCTTTATTTCTTTTAGATGATTTCAGATAAAATAATAAAAAACCTAGGTGCACTTAGGATACGTTTCCCCAAATTTCAGCAAACACACGTCCCCACGACCCCTAATTTTTTACCATTGGTGAATGCGTCTTCGCAGCTCCATCATGAATCCCGAAGAACCATTCTTGTCCCTCTCAAACCACCCAATCAGGAATCCTAGAAATCAGCGAACCCTTCCTTGCACTGAAATTGGCAACTCTGATATTTCCACTACCCTCGTTGTCATTCAAGCAACTCTAGCCAATATCAATCAGAGGCTTGAGAAGGTAAAATTGAATCAAAATATTGTCCATGAGCTTCATCGTCAGATCCCTTAAGGAAATGATCGTGACGAGCGACGTCAAAGATTGTGACCCTGACAAACAATACAAGAAGAACATTAACGCTGATGTTCCCCACTTTAAAGACTATATGGAGCCTCAAGCTTATCTCGATTGAATCCGTGCTATAGACCACTACTTCGTGTGGTTTGACATGAGTGAAGCCCTGAAGGTCAAATTTGCCACGATGATATTGACTGAAAAAGCTCAACAACACTGGACAATCTCACTGAGAGATATGCGTCGTAGGTAAAGAGAAGCTCACTGAGAGATATGTATCGTTATCGTTCCAAACCCGATTGCTACATTCGTGGAACCAACTCTATCAAGGAATCAAATTCACGACTTTCTTATTCAGTGGAATGCCGTAGGTAAAGAGAACGAAGAACAAACTCTCTCTAGGTTTAGAGCCGGATTACGAGCCGATCTTAGAAATAAGTTAATTCATAGAAATGTGGATTCATTGGCAGCAGTTTATGTCATTGTCCTCGATATGAATTTCCTTACAAGTTTCCCCTATAGGTCCAGCGATTCCAGAGATCATTCATCTAGAATGACCTCTACTGAGTCCTCTAGACCTGAGCCCCCTCTTCTCACCAACAAGTCTTACCCAAACAAGCCTATTTCAAATCTCTATTCACTTAGAAATGACAACACAAGTAAGAACACTGAAAGAGATTATTCTAAGATTGATCCTCTCAGTAAGTGCTATAAATGCAAGGGATACGGCCATGCTACTGGCAACTGTCCCAGCCCCAGTAGGATCAATATTGTAGAAGGTACCGCTATCATTGCTGATGAGCTCGACAATGAGTTTACCTATGAACCTCACGTAAGTGATGACTTTGCTGAAGAAGAGGATGACCAACCACTCCACTGTATCTGGTCGATCCAATCACCTCCACTGAATGTACATGAGTCACTCATTCCTTTCCAAGTCACTTGGCAGTCTATAGATTTTATCAATGTGTTAGAACATCATAGTCTCAGAGTCTGCATCCCGCATTTATGATTTGTATAGAAAAATTTTCAAGGAAATTAATGAAAATAATTTTACTACAAGTTAATAGCAGATACTAGAAGAAAATTTAAAACTTTTGATGCTGGTAACAAAATGATGGTTCGGATTCATCCGGAACGGTTTCCAGTTGGATCCGTTAAGAAATTGAATGCACGTGCTACAGACCCATTTAAAATTCTGCATAAAATCAATGATAAAGCCTATATCGTTGACCTTCCTGAAGGTTTTGGCATAAGTAAGACTTTCTGATGTAAAACTAACCATAAATAGAGAATTTCCAAGATTCTTAATGGATTAATTTTACCAACATGTAATGTTGATCAAAGTTGGAACTTTAAACAATTAATCGGTTTGATGGATTTTCAAGAATTGAATTAAGTAACACAAACCCAATTAATAATTCAGTTCTAACAATCAATAATTAACTTCCTAAGCGTTCTTAGCAAGTAAAAGATTCAATACTGATTTGTACTCTAATCAAACACGTGGAACACTCAATCTCAATTAATTTTGTGAACGATAGGCAAATCAGATAATATAGTAGATAACAGAGCAGTAGAACACAAATATTTAAAAGTAAAAAGAGTATACCGAGGATTCGAAGAACAATTGCGACAGATCTTGGATGGCAGCAGCAAAGAGCACAGCAATCAAAGAGACAGTTCTGGCAGCAACAACCTCAAGAGCAATGGCAGCACTAGCAGTGATGGGGAACCACAAGAGCTGGCCGACGTGGGTAGGATGGAGGGTCGGAGCAGTGGTGCTCAGAGGAGGGGGGGTCGACGGGTGCAGTCGAAGGAGGTTGGGTCGTGAGGGTTGCGAGGCTGTGGAGATGGAGACAGGATGACCAAAGGCAAGGCGGTGCACAGGGGAGGCGATAGGGTTGGACAATTTCGATGAGGGTGAAGGCGTTGATGAAGGCGTGGAGATGGATCGGGACTGGGGCAACTGGACTTGGTGGTGGAGGTGAAAGCTAGTCGACGGGGATGACGACAGAGGAGGGGGGAAGGCCGTGCGATGTCGGATGGGGATATGGGGGGTCGGGATTTCGAAAGGAAGAAAAAGAAGATAGATTAGGGCTTTGATTTGGGAGATTTGGGAAATTAGGATTACGGATTTGTATTTGGGGTTTTTTTTAATTTGGGGTAGATTTTAGAGTTTATCACAAACCCTAAAATTATATTAGGATTTATCACAAACCCTAATAAGTTGAATCTCAATTGTATCACACAAAGGAGAAATGAATAGCAAAACTCAACACAATAATTTTAATCAAGAATAGCATACTTTCTCATTAATCTCAAGGCCTATAGATAGGCTCAAAATATATCTTGATACAAATCTCAAAATATTCTCAGAATCTCAAATACATAAAAAAGATTGCATATGACTATAATTGCCGAAAACAAATATGGTACTGAAATAAAATCTAAACAGAATAGATGTCCTCATCATTCTTTCCGGGTGGGAGAGAGCTCGACCCAGTCGAGTCAAAACAAGTGATCTTGTCATAGTGCTCCAAAAGATCTGGATCCAATTGCGGGAGCCCCTCACGATCACTGCAAGTGTCATCCGACTTCGTCTTGTTTTTCCACCTTACCAAATACTTGTGCATACCACCATCTCTTGTGGAGATTATCTGATCATCTAAAATATTATTCAATTCTTCTGTCGGTGGGTGAATAGTATCAGGTAAAGGGGTAAATGTGGGAATCTCACCATTAGACTGTAGGGTAGGCTCATCTATAAGAAAATTTTTAGGGTTGAATTTTGAGCCTTCATAAAGTACTAGATCCTCAATATTGAAAGTCTTACTTATGCCAAAACCTTCAGGAAGGTCAACGACATAGGTACTATCGTTGATTGCATGTAGAATCTTAAATAGGCCTGCAGCACGTATATTCAAGTTCTTAACGGGTCCAACGGGAAACCGATCCGGATGAATCCGAACCATTACCTCGTCACCAATATCAAAAGTTATAAATTTCCTTCTAATATCTGCTATTAACTTGTAATTAAAATTATTCTCATTAAGTTTCTTGAAAATTTCTCTATGCAAGTCATGAATGTTATATGCAAATATGGGTGCAGACTCTATAACTTTGTGATGTTCTAACACAGGGGTAAAATCGATGGGTTGCCAAGTGACTTGGGAAGGAATGGGTGACTCAGGTATACTCAATAGAGGGTACTGGACAGGCTGAATACAATTGAGAGACTGGTCATCCTCTTTTTCATCAAAATCATCACTTATATTAGGTTCATAGGTAAACTCATTGTCGGGCTCATCAGCGATGACTGCGGTACCCTCTACTATATTGATCCTACTTGGGCTGGGACAGTTGCGAGCAACATGGCCATATCCCTTACAATTATAGCACTTAGTGAGAGGATCAATCTTAGAATAGTCTCTTTCAGTGTTCTTACCCGTGTTGTCATTTCTATGTGAATAGGAATTTGAAGTATGTTTATTTGGGTAAGACTTGTTAGGGTACTGAGGAGAGGAGTGCTCAGGTCTAGAGGGGTCAGGAGGATTCATTCTAGAGGAATGATCCATCGAATTATTGGACTTGTAATGGAAACTAGCTTTAATGGAATCCATATCGAGGACTAGGGCGTCGGCTGCTACTATTGAGTCCACATTTCTATGAATCAGCTCGTTCCTCAGATCGGCTCGTAATCCAGCCCTGAACCTAGAGAGAGTTTGTTCTTCACTCTTTTTACCTAAAAGATTGCACCGAATAAGGAAGTCATCAAATTTATCAATATATTCTTGTGTGGATTTACTTCGTTGATAAAGTTGGTTCCACGAATCTAGCAATCGGGTGTGGAATGATAACGGGACATATCTCTCAGTGAACTTCTCTTTTATGGCTTCCCAAGTGGCTAAGGGTGTCAGGCCTTGGCCTCTGCGGGCATGTTTAAGATTGGTCCAGTGTTGTTGAGCTTTACCCGTCAATTTCATAGTGGCAAATTTAACCTTCAGGGCTTCGCTCATGTCAAACCGCACAAAGTAGTGGTCCATGGTACGGATCCAATCGAGGTAAGCTTGGGATTTCATGTGGCCTTCAAACTGGGGAACGTCAGCCTTAACGTTCTTCTTATATTGTTCGTCAGGGTCACTTTCTTGACGTTGATCGTCACGAACATTTCCTTGAGGGATCTGACGATTGACAAGAAGCTCAGGGACAATGGTTTGATTTAACTCCACTTTTTCAAGCCTCTGATTGATATTGGCAAGAGTTGCTTGAATGGCAGCTAGGGTAGCAGTGATATCAGAGTTGTCCATTTCAGGTTGGGAAAGTCTAGCATTCCTAGTTGGGTGATTTGGAAGGGATAAGAAAGGCTCTTCAGGATCTGTGATGGTGCTGCGAAGATGCATTCACCAAAAGTGGAAACTAAGGATCGTGTGTCTTAATTTTTTTTTTAATGAATCTGAAATGACCTAAAATAAAAAAAAGAAAAAATAAAAGACTACACAATCCTAAATGAATGCAAAATTGATGCCTACGATGCAAGAACTGGGGTTTTAAGAACATTCACTCTGATACCAAAATGATGTAAAACTAACCCTAAATAGAGAATTTCCAAGATTCTTAATGGATTAATTTTACCAATATGTAATGCTGATCAAAGTTGAAACTTTAAACAATTAATCGGTTTAATGGATTTTCAAGAATTGAATTAAGTGTCACAAATCCAATTAATAATTCAGTTCTAACAATCAATAATTAACTTCCTAAGTGTTCTTAGCAAGTAAAAGATTCAATACTGATTTGTACTCTAATCAAGCATGTGGAACACTCAATCTCAATTATTTTTGTGAACGACAGGCAAATCAGATAATATAATAGATAATAAAGCAGTAGAACACAAATTTTTAAAAGTGGAAAGAGTATACCGAGGGTTTGAAGAACAATTGCGATAGATCTTGGATGGCAGCAGCAAAGAGCACAGCAATCAATGAGACAGTACTGGCAGCAACAACCTCAAGAGCAATGGCGGCACTAGCAGTGATGGGGGGCCACAGGAGCTGGCCGACGTGGGTAGGATGGAGGGTCGGAGCGGTGGTGCTCAAGGGAGAGGGGGGGTCGACAGGTGCAGTCGAAGGAGGTTGGGTTGTGAGGGTTGCGAGGCTGTGGAGATGGAGACAGGACGACCAAGGGCAAGGCGATGTACAGGGGAGGCGACGGGGTTGGACGATTTCGATGAGGGTGAAGGAGTTGACGAAGGCGTGGAGGTGGATCGGGACTGGGGCGACTCGACTTGGTGGTGGAGGTGAGAGCTAATTGACGGAGATGACGACGGAGGAGGGGGAAGGCCGTGCAATTTCGGATGGGGATATGGGGGTCGGGATTTCGAAAGGAAGAAGAAGATAGATTAGGGTTTGGATTTGGGGATTTGGAAAATTAGGGTTACGGATTTGTATTTGGGGTTTTTTTTTTAATTTGGGATAGATTTTAGAGTTTATCACAAATCCTAAAATTGTATTAGGATTTATCACAAACCCTAATAAGTTGAATCTCAATTGTATCACAAAGGAGAGATGAAGAGCAAAACTCAACACAATAATTTTAATCAAGAATAGCATACTTTCTCATTAATCTCAAGGTCTAAAATAGGCTCAAAATACATCTTAATACAAATCTCAAAATATTCTCAGAATCTCAAATACATAAAAAAGATTACATATGGCTATAATTGCCGAAAACAAATATGGTACTGAAATAAAATCTAAACAGAATAGATGTCCTCATCACTTTCAATATTGAGGATCTATTACCCTATGAAGGTCCAAAATTTAACCCTAGAAATTCTCTTATAGATGAGTCTACCCTGCAGCCTACTGGTGAGACTCCCACATTACCCCCACTACCTGATACTACTTACCCACCGACAAAAATTAGATAATATTTTTAATGATCAGATAATCTCTACTAGAGATGGTGGTATTCATAGGTATTTGGTGAGATGGAAGAACAAACCGAAGTCGGAGGACACTTGGATTGATCGTGAAGAGCTTCAGCACTTGGATTCAGATCTTTTGGAGCACTATGACATGATCACTAGTTTTTACTCAACTGGGTCGAGCTCTCTTCCACCCGAAGAGAATGATGAGGACAATCGGTTCTGTTTTGTTTAATTTTGAGATTTGGCCATATGTAGTAGTTTTGCAATTTGCACCCTTTATTTTATGCATTAGAATATTTTGGAGATTTGTATTTAGATTTGTTTTGAGCCTATATATAAGCCTTGAGAATAATAAGAAAGAATACTATTATTAATTAAAAAAAATTATTGTGTTGAGTTATTGTTCTGCATTTTTTTCTTGTGTGTGAGACCATAAGAAAGTGTTAGAGTTTGTGAGAAGCTCCAATTACATCCCCAAATCCCTAATTAATCAAAACCCTAAATCTCCTTTTCTTCTCTCTCTCTCCTGCCCCTCTTCTTCCTCACTCCTTGTCCCCGAAAACCAAACAAGTGCCTCCCCTAATCACCATCGCCGTCGCCTCCACCTCCCGAACCGCCACCGTCCAGCCCGCCCCTCTTCCTGAACCCCGCAATCCATCACCGAAGCCATCTCCCCGTCGCCTCCCTCCTTCCCCCTTCACCCGCAACATCCTCCGACATCGACTGCCTCCAAACCGCCACCACGACCTCGCCACTTGCTGCCTCACACCCCAGTATCCCACAGCCACTGCCATTGACGATCAACCCCTCTACTTCGAAACCTTAATTCCCAAATGCCCTCAAATTCGAAACCCGAATCCCCAAATCCCCTTGTTGTTTGCTGTTGCGACCTCACCTCCCGACCACCGCTTCGGCCACCGACGGCCCTCACTTGGCTGCACCCTCATGCAGCCAACCCTCCAAGCGCCTCCTGCTGCTCAAGGACAGCAACATCGCAACACTGTCTACGAATCTCGATAAACTCTTCCACTTCTTCATTATTTGTGATACTGCTTTATCATCTCTAAATTATTATCTAATTTTACTGTCGTCCACAAATATTGAGTGTGTGCTTTCACTTGCTAAGTAGGGTACGAATCGTTATTGACTATCTTACTTGCTAAGCACACTTAGGTATATTAGTTGATTGTTAGGCTTAAATTTTAATTGGGTTTGTGCACTTAATTCATATCTTGAAAATCCATCAAACCAAATAGTAGTTTTAATTTCTGACTTAATCAGTATTACTTGTTGGTAAACTTAATCGTTTAATATTCTTGAAAAATTCTCTATTTAGGGTTAAGTTTACATCAAAACCACTCACCAAAATAAATATCTCAGATTTAATAGTCAGATGTGGCGAAGTTGTATTGCTCGCCAAACTTCCCATCTGTTCTTTTTGCCTCTCAAAACCCAAAAAATAAAATCAAAACCCCCACAAAAATTGAAACCAAGTCGAAATCTGATCACGAACTTCAAGATCATTACGAACTAGGGATCGTGAGCTCGTGAACTCGCGAGAAAGATTTTTTTTAGCATGGGCTTTTTTTTGGGTTGAGCTTTGTATTTTACTTTAATCTAATTTTGGGCTTTTTTTGGGGGGGGGGGGCCTTAGGCTTTATATTTTATTTTATTTTAATTTTGGGCTTTTTTTTGGGCTTGACTTTGTATTTTATTTTAATTTAATTTTGGGCTTTAAAATTTATATGACTAGCCAAAATAGCTAGCATGATTGGAGTGTGCACTTTTATTGCTAACTAAATTATCCAATTGTTCTTCATTTTGCCTATTCTAGCGAGCCAAATTGGCTAGCGTGGTTAGAGATGCTCTAAACAGTAGGCAAAACTAACCAAAGATTGTTATTGATTGACTGTAAATGTTGCACTAGGCCGAAGCATTTGACATATTTTCACCAGAATTTTCTCTTCCCTTCTTTAAATCTACTAATCATAATCCCTAATTCAGTAACTAAAGCTTCCTAACAACTGTCTTAAACATCATCATACCACCAGATGTTAACTTGTTCAGTAGCATTGAGAAAAATGATATTGATCCACTAGAAGAGGAAAGTTTCCCAGTTTTTACCTCATTGATATTAAGTTATCTGTATATTCCCCAAAAAAGAAGGTACTTGCATAAAATAACCACTACATAATTGCACAAGCCAGACACCAGCTCGTAACTTATAATCTCTATATAGCCCTAACAAGCCTATGCTAAATCATTGATCATCACTAGAACAAAATACATCACCGGAAGCAGGTGTATTAAAATTTCATGTGTACATAACAATTTGTAGTAAAAGAAGTACACCAATTAAGCGCATTAGTAAACTACTGCTCTCAACAATGAACACACACACACACACACACATGCATGCTGTTTGGAGTGCGGCAAGTGATAGACTAATATTATATTTTGTAAGTTAAAAAGAAAAAAAAAACTTGTCAATTTTGTGTAAAAAATTGTTGCCAGCGTGCTATCATTCTACAATTATGTTGTTAACACTATAATGAACATGCTGAGAACCGTTAAATCATTCATATAACTCTAATATGATTAATTAAATGATCGTAATACTGATAAAAATAATTCTCGGGCATTACCTGTCATCCATAAGAATACATGAAACTGTAATATCTGCACCTGTGTCAATATGCTTCTGCATGCAGTATAACACACACCATTAGATATTTATACACCAGCTATATTTTCTTTAACGGAAAAAACAAATTTATGTCATGCCTGCACAAAGTCCATGTAATCCATTCGATACAAGTGATCCCCAGACAAAATCAAGACATTCTCAATGTTCTTATTCTTGGCATCCTATTTAAGCATAAAAAATAAAAGAGTTGACATTATTATGGAGAGCAACAAGAAAGAAGTGAGGATATTAGTTTTAAATTCTCTATAAACAAACCTCGAAGACCCAAATGAATTGTCTGACAGCATCTGCCGTACCCTGGAACCAATTCATGCCAGTATCTCCCGGTGTCTGTGTTGCTGCCAAAACCTATTCATTGAATAAAAGGAGAGTTTAGACATGCCCATATTTAAAGATTCCCTCTTCATTAGTAACTCACAAGTATGAAATAATTCAGTTTTAGACTTCATAACTGCACTAAAACATGAGCATATATCAATGACTGTGAACATCATGGTAATAGTTGTAGAGAAAACGTGTGAAGTTACACTTTACAATAACTTCTGATTATACTCACGTACTGCCTCAAAATTTATATAGTTCTTTTAAGACTTATGCCGAACATCTTGTTGGGTGTAAGAGAAAATTCTACAGTCAAATGATAGTACCTCAACAAATCCATCCCCAAAGCTGATCCCATTTCCAAAATTATAAGTCCGAGCAAGATGGCGATTGAGTGAAGCTGAATTGAACTGAGTCATGATGAAAATTTTGTTTATCCCACTGTTAATACAATTGCTCATAGGAATATCAATGAGCCTATAACATCCTCCAATAGGTACCTACATGAACAGTGTCATTCGTCAAGTGTTCAACAAATGCATATCTTTTAGGGTTTAGACTTTACTATCTAATGAAATATAATATTTTGTTCATTTATCAAATCGACAATAAGAAATAAGTGCACAATATATATATATATATATATATATATATATATATATATATAGAGAGAGAGAGAGAGAGAGAGAGAGAGAGAGAGAGAGAGAGAGAGGGGGGGGGGGGGGGGGGGGGGAATGCTCTATTGCAAACCACTGAAGCTGTTGTTGGGAACAACGACTTCAGTATGTTAACACTGAAGCTGTTGTTTCCAACAACAGCTTAGGTTATAAAACTAAGCTGTTGTCGAAAATAACGGCCTCAGTGTTAACATAACTAGTGTTAACATAACTGAAACAACGGCCATACCCATTTGCACGGGACCCGTTTGCAATGGAGCATTGCCCATATATATATATAGAGAGAGAGCAATGCTCCATTGCAAACCACTGAAGCCGTTGTTCGAAACTAAGGTTGGGCATCGGTCGGTATCCGACCTAATATGGACCATCCACCACCGATCCAAAGAAGATCGGTTTTTTAATTTTCTCATCCGCAACCAATCCGAACCTTAATTGGATCGGTTTCCATCCAAGCCGATTAAGCTCGGTTTGGATTAGATTGGATGGTCGGTTTGGCATGCTACTTTTCACCTTCAACATTATTCATAATTTTGTTGAAATTTAAAAGATCAACTTCAATCAAACTTAAGAAACAACTTGCTATTTGTTATTCAGAAATGAATTTAAAATGAAGATTCATAAAACCACAAGTTGTTAATGAATTTTGCACTAATTGTTTGAGATGATGACGTTTAAATGAGTGAGATAAACTGCTTTTTCACTTACATACTTCTGTAATCTTAATTTATTATCATAAAAGAAACATCAATAACCATAGCTAATTGAATTTCAGGTGCAATAAAAGAAGATTTAGAAAATAATTTCAGCTTGATTTGATTAAAGTAACTACTAAATATTACATCAACTTTATGATTCTATTAAGTTGGGTCACACTACAAATCAAGCATTTCTCTACAACATAACACATAGGATTATGGAGAACCAAAACATAGGTAGAACAACTGCTCAGTTTGTATTAAAGAAATTAAAAAAGACTGTTTGTATCTCAAGAAAAATGAGAAATGACTATTTGTATATTCAAAAAATTAAAGGTAGAACATATTTTTTATAGAGGTATAGTTGGTTCGGTTTCATCGGTTATTTGAAAGCCTCATCCAACAACCGAACCGGTCCAATTGGTTATTGAAGATCAAGAACTGATCCAATCCAAACCCCCAATTGGTTCGGTTAAAAACCGGTCGGTTCGGATTGGTCGGTTCGGATAATAGTTGCCCACCCCTATTCGAAACAACGGCTTCATTTATTTTGAACCTAAGCCGTTGTTCCGTTATATTCGGAACAATAGCTTAGATTTATAACCTAAGCCGTTGTTTCCAACAACGGCTTAAGTAGTTTGTATATCCGTTTGCACGGGACCCGTTTACAATGGAGCATTGCTCACACACACACACACACACACACACACACACACACACACACACATATATATATATATAAAGAAAGAAAAAAACAGAAAAAGTAAAGATCCACATAATACTGAAAAATCTTCCACTACAAATTTGAAGTTCCAATGTGATCGCAATATTTGAAACTATAAGAAAATAATTAGAATACTTATCACTAAAAAAAAAAAAATCTTACAGCTGGTTTTGCTCTGTGGCTGGTAAGAGGGAAAAGACGTGTTCCTGCTCCTCCTCCCAAAATGATTGAAGCGATACTTTTGGGGTCAGCCTTTCGGGCCTCAAACATTGGTGTCTCGAGTACCTGAACTCATTGCATAAATCAGCAAATCACATATCAGAAAGCCAAACTGGATAGAACACATTTCAACTTTACAGCCATTTGAAGTTGCTAGAAATCTAATACATATTTTAAATTAGTCAGTCCGACGTATTTTTCGAATTTCTGAAGAAGAAAAAATTGCTGCTAATATTGGTAAGCCCCTTGGACGGATCATGAAGATCCGTCTCTGGAGGGGCCCACCTTTTTTTCACTAAAAAAATGTTTTTAATTATTAAAAAAATCGTAAAAATTATTTAAAATTCGTGGGATGGATCTCGAAGATCCGTCAGATCATAATTTTTTTTTGTTTGCTATATTATAGCATTTTACCCCTGCAGCAAACTTGCTTTGCTATATGTATAATATGCATTTATGCATATTTAGCAAAGCACGACTTGGATGCTCTTAATACCCATAAAATGTTCTTGACATTACAGCAAATCCAAAATTGTAGTATGAGTTCAGGAATTTATATCTATTCTCTACCAGACTCTTGCAGGTCAAGCTCACACTGGTGAGCCGTCACCTGAATGCGATAATTTTTAATAATCAACTTTAAATATGCACATGATGGAATTTAAGCCTAGGTATCTCAGATAAAATGTGAAAATATTCCTTTCAGTCCATCAACATTCCAAAGCTGTAACAATCATTGAGAAAAATATATTTATTCTCCAACAATACAATCAGCTTGTGCTTGAAAATCCTACATGTTCAGAAGTCAGATGAAGTCCTACAAATAGTTTCAAATAACATTAGTTAAATTTTTTTGAGGGTTTCTATACTTCTCTGATTATTAATTATTTGCAATTTGCACAGGATTTTAAATTGTAACATAATTCCTCTTCCAACTAAAAGCACTTAAGGATCTCAGAAACCTAACCAAACCCCCATCTTGATGCAACTTCCATTTCATTTGCGCAAGCAGCAAAGCCATGTTACGAAATGTCATAAAATCTAGAGATACTTCAGTCACCTCAACTGCACAAAAACCATCCAAAATCCCATCTTGCAAAAAAGTACTTACAAAACAAAAACACAGCCATTTCAACTATTCTGTAATGAATCCCAAACACGCAACAACTAAAATAAAAATAATATAACCATCCAAATTCCAATAAGCAGGACCAGCAGTATATTCACTTAAAATTGGACTACTCAGCATAAAAAAAATTCCCTTCCCCTTCTGATTCCCAGCAAACAGAATCTAAAAACCAAATTAATAATAATTAAAAAAGATCTCTTTTTAAAACCAAATCACTCACCAAAGTCTCCTTATTGGCATCTGAGGTGAGAACAGAGAGTGCATCCCCACTTCTACTCTTGAAACCCTTGTTCCCCAATCTCACATTGCTCCTAAAACAACACTTTGACTCTTGACCAAAGAACTTACTACTCAAACTCCCCAGCCCAACTCCAGCCCCAACTCCTCTCTCTTTGAGACTAACATTAGCCTTAAAGGCAACACTGCAACAATCCATTGATGCCCAAACTAAACTCTCTTAAACCCCAACTGAGCTGAACAGGGTGGAGATCTGGTAAGACCCAGGTGAGAAACGGTGGAAAATGCGTGAAACCCAGATGAAAAAAAGGTGGGAATTTAGAGGCCCAGTCCCAGATCAGTGAGAAGTCTTGGAATGCTGAACTGAGTGAGATATATTATTGTTATTTTGGAAGTTTGCTTCATAGGGGTTTTTGAAGGCCGTGAAGGATGGTGACATGTGTTGAGTTTAGGTTTTCTTTCATTAATGGCATATGAGGAGTCACGTTAGAGATTTTGTTCTTTTGAATTGTTAGTCAGTTTTTTAATAGTGCTTGTATTCTTAATAGTGCTTGTATTCTGCTAGTTTTGTGATAATTTAATGCACTTATAAATTTGTTATTTAGTGGTACTTGCAGGATGATTTGTTAGATGGAGCACAATCTTGAATGTAATCTCATCTCCTTATCCACCTACTATTGCTACTAGTTTAAAAATGCAATTAATAGGGGTGTTCATCGGTTCAAAAACCGAACCGAACCGAACCGAACAAAACCGAACCGAACCGAACTTTTCGGTTTGGTAAAATTAAAACCGAACTCCGAACCGAATATGTACATTTCGGTTTTAACCGAACCGAAATATATCGGTTCGGTTCGGTTAATAACCGTACTAACCGAACTTAAAAAAATGATTTCAGTTTTGAATGTTTATATTAGATTCTGAGTGAAAGATTCATTATTCAATATTCATTAAGCAAACAACAACCAATTAGCATTGTACTCATAATTTATACACTACAAAATTACAGTAATAACTAGCAAAAAACCTTAATTTACAAGTTACAAATGATTACAATTTATAACCAATCAACTATATAAGCTAATATTTTACAATTTGAAATTATCTCTGACTTTCTGTAACACTGTTGTTGTTTGCAGGCCTCATCTGAGTCATCTCAACTCTCAAGCACACCAGAACAAATGAACAATCAGCAAATGAACAAAAAACTTGAGCCTGCAACACCAATCAAAACAATCAGCAATTGTCAATATGTTTTTTTTCAAAATAAATTGTCAAGATGTAATGTGGTAGTATAAGCACAGTACTTGTTCAATAACATTTGCTTGAGACTGTTCAATAAACAAACATAGATCACCTCTTCCTCGCCACCATATTGCTCCTCCAGTGCTCTCTTCATATCTTCTTTTGTTACTCGCTCATCGTCAAATTTGAACCTGAAAATGACATTTACAATTGCTGTTCAGATTTTATGCAGAACGGGGTATGATTGTGATTTCTTGCGCTATACTCTTAACAGTTGGGGTCTGCTGAGTGTAGGATCAGGATTTTGGAGTTTAACGTTCGCTATTTACTATATATAATCTTATATGGTTCCAGATTCATCATTCTGTTTTCACAGTAAAACTGTTAAGATCATTTCCTAGCTGAACAAGCACTTAAACTTTAAATATACTATACATTGCAGTTGAGATACCCTTATATGTTTCAGTCATATGCAATGTATCTGAACAATTCTAGGTATCCTCAATTATAACTTGCAGTTGCTTAGATATAATAAACCAGGCTAGAAGTAACTGAGCTATATCATCCAAAGGTTTTGATTAGAAGCTATTTATGTCTTATTTTATATTACTGTTGCAAAAAGAAAATGGTAGTATACTGTAAGCAAAATGAATTTAATAAAAAATGAGATTCCAAACCTAAAAAGTCAAGCTATTAACACAATGATCATATGAAACATTGATAAACCTCATTTCTGTACTTTTTTTTCTCCCATCAGAATCATATAAAAGATGAAAAGTATCATATAAATAAGACATTAACAGAACGAGGAAGAATGAGGATATAGGAAGAATGAGGATATAGAAAGATGAAAATATTTGAATCCTCACGACCCCTACTATCTTGTCTATCCATATCAAAATCCATACTAATAGTAAAAAAGTTCACAGGTGACAGTGCAGCAACTAGCAATTCTTCGAATCAAATCTACCAATTTAAACCAAACAAAAGTATAAACCAAAACTTATTAATTTCTCGTTACAAATTTAATATTTTAACACTTAGAAGTTAGAAATATCAAGATTAATTTATACCTTAGCACTTAGCAGCTTAGTTTGAGAGGCACTGCGAATCGCGAGGCACTGCCACTGCGAATCGCGATGGAGAATCCGGGGAATAGAGGAGGCCGGTCAAGGGAACGGCACGTCGGCGCCAGAGGAGGATCGGAGAGTCGAGACTGGAGGGTGCGAGTCGTGCGACTGTGCGAGGGTGCGAGTCGTGCGACTGTGCGAGGAGGGATGGAGATCGGGAGTCGAGAGCCGATGATGTAGATCGACTGATCGAGAGTCGAGATCGAGAGTCGAGACCGTCTAGGGTTAAAGGAATTGAGAATTGAGAGAGAGGAGAGGAATGGATCTGTGAAATTGAGAGTGATTTGGAGATGAGCCTTGGCCGAATTAATAGATTGAGAAGGAGAAGTGGAGAAGGAGAACTCTGGAAAAGTCATCATTAATAGATAGTTGTACTTGAGAAGTGAGAACGTCGGTGAAGAGTGAAGTCACTGAAGTGGAGAAGAAGATGAGAAGTCAAGGGTTAGGGCATCGGTTTTCGATTTTGGCTGAGGTGAAGAGGGAAGGGGAAGGGCCGAAGGGTATTAATCTGAGAAGAAAAAAAAGTTCGGTTTTTTTTACGGTTCGGTTTTTTTAGAACCCAACCAAAAACCGAACCAAATTGATAAATTTCGGTTCGGTTCGGTTCGGTAATCGGTTTTAACCGAAGTATGAACAGCCCTAGCAATTATGTTAAATCTGCTAGTATTTTGTTTTGATTTGTCTTTACTATTTTAATGGGAGAGTTGGGATTTGTAACTGATAAATCCTAACTTTGTAATTATATAAATACGTATAATACATGTTCAAACTATATCCAACAAATATAAATGTGCACCGCACGTGTAGCTCAAATCAAAACATTCAAATATAAACTATTTTTTTCTTATTCAATATATATTCATTTAATTTGACGACTTTATTTTTTTTAGACGTGCATCGCACGTACATTATACTAGTTTGTTTAGTTCTTTTGATTTTGTACTTGTCAATGTCATCAGATATGTATTTATACATGAAAGAAGTTTTTTGATGAAACGGATAGAGTCTTACGACTCCAGCCAGACAATAATTAAATTAATAATAAACATCGAGTTACAAAAAGATTTTATGAGCCGTAAAACCACGCGGTACAAACCAAAAAAAAGCAAAAAGCAACCAAAAAGATCCCAACAGAAAGCGGGACTAAAAAAATTTCAAGGGCCACAAGGACATGCAACAAGCAGCAGCACAACAAGGGTCAGCAGACGAACCCTGGGACAGAGACGCAATGGAGTGTCGATCCCAGTACAAGATAGTAGTGAGATGGCCATACTGAGAGAGCCGCCCTCAAGGTACCAGCCTCCCTCGAAACAACAAAAACTAGCAGCCGGACAGGCAGAGTCGACGCCAGCCATCAACCGCGTGGTCAATGTCCGCGCTCCACTAAGGACAGGGAAGGCAAGCCTCGATCGATAGCTGGAAAAGAAGGCCCGGCCAATGCCCCCAAACTGTACGCCGAAACACCTAACCATAGAAGCGGGGCAGGCCTGAAGGGAAACGAGGGAGACAGAGCTCCACTACGAACCCAGCCAAAGAGAGCAGCGGTGAAAGGAAAAAACAGCAAGACGAAATAATCTCGTCGGGGTCCAGGGAACCAAATGGATCCAAACTTAGAGACTAGAACCCAGACAACAGCCAAACACTCAGCCTGAATGATCGGAGCACACCCAGCTAGAAAACATGGGCTAAAATTGCTCAAACTAAACATACAGCAAGAAAGAAAGGAAAGAGCCGAGCTCAAAGGTGCCTATCCACGCCGAAGGCAAAGTTGCCCAGCAAACAAAGGCAAAAATACATAGCCTCAACTGCAGATAGAGTGAGCATAGCTCAAATAGCACCAACGAAACAAACAAACCAAACCAAATCAAGCCAATAATGATATCAGATCCCTCAGAAGAAGGGCACCAACTCAAAAACATGCACTGAGACAGTAGAAACTGAAACATAAACATCATAGATATCAATCGAGAAACCAAATATGGCTCTCTAAAGCTAAAGCACTTAAAGAGATATGAACCAAGGGAAGCAACATAGTTACAGATCCAGTGCTGAACTTGCACGGCTCAAACAAAAGGAAACAAAAAGTGCTAGACTGCACGTCAGAGCAAAAGAGAGAGCCCCAGCCAAACCTCAAACCTGCACAGAGGTAAATCGGACAAGACACAAGAGCATCAGTCAATGACCAAAAGGAAAAACAAAGCTAAAACAATGCTGCCACAAAGCTTATAAAGCATTAAGATTACGAAGACAAAGACAAGCCTCGACCAATCTGCCATGGTAAAGAGACTCTCTAGCTTCGAAGTTTAACATAGAAGGCCAGAAGTTGAAAAGAAAGAGAAAATCTTCGATAATGGAAAGTTTAGTAGACGCCTTATGAGTGAACACTCTCTTATTTCTCTCCATCCAAGTTATCCAAATAAAAACTTGAGCCGAGAGAATCCACGAATTGTGGTACTTCTTGATAGGAGGAAGAGTTGACCAAACGGAGGATAGGTTGGAGGGGACGGAGGGCGATTCCCACGCCAGCGAACTAATTTTCCAAAGGGGACGAGTGAAATCGCAAGTAACAAACAGGTGATCTACATCCTCAAAATTGTTGAAACAGAGGGGACACAATTGTCCCCAAGCTAAGTTTCTTTTGTTAAGGACTTCGACTGTAAGTAATCTGTTGTTGAGAACCAGCCAAACGACAATTTTAACTTTTAGAGGGGCGCAGGACTTCCAGATGAAGTCGGCGAAAGGGGCCAGGGTGCCTCTAAAGTTTAGGAAATCATAAAATTATTTTACAGTGAAAATCTTCGCTGAATTCCAACGCCAGGAGAAATCTTCTTTAGGGTGCCAATCGAAGAATGAGGGAGTTAAAGTCAGCAATTAAGGAAGTCGGAATACTGGCTGAGAAAGGGATAGACCAATGTCTATTCGAGTTAACAAGAGTGAAGCTATCAGCCACCGTGGCTAAGGGATTGGAAGCTAGACGGAAGAGAGCAGGAAAAGAGGTAGCAAATTTGGTATTACCAATCCACAGATCGGTCCAGAACTTAGTCTTGGAACCGTCAAAACAAACATGCTTTCCTAAACTCGCTTCCTCTTTTCCTGAAAGCTATGTCATGAAAACCCAATGGATACATGAAAGAAGTTAATCAAAAAAATTTGCCATTTGCCAAATTAAACAAATATTTTTTATGACTCATTAGTCATCAGCCCTTACATACACGGGTGACAAAAAATATTGAATAAACCGATAAGGTGATCCGAATTCAACCCGAATTTTAGGGTATGGATCTTTCAAAATGGATCCGTTATCTTAATAGGCACGGTATGGATCTTAATACTATATCCATTTTCTTACTGGATCTAAATATGGGTTCTTATGGATCTGAATTCAATAACCCAATGGATAATCCGAAATATATATATTAGTATATGTTAATCTAGTTATACATTCCTAATTCCTAAATGTATTTTTTTTATAACGCAGATAGAGCCTAGCGACTCCAGCCCAATATTATTATAAAAAAGGTAATACAACACAATACAATTTTACACGGAGTAAAACTGAACAATACAAAAACAGACCCAAAAATACACTGCCAAGCGGTGCCGCTGGCGATGGGAGGGATTGCCAAATGAAGACTAAAAAAAACACTAGAAAGACCGACTCAAAACTGAACCAAAATTCTCAGGGCAGGCGTCGCTGAAGCAGCAGCAGCAGCAGCTAGCCGGAACTCCAGAAGGCGAAGAGAGACCAGAACTCAAGAACCGAGAGGCACAGACGAAGAGCAAAGAGCCTCAGGCAAACGACAGGGGCATCTAGAAACCGATAACAACCCAGCAACAGCAAACACAAGAGAGTGGGAAACCAAGCTTCAACAATAAGGGACATGAGCCCACCGCAAGGTGAGGATAAACATGGTCACCTAAAAGAACGACAACAATAGTCCAAAGAGAGAGCCACCATCCCAAAAAATGACCGTTCTAAGGCTGTCGCTGAACCAATGCCGAGGCCCCTCAGGACGATCCCAGCAACAAAGGCCAGCAAGAAATGGCCTCAGATCTCCGCGCACAAAACACAAAGAGCCTTGGCTGACAATAATGAACAAGCCAACACTAAAATAGAGCTAAAACGAACCATAGCCCTGCCCACACAAATAGTTGAAACCAAACAGCTCAAAAAAACAACAGAACATATGAACATTGAGAAATGGAGCATCACTACCAATAGCACGATAAGGATAGGTAAATCTCATGGTCAGAAAATAGTCGATCGCAGTCGGTCAGCACTTAAAAAACAACAGCAGAAGTAGCTAAGTAACAGAGCAAAAGAGTTAAAAGAACGTATATCATTAGCAGAAAAGAAAAGAGAAGGAAAAAAGCAAAGTAGCAAAATTATTACAGACGAGCATCAAAAACATCCTGATCAAAAGGTAGCATTCAGCAAGTTGGTCGGCACCAAGGATAAGGCCTCAAATCTCCCTCAGAACAGCCCACCCCACAAAAAGAACAGAGATACATGGAACCACAAACTCAGCTCTGCAAAGAAAGTCAGGAGACGACTAATAATTAGGGAAAAACCAAAGCAAATTAAGGAACAATAGAGCTATAAGAACGTAAAAAAAAGTGCAGCTTCATCTAAACGATGAAGATACAAGGTCTGAACCTTGAGAAAAGGAAGGTAAGAGGGCCAAAGCTTCGCAAAAAATAAAATCTCATCTATAATAGTGTCAATAGGTTTAGAGGAATGATTGAAAATGCGGTTATTTCTTTCCATCCAAATATCCCAAACAATGACCATGGTCGAAAGTATCCAAGACTTGCGATAATCTTTTCTAACAAGGTGAATGTTCCAGATATCTAAAAAGGAGGTAGGAAAAGAGGTAACTTGCCATGCCTTAAGGCATAAATTCCATAACTGGTTAGTAAAGGCACAATGCAAGAACAGATAATCAATGTTTTCGTGACTAGAGGGGCACAAAGCAAATAACTGACCTATAGCAAGGTTCCTCTTATTGAGGACCTCAACAGTAAGGAGTCTATTTTTAATAGCGAGCCAAGACAGGATTTTGGCCTTCAACGGTGCACAACAACTCCAAATGTATTTCGCATATTGAGAGTTGACACCACCATGATTGAGAACATTGTAAAAGGATTTAACCGAAAATGAACCAGAGCTGGTCCAACGCCAAAAGAAATCTTCTTTGGGATGCCAAACGTAGCTGTTTAAGAGCGCAGAAAGGTGTAAGAACTCCGGAACAATAGAAGAAGGGATGATAGAAGCAAAAGTAATATTCCAGACTATGGTGTTGTGGTTGGTAGTCAAATAATCTGCCATCGAAGCGTTAGGGTTAAGAGCAAGTTGGAAGAGGGACAGATATGCCGTAGCCAGCTTCAGATTGCCTATCCATAGGTCAATCCAAAACTTGGTCATAGATCCATCCGCACAAACATGAAGAATGCTACATCGAAAAGGATCGACCACCCTCCACACGCCCTTCCAGAAGGAGGAAGATCTAGAGGAAAGAGAGGGACGTAACTCCCAAACCCTCTGACGGCGGAAACATGAGTTAGAAATAAGGCGGACCCAGGATAGTTGGTCCTCTTTCAGCATTCTCCATAACCATTTAGCCAATAAAGCTAAATTTTGGATTCTAAGATTGAGGACCCCCAAACCGCCAGTGGCCTTGGAAGTGCAGACAGACTTCCAATTACAAAGATGAGTACGCGCTCTGTAATAATCTGAACCTGACCAGAAGAAATTCCTTCTGATCTGAGCAATTCTCTTGATAACCCAAGATGAAACATAGAAAAAGGACATCATATATAAAGGAATGGAGGAAAGGACTGCATTAACCAGAACCATTCTACCACCACGAGAAAGATGCTTACTCGTCCACACGTTAAGTCTGGACTCAACTTTTTCGATCATCTGCAGCCAGTCTGATTTATGCAGCTTGCCCCATCTCAAAGGAATTCCCAGATACTTAACCGGAAAAGAAGCTTCGATACAATTAAAGAATTGGGCTATCTCCAATTGACGGTTGTTAGAACTGCCCAGCCAAAGAACGAACGATTTGTGAAAATTAATAGAGAGGCCTGACGCACTTTCAAAGATATGTAGAAGGAGTTTAAGGTTACATAAGGTACTCCCGTTGGGTTTGGCAAAGATGATAGTGTCATCAGCATATTGAAGGTTGAGAACTCTACGAAAGCTGTAGGAGCCAGCAAGACCTTCAATGACATTAGCATCCCAGGCATTTTAAAGCAATTTACTGAAGACATTCGCAACAAGTGTAAATAAGAGAGAGGAGATGGGATCACCTTGACGGAGACCTCATTTACACTTGAATTTATTGCCTTCCGTCCCATTAATAAGGATAGACGAAGTGCCAGCAAAGAGGCTGGACTTAATCCAGGCAATCCACTTAGGACTGAAACCCCGGTGTAGAAGAATATCGAACAGAATATCCTAATTAACTTTATCATAGGCCTTTTCAAAATCTAATTTAAGCATTATGCCCTCAAAGTTGGATTTATGGCAATTAGAAATAACTTCCTGAGCTGAAGCCACACTATCAAGGATAAAACGATCTTTGATGAAACCCGTCTGAGCGGGATCGATAAGCGGGGAGATGACTTGGCTCAAGCAGATAGATAATACTTTCATAATGATCTTGAACATGGTATTGAGGAGGCTAATCAGACGAAAATTGCGCACCGAATTCGCTCCGACAATTTTGGGGATGAGAACAATGTGCGCGTAATTAATATGATCAAAGGAGAAGTTGCCTAAATGAAGATCAGAGAACATCTCAAAGATGTCGTCCTTAAGAAAATCCCAAAATTTTTGGAAGAAGAAAGAAGGAAAACCATCTGGGCCAGGAGCTGAATCTCTTTTTAGAGAGAAGACAACGGTTTTAATCTCCTCGTGAGTAAAGGGAGCCTCCAGACTAGACAGATCATGCAATTCCTGACCATACAGCTGTGTCCAGTCGAGATGGATGGATCTGGGTTGAGACGACCCAATAAGATTTTAATAAAAAAGAAGAAAGGTCGCATGAAGGTTAGAGTTGGAAGAAAGCTCACTGCCTTCATGAATAATGGAGGAAATGCGATTGCACCATTGACGGTGAGAGGCGAAATTGTGAAAGAAGGATGTGTTATCATCCCCCTCCTTAAGCCAGCGGACCTTGGCACGCTGTGCCCATTTAATATGCTCGTTATGAATAATGGACGCGAACTCCCGTTTGCAAGAACTTCTTTCGTTACGAAGGGATTCAGAGATAGGACCCTTCAAGCTTATCTATGGAATCGATAGTGGAAAGGAAGACTTGCTTAAGGTTATCAGTGCTAGCAAATCTTTCTTTGCTCCATATCTTGCATATTTGATAGCGTGAAGTTTAAGGAGGATATGACCTAGGCCGTGTGATCCCGTAACAAAAGAGAGGCATTCAGAAATGAGGTTAACGAAGACCTAGTCTTGAAGCCAGAATTTTTCAAATCGGAATTTGAACGGTTTGGAGAAGTTGTAGTTAGAGTGAAGAGCAATGGGAACGTCATCTGAAGTAGGGTTAGGCAAAGCACAAGCGAAAAAGTTATGGAAACGGGAAATCCAATCATTCAAAACTAGGAAACGATCGAGTTTGGCCATCGTAGGCGTAAGGTGCATGTTAGACCAGGTGAACGATCTGCTATTAAGAGGGAGCTCGGAGAGATGAAGCGCATGAATGCACTCATTAAAGCGAGGAAGAGTCCGAGTTATAAGAGACGCTCCCGAATCTTTTATGGGAAAATCTAGTAACGTTAAAGTCGCCCCAAAACAGCTAGAGACCATGCACATTATTAAGGAAAGAGTTAAATTCGTTCCAGAATAAATTGTGCCATTCGGCTGAAGAGGGACCATAAACTGATACAATAGTGAGAATACAGACTTTAAGAAAAAGGTAAATCGTTGAACAGAAATTAAAGAAAAGCAGGACTCCTTAAAACCCAAAAGGGTTCCCCCCCCCCCCCCCCCCCGCATTTCAATAGCGTTAAGGGGGATCCAATTAGTGATAATAGATCCACCAATGGCTCTTAGGAGAGCCGGGGAAGTAGAATCGAGTTTAAATTTCTGAATGGAGATCAGATCACAGTGAGAAGAATAAATGAGATGGAAAATATTATGTTGCTTAGACAGGCATCGAAGGTCCCGAATATTCCTGGAGATACTAATCTCTACTATTTTAATGGGAGATTTTGTCACCAAACAAACTATATTTGTAACTAAACAAACACGTGCATTGTAACCCAATCAACATGTGTAATGCACATGCATAACTAATATAAAGGAGGTCTTAGATTCGATGCTAGACAATATTGACTTTTTTAATATATATATATATATATATATATATATATATATATATATATATATATTTATAAAGACGTGCATCGCACGTGTAAATTACTAGTCATAATAACTACAGGACTTACGAGCTCTGGAAATTTCACGTCTACGAATGGACTCAAATTCGACAAGATTCCCAGAGTCAACTTCAAACCCCATACTAGCCGCAAGAGAAAGCACCCGTGGGTTCGAAATTGAGTCAAAGTGAACTTGGTAAACCGATCCAAAGGAAGAGTGAGAAGAAGCACGGGTGATAGGAGGAGGAATTTCCAGGTTACGAATCTGTGCCGCTAGGAATGAATTCAACCCGGAGGATAAATTATCCCTAATTCGGGCGCTTGAACGAATGATATGAGGCGCCGATTTGTATTTCGGGGAGGGATGATTGCTATACTGCCCACTAAAGGAATGGGCGATAGCAACCTTAGCGCTCTGAGCATGAGGATCCTGTCCCTTAGCTAGAGAAGCGCTGGAGCCAGAGGAGACGGGGAGAGTAGTCTGGTCAGGGGTAAGCTCCACCCCTGCAGCAAGTTCCCAAAAGGGGAAGAATGGCACGGTAGTCGGAGAATAGGAGAGGGAGTAGAAAAATTAAAGGAACAGGACCTGGGGTCCTATTTTATAAATCGAAGGGTATTTCCAGCTTCAAGGAGGTCGGCTGGGGGTCGACAGTGAAAATAATAAAGTAAAAAGGTTGCAAGACGGAAATTCAGAACGAGTATAGTAGGGGAAAACCAACAAAACAACCTATGACATTACTGATGCAAAGGGCGGAAAAAACAGGCCCAAAATAAGTAGAAAAACAAAAGGAAAATCCAAGGTGATTACCTTAAGTTGGGCGGTCGGCTTAGCGAGCTCCGCTGCCTCTTCGGCAAGAAGATTGTCCTGGTCTATCCAATCATCCGATTTGGACGGAAGGGGAGGAACAGAGTGCTGTGAAAATAGTTTAGAACTAAGCGCTGCTAAGGAAGAACCTTGAACCCCTTTAATGTAATTGTCCCAATCCGACGAGTACTTGGGGTTAGCCTCCCAGTCAGACCATTTAGATTCAGAGATAGTGGATGGACCCTCGGGCTGTTGAACAGGGCTAACATCATGAAAGCGTAGAGGTTTAGAAAGAGGAACTTCAGCAGTGGGAGAAGGAGGAATAGAGGCTTGGTGCACAGTTGAACGGCCAACAACCAAAGGTTGCAGCTTTGGGGCAGAGGCGGAGGATATGTTGGGATTAATCCAAACTAAATTCAGCGCCATAGAAGGCGATATTTTGGATGTAGGAAGAGAAGAAGCACTTTTACGGTGAAATGAGAATTTCTTTCTAGCAAAAGACTTCTGGCTGGCCTTGGGCATGGCCGAAGAGGACCCTGGAGCAGAGGAAGTGCCCGCAGTAAAGCGAAGAGATGGAGAGTCTAAGGAGAAAGGCGAATTAGAAACTCCAACAGAGTGAGGGTCCTGAGTAGCACCCAGAGAAGGAGAATCATGGTAGTTGACAGTGATAGGGAATTGGGACTGACCCACACACAGGTTGAACGCCGCCACCCTATCATGAGCCGGAGGGCAAAGAAATTCAGCTTCAACTAGGAGGCAACCAGAGGCCAGCATAGAGGTTGAAGAGGTACAAGTTAAATAACCGATACATTTAGACATATCCATGACTAATCGAGGAGAGTCGCAGAACAGCGGGAGGCCAAGAAGAGAGACATGGGGATCAGAGAGAGGTGTAGCGGAAAGGATCTCTAATAAATCCATTTGCGGATAGTAAGTTGAACGGAGCCAATGGAGAAGGTGCGGATTGCAACCAAATCCTCCAGAGCTTTGGGGGTAGGGCAGTTGATAATGACATCCCCGTTAGAACAAGCATTAATATCCCACGTCCAGTCCGGGACGTTGCAAGTGTTGCTAAGGAACGAGTCTAAAGAGTAATTAGAGATCAAACCACCAGAGAAAGCAACTGCCCCATAGCAATCAAATTTATTGATCTTAGCAATAATGTCAGGAGAGGGAGCATAAACAACAGTCACCTGAGCCTGCGCGACCGAAGGTTTAGAAGAAGGCGGGGCTGGAATAGCCAGAGCTGAGGTAGGGGGGATAGGCAGGTTAGAGATGGGGGAGTCTGAAGAGGTGGAAGTAGCCACCGCAGCGATGCGCTGAGAAGCTGGAGGAGTGGGAAGGAGAGGAGAAGCATACGACAATTTGGCTTTTTGGAAGAATGAGCTTTGAGGCCCGACATCTTTGCCTGAAGAGCAGGGAAATCCAAAGTAGCAATGACTTGGTCTGAGATGGGGACTCCCAGGGAAAATCCCAGAAGTTGTTGAAGAGAAAAACACCAGTTACGAGAGTGTCCCGGTTTGAAGCAGAACAAACATTTCATGTTGAATGAACAGAAAGCTTTAAAATGTCCCGGTTGAAGACACCTAAAGCAGTGAAGAGTAGGGGAGGAGGACGATTGAGAATGATGAGAATGAGAAGAGGCGCTCGAGTGCAGTGAATGAGAGTGGGGATTAAAGCACTCTAGAAGATTCGAAGAGACAGGCCGGACCAAAGAAAGGCCCAAATAAGCAGAAAACCCCTCATTTTTATTCTTTTTATGAGTTTTTTTAACCACTTCTGCCCAGGATGGGCCCAAATTGCGGCCCAAGTCCATACAGGGAGTAGAGGACTAGAGGACTGAACAGTACGCAAACAAGTACTGTAGAGATCGAGCCAATGGGATGAAGTGCTATCCCTTTCACCAAAAGTTAACGAGAAAGAAAAGGGAGCAGAGGGAAGAACACAGCAAACCAAAGGTAAGAAAAGGAAGGGAAGGCACTGGACCCAAAGAAACAGTCCAAAGCGAGAACCAAATCACACAAACAGGAAAACACCCTTCCAAAATGCACAAACAGCTAAACACCCACTCAATAAAGAATTAAGAAAACCACTAAAATTGAACTACGAAAATCACCCAGAAAGAACAATAGAGTAAAGAATGAAACCACACAAAAAAGAAACAATAGAGAAGATAGGTAGAACAAAGAGCAGGACACCAGGACCAAGAAGGGGAAGGGAAAGCAGTGAGAGGACTTACAGTGATAGGAGAGCGCATGGGGCTAACAGCAACTAGCAGTTGCACAGGCTGGAAGGGGGAAGCACCGGTAGCAGGGAGAAGCAAATACTGTCGATAAGCTGTAGCCTGTAAATGCTAAGCACCGCCGGAGAAAGGATAGCCCACCGACGCTAGCAAACCCTCCTCTCAGGGCGGAAGGGAGGCAGAAATGGACCGAGAGGGGGAAAACGGGGAAAAACGCAGGGAGAGAAACAGAGGAGATGGGTGTGAAGAGGGGATAGAGATCTACAACGTTGATGAAGGGAGGGGGGGGGGGGGGGGGGGGGAGGGCGAGGTGATCAGATCTGGAGGAAAAAGGAGCTTGGTCGACCTACAACGTCTCTTATCTCCAAGAGGAAGTGTGTATATTACTTGTTTTTCTTCCTAGTTTATTGGATTATGTCTCATTATATATTCTTTTTAACAGAACATGGTGGTTATACTTTATCCTTTCTTTGAAAAAGAAAACAAAAGCTATCATCAATTCCTAAATGTATATAGAGTTTAATACTTAGATATTCTATATCTTTTCCTCCAAACCAAGTATAAATGAATTGTTTAGGATAGTCAATACAAATATTAGTATACACATAGCGACAAAACTCTTAGGGGGTGTTAGTCGGATAGGATTTGAAAATAAGGTATGATTGTAAAATCAAGATAATTTCAAAAGCAAACCAGGCTGATTTCAAAAATCTTTATGATTTCAAATACATACCTAATATAGTTTTGAAATTAGTTAACTTGGATTTCACTTACTGTTTTGGGTATTATCGTTATATATGAATATCAAAATAAATAATAATGCTAGTATACAATTATATAATTATTGTTAAAATTATAATCACTTTTCTGTAATAAACTTTTCTTTAAACGTTGACATGGGCGATACTTATGTTCTGTAATAAACTTTTCTTTATTGTGGGAACGGAAGCCTAGCAAAATTAACTTTATTTTTTTCTTCTTCTTTTGAAAAAAAGACTGTATTGAAAAAAAAAATATTATTATAAAATACTATAAAGTACACATAACGCACGTGACACTTCCATTGAATGACTGATATAAATTTAACATAAAATGTATGGCGAAGATTATATCTTGTAAGTTTTTTTTGCAACCTTTTGCAATATCATAATAGAAAATGATGCTATAAAATATTTTAAATTTAGATGACAGTATGATAAATTTAAAATATTTCAATAGAATGCAATGCAAAGGTGAAACCTCAAAAATTATAAAACTTAATTTTGTATAAGGTAGTTCATACCAATAATCTCATATAAAGTAGAAGGTAATTTTTCTTTTTTTGACAAGCAGTAAATTGAATTTGTTGAAACATAAAAAAAATCGTTTCTAACAAAAAATAGAAAACCCGAAAGAAATGAACCATATAATGACACTTAATCACAACCAATTATTTATGAAAGATTTTATTTTAATTTATTAATAATTGATGAAAATTAAAAAAATAAGAAGAAAAGAATAAGAAAGAAGCAAAAGATTTTTTGATAAAAAAAGAATGAGGGGTGAGGAGAGGGGCGACCTTGGTAAAAGAGCAAATCTTTTGCCCAAGTTCTCCTCACACCCACCCAAGCACCCCATCATTACCTTCCCTTACTACTTCGTTTTCCACACCTGCATCAACACCCAACCCCATACCCAATCCATCCATCATCTCACCCAAAACCACCTCCAAAAACATACTTCCAACCAATCCGTAGAAACAACTTATCCACAAAAGTCCCTAACCTAGACCACCAAACCCTAGATCTAATAAGATGGAGAGATGCTGCATGAAGTGAAGCGACGATGACCACTCGACGGCCGAATGTAGGAGGCTTGGATTTCACTGCTTCAATTATCGAAAATTTAGGCACAATGTGAGAGACTGCTGATTCTATAACTGGATAGAGATTCTGGTAGTGGAGATCTCCCATAATCCCGAGATAGCTGACGTGCTCCTTGCGCTACATGCTAGCCCCTTCCTCCATCTCAGCAATCCATGTAAGGTGCTGGAGACACAAGAAGTCGAATGAGCTCTCAACTTCGCTTCGAAGAGGCAGGAAGAAAGTTGGCGAAGGAGTGTATCACGTCCAATTCCCCGCTAGGGAGTAAGATAATAAGGCAGCGACAGATGAGATCTTCAATTTCTCCGGGTTCAACGCCACCTTCTCCTAGTGATCTATGGACTACGGAGCAAAATTGCAACCGAAAGCGAACTTCATATGGATCAACATCCCCCCTCTTCCTATTCCACATGTGGAACCAATCCTCCCTCTAGCATCTCATCAAGCCATTCGGGAAATATGTCATAATGAGCAAAAAAATGAAGGGGGAAGATAAGAGGGATCATAAGCTGGTCCTGATCGAAGTGGAGGACATCACCCACATCCCGAAGACCCTCACTGTCTAATACATTGTACCATGGACCAATGAGAAAAAAATCCACGAAGTTCCCATGCTAATTTTAGAGCAACCCATAGTAGTGGATGATGTACGAAGTGACAAGATCTAGCTCTTCACCACTGGAAGCAACAACACAAATGGGGGTCAGAACTCATTTTGGCACATGAAGGAAAATGAGAACATCATAAACTCTATGGGTGCAACTGATGGCAAACAGAGAGAGGAAAAGCAGATTATGGAGGCTGATTTTTAGAAGAAATCAGAGGATAACTTTTTGAATATTCCGGGGAGGCGGACTCCAGTATGGCAGATATAGATTTGGTATCTCCCCCAAAATTTTTTGTTGATTATGTGGGGATCGATGAGGAAGGAGAATTGATTTTCAAGGACTTACCAATTATGGAAGTCACTGATTCCTCTAACAACAATTTGGGGAATGACCGAATGATTCAAGGGAATCAAGCAAATTCTTTTCTAGCTCAGAAGATACTGAGGAAGAGAAGCTGGGAGAAGAAGTGCGCCAAATGATTTGGAAGGGAAAAGTAGTTACTTTCCCGCTCTCTCTTTATAAAAGAATTTTGCCTGCAGTTGAGAATGCTTCAAAGCATCGTGTTCAAAAAACAACTGCCAAGATGAGCAGTGTTCCAGTGATTCAATTCAATTGAGGCTCAGATAGGGATTAATGTACTAAAAGCTTCAAGACCAAATCGCTCAATGCACAGACGACAAAGCAAAGACTTCATCCAGCTCAGACTCCATCCCACCAAGATATGAAGATGTGGTAGCTAAGTGAAGGAAAAGGAGCAGATCAGCCTATAAAGTTCCTACTACTAGACCCTTTATGAAACACCTTGCAACATCCTTGAACGTTGCTTCCACGAGCAATAATGGAGGTAACTCTTATTCTATTGCTTCAGTTACTAATACATACCTTAATCCTTTTGCATTATTATCAAAAGATGATATTCGTGAAGTAGCTGATCAGCATGAGTGGCTAAATGACCACATTCATTGGATAAAATTAAACACTTAAAGAATGTTTTTGTTGATCTCCCTGATCAACATAGAAAAGCTAATTAAGTGCTTACAGTTCTTCAGTAGTTGTTATTATGGTTTTTCTGCTTCATATATTTTTTTTCTAAATGAAGATATCTACGTGGAATGCAGGAGGGTTAGACAGCTCAAATAAATGTGCCTTATCAAAGATGGAATCAGAAGTTCAAAGGCTTATGTTGTGTGTCTATCTTTTACTATAATTCAAAGATGTTGGTTAAATTAATAACTAATCCAAACACAAATTAAAACCTCGCAAGTATACGAATCGATAGCATAGAAAAAGTAAGGGTTGATCCCACAAAGATTGTAAGTGAATAACTAACTAATCAGATTCTAAGATGTAATAAACAAGTGAGGGTTGATTCTTTAACTATGAGATAGACTAAATTCGCAAAAAATAACAAATTAATAGAAACTAATAGTGAGATAACGTTAATGCATTCGTTCCACCACTAACCTTTATCCTAAACAAATTACATATGCATGCAACAAGATAAATCACCGATGATGAAATTTGTCAACCTAAAGGGTTTGGTCCACCTCTTTAAGCTATGGATTTTCCTAAGAAACGAATTAGAGTTTGGTCCACCTCTAATTCTTTTCTTCTCTCAAAGGGATCTAGCATGATGTCTACTAGGTTGTTCCTTAGGTGAGCATGTGCACAATGAAAATCAACAAATACATGAATCCTAGAACATGGTAACTATTCCGGTTATTCATGATAATTAATTTCGAACGATGTATTATCTAAACATTCATTGTTTCTTCTATGAACCCACGACTCGGTCATCTTTGATTTATCTTGTTGCATGCACATGTTATTTGTTTAGGAGGAAGGTTAGTGGTGGATATGAATGCCTTAGCGTTCTCTCACCATTAGTTTCTATTAGTTTATTATATTCTGCGAATTTAGTATATTTCATAGTTAATCATTAAATCATGAATCACCCACTATTCACTTGTTTATTGCATCTTTGAATCTGATTAGTTAGTTATTCACTTACAATCTCTTTGAGATCAACCCTTACTTTTACTATGCTATCGATTTGTATACTTGCGAGAATTTAATTTGTGTTCAGATTAGTTATTAATTTAATGATCTAAACAACACAAAAAGTTTTTGGCATTGTTGGAGGGGATTGTTTAAGTATTTTGACTTGCTAATCAATTTTAAAATGTGTAAAATTTCAGGGAAGTCCGACTGAAGACTCAAACCTTAGTGTTTGTGGGGAGGCAACCCAATATTCATGGAAGTTCTAAACCTTTTCTAATTTTTTTTAATAAACCTAAATGACATTGCAAGATTATTTTGGAACATTGAAGACAATATTTCATTTAAGTTAGAGGTATAAGGAATATTAGTTTTATCTAGTTTTAAGTAAATAAATAAAAGAAGAAGAAGAAGAAGAAGAAGAAGAAGAAATTTTAGATACCTTTCTAGAACAATGATGAGAACATGAGCTTAACATTTATGGCTAGGGAGAAAAACAAGTATTAATTGTAGTCTAAAATGTTAAATAAGGGTTAATAACTTTTCATGTGAATCATGCTTGAAAACTTCTTCGTACTTAGTCATGTCAGTGCAATAAATTGTGAAAGAGAGTAGTATGCTTCGTGATGAGGAGACTTCTAGCCTGAATTGTGAGTTTTGAGCCCAGTGCCTTTTTTTTTAGAGAGAGCTACACACAAATTCTATAATTTCTTGTCTCATATATGTTGGTGATCTCATTATCTAGTTTTGGTTGATTGCTTGAATTAACAACGTGTGAATTGAACTAGAACTTGCTTTGATATTCGTTGAAACTTGATTGTGAAATGATTAAAGTGTTAGGATTGTGGCCTCAAATATATGTTGGCACGGAGAAGTGCAATTAGAGGAGAAGACAGCAAGAGAAGACAACAACAAATAAAATAAGTGCAACTGAAGAGTTGCGGTCGACTGACCAGGTGTGCGATCGACCGACCCAAGCTGCTGAGAGTTCTTCGAGTGTACACGGTTCAATAGAGAAGGGGACGGTCGACCGTGCAGTCGACTAGTCATGTCTTGGGTGTGGACTTTACACGTTGCGATCGACCGACATGGGGGTGCGGTCGAATGACCTGGGGGTGCGTCGACCGACAGCGGTGCTGTGTGTTATTTGGGCTAACGAGTTTAAGGCCCAATAAGCTAGATTTGTGTATATCTTTTAGGGTTTACTTGGGAGCTATATATATGGCTGTAGACTCTAAAGTTTGTATCATGGATGAGATTAAGAGGTGAGCCGTTATCATTGTTCAACTTCAAGAGGGGATTGTGTCGAGTGTTTCAAAGGTGAGGGAGAGAGATTGAGAGTTGTAACATCTTTTGTAATCTTTGTATTTCTTGGAGAATAAGAAGTATTGGTTGTCTCTCCATATTGATTGTGTTCTTGTGAGATTTTGCATATATCGTAGTAGCTTGTTCTTGGTTCATCTAAGTCTTGGTAGTTTCTATTGTTTGTGGTGTACTTCCGCTATTATCACTACAAGTTGTGGTAGATTCTTCAACAAGTGGTATCAGAGCACTAGGTTCAAGATGTCCAATACCAAGTCGAAGATCGAGAGGTTTCATGGGGGTGACTTCGTGATGTGGAAGATTCAGATGATAGCATATCTTCATCAGAAAAATCTTGATGGTCCGTTGTTTGATGAGAAGCCGAAAGGTGGAGACAAGGATGTGAAGGTCTTGGCAGATTGGAATTGTTTGGATCAGAAGGCGCTTGGGCAGATTCAGATGGGGCTGAGTAGAAATGCGTTATTTCATATCTCGAAGGCAAAGACCATAAAGAAGGCTATGGAGATTCCCACAGATATGTATGAGAAATCGTTGACATCTAATCAAATTCTTCATCTGAAGAAATTGGTTAATATGAAGTTGAAGGAAGGGGGTTCACTAGCAGAGCATGCGAACAATTACTGTATGGTTTATAACCAGATGGAAGCTGCAGGTTTGAAGTTTTCAGAGAGGGGGCAGCCATTGTTACTTCTATATATTTACCCGATAGTTATGTACTATGACAAATTCGACGACTCTACTTGATGTGGTGAGTAGCATTCTGAACAAGGAGGTAAGAAGGGTGAGAAATGGGAGATATCCATCATCATCTTCTAGAGATTCTGCAATGTCTGTTGAGAGGAGACGTGGGAGATCTAAGTGCAGTCGAAGAAGAACAGATCAGAGTAGTTCATCTGAGAGTAAGTCTGATGACAACGATGAGGGACATGGGCCTGAGTGCTAGTATTGTCACAAGAGATGTCACATGATGCTCAGTTGCAAGATTTATATGAAGAGGAACCAGGAGAAACTGAAGAGAGATATCCCAAAGGAAGCTCAAGTGGGGCTTGTTGAAGAGTTATGCTTATCAGCTCGGGAGGAGTTGGGCACTCAAGATTGGTGTATTGATTCAGGAGCTTTTTTTCATTGCACTACGAGGAGAGAGGTGTTTAATGACTACGATGAGGGTTCTTTTGGTGATGTGATCATGGAAAATGGTCACCGATGTCCTGTACGTGGGTTGGTACTGTTCGCGTGAAAGCTAATGATGATCAGTGTGTTGTCTTGCAGGAGACAAGGCATGCTCCAGACTTGAAAGAAAATCTTATCTCGATTGGAAGGCTAGACAAAGAGGGTATGTCTACTACAGTTGGTAGTGGACAGTGGCATATAGCTGCAGGTTTAAGGGTGATTGCAAAAGGGAAGCGTGAGGAAATGCTGTATTTGCTTAGAGACATGAGAGGTGTTTCTCCTGTAGTTGACTCACATACAGAATCGAGTAATAGGTTGTGTGGGGTGCAACTGAGTTCTTTCAGTTGTAGAGGGGATGTTACTAATTTAGTGGGAGCTGCTGGCCATGAAAGTTATCCTAGAGGGAAAGATGTTGCTACGGTGAGGGTACTTTGTGATATGGAAGTCGAAGCTTCAAGTAGCTCTTATGAGGTAGAGAGCACTGGTATCGATATGCGAGGTGATGTCGATGATGGTAACTGAAATGGGGCTGTAGGGGTTGAACAGTCTGTGGACTTTGTGGAGGTGTCGTCCATGAAGACTTCTAATGTAGAGGGTGCATTGAAAGGCTTTGAATCATGTCCTGTGTTGATGAAGATTCTGCGAGTTGGGGAGTCTTGTACCACGGAATCCGAAATGGGAGGTTGTTTCTCCGGTATTCATGCTTTATGCGATTGGTGGAGCACATCCTTCATGAGGTGATGAGGGGTGGTTGGTGCACTCCACGTGGTGGAGTGGCGGAGGTGCTCTTCATGTGAGTGAGAAGTACTTGAGTCTTCCATGAAAGTGGGAGATTAGTAGAGATAATGCGAGGTAAAGATTACAATAACTTTGAAGCGTTGTGTATTTGGTCCAAGTGGGAGATTGTTAGGATTGTGGCCTCAAATACACGTAGGCACCGAGTATTTGAAGTTGGCGAAGAAGAGGAGGATATAAAGACAGCAAGAGAAGACAACATCAACTAGAAATTTTAAATATGTTTTTGGAATTAATAAATGATTTGTGATGACTTTTTGTGATTTATTAAGCATTATTTTGAAATTTATCTTTTTTGCACGTGCAAATATTGTTCTTGGAAAATACAAAGTCAGGAAATTTATTTGAAAAATCTAATCTTTATTAGTAGATAATAATTCTAAATTTTCTGAATTTTTATGAATAATTTATGACATGTTTGTAAATATTTCAAAGTGGAGATTTTTTTTGTAAAACTGCCATTTTGAGGTAAATTTTTGAAAATCTAATAGTTTCTCAAAAAACGAGTGGATTATTTTGATAAATACTTTCGAAAGTGGGTGAGTTTGGTAAACACTTTTAAAAAGTAGGTCATTTTGATAACAAGTTCAATCATTCAAACCTCTGTCAGAAACCCTGAGGTTTTTCAATTTTATAAAGTGGAGGCAAGGCATTGATAGATAGCATGCTAGGAGAGTGGTTCTAGTCCTTATATATATATATATATATTCGAAATCAAGTATTGATAGAATTTAAGCATTTTATGACGGAGCTATATGGGCATGGTTAGAGCATTTGTAGTCGTTGAATGTTAAAATATGGATATATGGATAAATAAAAATAGAAATCGAACTTTTGCTGCACTCGTTTAAAGCTATTTTTTAGCTTTCTATGTTAAAATAATAAGCGACGGCACATGATGTGCCGTCGGAGAAAAAAAAAATTAAAAAAATAATAAATTTTGTGGGACGGCACTCGAAGTGCCATCGGAGAGCGAAAATAAAAAATTATTAATAATAATTGGTGCGACGGCACATGAAGTGCCGTCGGAGACGGGAAAAAAAAATCAAACCGAAAGGAGGGACGGCACATGAAGTGCCGTCCAACGGGGTGGATTTTTTTGTCATTTTTCACTTTTCCGGAAATTACAAAAATATTTTAGTAATTACAAAAAAATTGCAAAAACATTTCAGAAATTGCAAAAAAAAATTAAAAAATTGCAAATACATTTTTAAAAATTGCAAAAAAAATTTAAAAATTACAAAACCCTCCGGACGGCACTTCAAGTGCCATCCGAGGATTTGGGCCTGCGATGAGATTTTTTTAATTGAAAAAAAAATAAAAAATCAAAGGACGGCACATGAAGTGTCGTCCGACGAAAAAAAGTAATTTTTTTTTGTGGGACGGCACTTCGAGTGCCGTCGCTCAAATATGGATAAAAGCTATATCCATTCTCAAATATAGCAATCGACTGTAGCAAATGATCGATAATATAGATATTTGGCAAACGAGTGCAGTATTTTTTTAGCCAAATATCTATATTATCGATATTTAGCAAACGAATACAGATGCTCTTACAGTAAATGAAAATTTATAAATTTATGATACGCTAGAATTATTCATAGTATGCTTGTATTAATATCACAAAGTAATTGTAATGGAGGGGAATACTCACAATTATTGAATGATCCATATCGCCAGTTAATTCATTTTGAGATATTCTGACTGGATTGATGTGCTTAATTAAAAATGTAATGTATAGATGATTCTTACTAATCTGATTTGAGATGTTTTTTTTTTTTTTTTTGAAGGAAAAGGTGAAATCTGGTCACCCTGTTTTATTAATAAGGAATTAACGATACAAACCCAGAGAACTGGGCCAGACAGAAAATAAAACATATATGAAGCAACATGACCCGTACAAACAACAGATCCCTCCAACAATCCTGGAGGGTGGGCCGACAACTCAAACCTGCTAAATTATATGTACGTCAGTTTAGCTTCGTATACTGCCTTCATGGCACGTGCACACCTACCTGAAACTAGTCTGGTTTATCACCCGTGGATTCCTGCCTTCTCCTCACTGGGGGGACCCCATCTTTGGGCCCAAGCTCCGTAAGCCAAAATACGGCACCAGCACAACAACCGCACCCTCCCACCATCTCCATCATGCATCCTACAAACGCGCCAACACCTCCCATAGTCGCTACCAAAGAGATAGCCGTGAAGATGATACCTTTACCTTTCTCACGATTGTGCTTTCTCCGGCGATTTCTCACCAAACAATTATCTCGCTCACCCCACCAAAGGAACAACGCTCCAAGGGAGAGCCGTGGAGAGGATACCTTTACCTCTCTCACGCTCTTGCTCTCTCAGGCAATTTCTCACCACACAGACTCATCTTGACTCTTACTCCCAAATCGAGGGAAGAGGCGATGCTACTACGAGACAGTGGCCTAAGCTGGAGGAAGCTCAATAGCCAGATAGTAGGGGCTGTGAAGACTGCACCGGCGATGTCGTTGGACATCCCAGAAGCTGAAACAAGTGAGCGCATAACATGGGGGGACCCCATCACGGGCCCAAGCCCCACAATCGTGCAAACTTCACACTCCCCATCTCTAACAGTAAATCTTCCCCACCGCAGGTGTACCTGGATCTCCCCACCGTGGGAGCTCTCCACCTTCAAAGCCGGGAAGAAATGTGAGGCGCGGGGGGGGGGGGGGGGGGGGGGGGGGGGGGGACCTCGCCATAGCCCAGATCGGAAGCGATCGCTACCAAAGGCGCGGGAGGATGCTCTGGCGCGATAAAGATGTCGCTTCGCGACCTAAAGAGGCACTACCAACATCCACGATCGGCGCGCCGACAAACTCTACAGTCGAAGTGCGTCAGTGCACCGTAGGATGAACTCTGCGATCTAGGGGAGCAGTCCGTAGGGGCTCGCCTGGCGGCGTTGCCGCGAGAAGGTTGCCATCTCTGAGCCGAAGGTGTCGCGATCTCCCCACCGTGGGAGTCGCATCTAGATCCACTGGCTGGGGAGGCGCGGCGCACCGGAGCGCCGTCGCTCCGCAAAAGTTGAGACAAACACCCGGGAGGTTGAGACAAGTGAGCGCACATCACGGAGGGACCCCATCTTTGGGCCCAAGCTCCACAATCGTGCAAGACAACCTAACTCCCGGTATTTGCACACGCACTACTAACCCTCGCAAAAACAAGCCGAGAGTGTGGACATGGTGGCAAGCGCACAGAACATCCGGACAAATATCTAGCAAATCCACTCAATCCCATCCTAACTGAAACCCCAGGCCCAAACAACACACCCCCAAATCCCCCACCAACAGATCTGAGTTCGAGGGAAGGCTGGCAAGAGATCTGGCCGTCGTACTACCGTCGACGGCCCACCACGGCGCCGGGGCATTGAAGGGGAGGTAGATCAGGGAGGTGAATCAAGGGATCTGGGGCCAGGGTGTAGAAGGGGCGATAACGGCCGGGCAAGGTGTTGCGCGACCACCTACGATGACGCGGAGATGTGGAGGTGGATGCTGACGACAGTACGATGCGGTGGTCGACGGCGCACCGAAAGAGGGCGGCGCTACCCTAGAGGATGACGCCGAAGGGGTATGGAGGATGGCGTGCAGAGGACGAAAATGACTAGATCTGGTCGTCGTCACGAGCGCAGGTGGAGGTTGGAGGGGCGACGAAGGGTGCCTTCGATTTGGAGTGGCAATGAAGTGGCAGATCTAGGAGGGTTATGGGGAGGCTTCGGATGGAGGTGGAGGTGGATGAGGGAGGGGCGATGGCGGGTGGGTAACGGCGAACGGGGAGGGGGCGGTGATAGTCCAGCCGCCACCCCCTCCAAGCTTCCTCTAAATCTAGGATTTTGTTTTTGGATTATTTGGGGGAGCTTTTTTAGAAGAAGAGGAAATAATATTGTTTTATTAATCTGATTTGAGATTGGTGTGAGAATGTATGACATGCCTATACCTTTATGAAGTTCAGTTGTAAGCACTGGAAAAGACATTAATAGTAACAAAATTTTGAAAATTTGGCCGTACTGACCAACTTTTTGAAAATATTTTGTGCTCTGACTCACTTTCGAAAATAATTAGCGATCTGATCTAGTTATGGACATGTCAACATAAACCGTTATTGAAAATAACGGTGTAGGTTATTTACGTGCTGTTATTTCCAATAACGGCATCTATATTTAAAAAAAGTGTCATGCCGTTATTTGGAGTAACGACATAGGTTATTTGTTTTTCGACAGCTTGTAGTCTCCATTTAGAGAAAAATTGCAAGTGTGAAAACCTTATAACAGATGTCGTTATTTCAAATAATGGCATTTTCAATACTGGTGCTATTATTTGGAATAACGGCATCAGTTTTAAATTTTTTTAATAAAAAAATAACTTATTATTCATCCTCTCTGACGAATAAGTTAATTTAAAAAAAAATTAACTTATTATTCATCCTCTCTGTTTCCAAACAACGGCAAGAGTTCATTTATATGTAACTGATGCCGTTATCTTCAATAACGGCATCAGTCATTCGAATGCCGTTATTGGGGATAACGACATTATTTATAAGTTTTTTTTTCACATTTAGAATTTTTTAAAGTTAGAAGATTCATACTTGTAAGAGAAATATACTGATGCCGTTATTCCAAATGACGGCATAGAAAAAAATGTAAAGTAGATGCCGTTATTGAAAATAACGGCATGTAAAAAAATTTATGCCGTTATTTTTAATAATGGTTTATGCTGACGTGTCCAAAATTGGGTCAGATCGTTAATTATTTTCGAAAGTGGATCAGGGTGCTAAATATTTTAAATATTTTCAAAAAGTGGATCAGCACGGCAAAATTTTCCAAAATTTTGAAGTGATATGTGAGAGTTCACACGAGAAAAATATCTAAATGACTTTGATTATATTAAGGTAGATTGCTTCGCAGTGATGGTAAATGGATGGACGAATATAAAAGCAGCAGAGTGGATATTTTTAAGTTCTGGAAAAAGGATTTGATTAGATTATGGAAATATATGAACAAATAATAGAACTGCGATTGAACCTTAATAGCTTGAGATTTGTATTATATTTTGTTTTATGGATCCTGGCATAGAGATTGTCTAACGTTATAATTTGAGGATCTTTCAGAAAAAAAAAAAAAAATGATCATATGTTGACAACAGTAGGAGATTATACAATACAAGATTCCAGGATTATAAAGCAGCTGTCCATGTCGTGCATGGAAAATTATTGTACAAGGTGTTATAGGTGCTATATCTTAAGTAGATGATATGGGTCAGATGACGTGGCCCCGGGTGGTCCCTCATGGATCACGGGATTCCCTCAAAGAGCGTGCGCCGCCGGATTATCCGGGTCTGCCACGTCAGCTTGGAAACCACCCCGGTCTCTGCCACGTCAGCCCTAAACTGCTTGGGCTTCTGCTACGTCAGGTCCACGAGCAACCGGGTCCAGACCTGGCCCCAAACGGGTCCAGACCCGGTTGGTTTCTCCTATAAATACCAGACCCTGTACCCTTTTCCAAGGTAAATCAATCTTTTTCCCTCTCAAACCCTAGTTACTGTTACTCTCTTTTAGTAGCTGACTAGACCGTCGAAGGGTCTGCCATCGGGACCAACCCCGGTGTTCCTAGACCGTGCGCAGGTACACGAGACTCCGGATCCGAGCCTCCGAGATCCGAACTGAGCTTCCAGATCCGAGCCGAGCATCCCATCTCCACCTCACTCCCGAACCGTTCCCCCGGCTGAAAGTCGGGACCATCGTCAGCACACAGGGTTCCGCAAAAATACAAATCGAGAAGAACTCACACCTGGTGCATCCACACTTCCCAAAAACAAACCGCATCAGTAGAAAAAATTAATTTTATAAAGATAAATTAATTAAAAAAAACTAATTAAATTTCCATGTGCCAATGAGAGAATCACGGATGTGAATTCATTTTCATATCTAACATTTTCCTCAAATTGAAGAATTGAGAGAATGAATTGAAGAATGGAGAGAATGAATTATTATTATTATTATTATTATTTGGCTAAGCACATGAACCAACTTGTACATAAGTTACAAGACAAAAAAAAAGTGTACGTATATCTTTGGTCCTTTTGAGATAATTTGGTCTGGAAGGTTGTTGTGGAAATTGGACTGATAATAATAATAATAATAATAATATATAAAGAGATCAAGAGGTAACGTTGAGGTTGCAGAAACTAGTTTCAACTTTTAGAAAGGCTGTTATGAGGTTAGGAGGATATGACTCTCTGGGAAGTTAGTATATCTATATATTTTTCTTGGTGATTATTTAACATTTAGGGTCTAAAGTATTTTTTTTTGATGAATCGGATAGAGCCAAAAGGCTCCAGCCATCAAAAAATATATTAATCAATAATAACAGTTAATTTACAAATAAATAATCGAAGGCTTTACAAGATGTAAAACAAGAATAAGTGCACAATTAATAAAACAAAATAAGGCTGATGAGTCACAAAACAGCTAATACCGCCACAACAAATGCCCACGCCGAGACAAGAGGGCGGAAGAAAACGGCGAGACAATCGGCCAGGCAATCTAGACCGCAGCAACCGATCGAAAAGCAGGACTTGAACGACTGGGCCGAGAAAACCGACCTACAGACCTCCCCCCACGAAAGCATCCCAAACCGCTAGCAGTCCAAAGGAAAACTCTAGCGACACAACGGAGGCGACGCACTGCCGTAATCAAGTGAGCCAACAAGAAGGCAAGACTCAAATGTGCAGAGGCTGAAGAGTAGCCGCACAGAAGAATAAAACCAATACCCAAAAGCGCTATGGCAGAAGACAGTACCGAATTTCCGACGAGATAAGTGGGGATCATCTCAGAAAAAATGAGAATACTCCAAATTGGGGAAAAAAGCCGTAAGTATAAAGATAGGGAAAGACGTGGAGCGCCCTGACTCCCCCAAGAGGACAACGAGCTCCCACTCTCAACGCAAGAAAGTGGAGACACGTCGCACCGCTCACTGACCAAAACGGGGAGTGAGGGACTCAAAACTGAAGAAGCTAGAAATCGAAAATAGATGCTGCTTTCCTAGCCATGATATGAGCGCTCACCCGTATCTGCAAGTTACAATAGACTTTCTTGTTGTATTTCCGCTTGACGGTGGAGGGTATTTCCTTCACCGTTGGGGACAAAACAACAACTGGGATAGACCTACTAGGAACATCATGGCTGATGCGATAAGAAGGAAATAGCACTCTGGAATCCTCTAAAGGTGCTATGGTGCTGGGATTAGAAAGGTAGGGGAAGCGGGAGGAAGGAAAGTAAACAAGTAAAGGCGAAAGCTCAGGGAGACGAGGTAGCAGGTTGTGCAACACCTCCATTAGGAGGTGATAGAACCAAGTCCGAAATCCTAAAACTTGATACAACGAAAAGATGCACCCCGGGAAATGAAAAGAGGATGACGAAAGTTTGGGAGAAGAGAACATCATAGAACAGGGATAATAATAATAAATTGAAGGAACCTTAAAAGAAGGACGCTCCTTGATAGTATGCGTCTGAGGGCCTGAAATGCGACGATGCATAGCTTGCCCAACCATACTTCGATACCAAGGATGACAAGAGACTAAGGATTTAATTAAACCTTTGGTATAAACCAAATTCAAACTCAGTGAAGGTGCCACTGAAGAACATGGGACGTGAACCTTGTAACGACCCAACTTAGGGAAGGAAACCATATGCGAAAACACCTTACGGTCCCTAAAAAGGTTAGAAATATTAGGAAGCCGAAGTTTGGCAAATGAATCATAATAGGCAGTGGAAGAGGTGGTGGAGTGCAAAGTTGGTAAAGGGGAAACTGCCAAGGAGATGAGTTCCTTACCAGAGACAGAACTAGACTTCCTAGCCAAGTTAGCAAGGTACTTGGTCTTTAAAAGGGGGTAGTTTAGAAAGGAAAGAAGTTTAGCCGGGAGGAGATGACCTTTAGGGAAACCAAGGAGCTTTTGAAGAGAATAGCATCTACTGCGCGAATGACCAAGCTTCTCACAAAAAAGGCACCTAATTTTATTCATGCATTCTCGTTTGAAATGCCCGGGGAGAAGGCATTTGAAACACACCACAAGAGGGTCGGTCCTACCAGAGGAAGGGGAGATAGTGGAGAATGCAGGGCGTTGAGAAAGATTTGAGTAATCGGTACGAGGAGAATACAACTCCCTGAGCGATGCTAATCCCGGCATTAATATTTGGGACTTGGCAATATGCTGGCGAGATGCAAGATAGGAAACCGACCAACAATGCCTAACAGATCACCAGTAAAGAATACTGCACCGAAAGGAGGGACAGTATAGTCCTAAGAGTACCAAAATAGAACCAAGGATGTCAACCGTGGAGCACCAGGGAGGGTAGAAACACCCTCAAAATCGAGAGAATAGGAAGGAGAAGAAAAATGATCAGGGAAGAAAGATAGAACGTGACTAATCTTGAGCGAAAAGATACTTAGGGCTCAGCAAAACGCTGACACCAAGTATAGGCGGAACGGAGCCGCCGGGGGAAGAGAAGAACAATAGAGATAAGTAACCACAATACCCACGAGAACTGAAGCTCAGTTCCACAGTAAGGAAAAAATGATATGATATCGAACACCGACTACAAAATCGCTAAGCAAACTCAATACACTACCGAAATTGAAGCACCACCAAGACCCACACAAACCACAGCACTCAACAATAACAGTATACTCACAGAGAGGGAAAGTCAGCTCCACAGGAATAGCATGCACTGACCTACGAAGCGCCGGATAGGCACTGGAGAATGGAAATCGCTGAAAGGAGACGCAAGGCAAGGGGAGCAGCCTGGAGCAGCACGCGACCGACAAGGGCCCCGGAGCTACAGGAGCACCACCGCTGGAAACAAACAAGGGGGCTCGAACTCCTCTGAGGACGGGAGCGAACACTCCGAGCGCTACGCAGGAAGAGGGGCGGCGAAGAGAGAACCGGGGGGGAGAGTGGGATGAATAACCGAGATGAGGGAGAGAGGCTAAAAAAAGAAGATGGGTCGAGAGATAAGAGTGAGCTGATCAAGTTTAATGAAGGGGAGGAGGGTCGAAGGGGAAGGAATCCACCGGATCTGGCTGGAGTTAGACGGAGAAGAAGGAAGTTGGGAGTCGCTTTAGAAATCGCTTTTTTTTATTGCAAGTACTTCAAAATCGTCTATCTTTTAAAAATTTGAAAAAGTAGTCTATTGCATTTAGAAAAAGTAGTCTATTGCATTTAGGGTCTAAAGTTTCTGTAAGAAGGATGACCAAAAGCAGAACTTTATCAGGAGTACAGGGGAGATGCAGATGAATATTGCGAAATGAAATTATGTGAATCTCGCTTGTTTTGTAAACTAAAATCTTAAATAGGGAGTTTAAAAGTTTTGATCATCTCTACTATTATAATGGGAGAAGGGCTTAGTGTCATTTGTCATCGCCTGTCATTTTGTCAACACGTGCAGCGCACGTGTTGGTTTTTTTTCCCTTTTCATTCCCTCTCCCCATTTTCCCGCGTGCAGCGCACGTGTATAATACTAGATTTTTTTGGGGGTCCTTCTCATTCCCTTCCCCATTTTCCACACGTGCGGAAAAAAACACGTGCAGCGCACGTGTTGGTAGGTTTTTTTTCTCGTCTTTTTCCTTCTTCCTGCACGTGCATGATGCACGTGCATGATACTAGTTGTCATAATTCAAATTGGATGCAGACACCAAGTATAAATTATGCGGAAAAGAGTGTGTGGATGTTTAATCATTCAGAACTTGTTACCAAAATAATCCAATATTTTGAAAGTATTTACCAAACTGACCCACTCAAAAGTATTGACCAAAACGATCCACTTGCTTTTGAGAAAGCCAATTTGGTTATTTTTCAGAGTCTACGATTTCAAAAATCAAAAGCCTCACACACTCACTTTCTGAAAAAACGATAATGTTTTAATCACACTCGCTTTTTCAGAAAACGAATAAGGAAGTTTGGAAATTTTTTTAAAAAATAGAACAGTTTGAAAAAAAACTTTCAAAAAATAGGACAATTTGGGAAAAAATTTGAAAGAATCCAGTGGCTGCAGGAAAGGGACAAAGATAACATTTGTAAGGATGAGCAATATTTAGGAATCATAATATGCATACTCCTAGGAACAAATGGATAGTTGCTCCTACCTAACCCTCCCCTCTCCTTCCCCCTGTGCATCATCGGCGCTCTTCGGCCATAGCATCTGTTCCCCCAGCCCTCTCCTTTGCAGCTTCGTTCTTGATCCCTGCTGCCTCTAAGCCATCACTACTCAAAAGCTATTTCCTACACCCCCCCCTTCTGACCCTTCCCTGCCTCCCTTTACACCACCGTCCAAACCACCCCCTCCTTTATGCTCTCCCTCCTCGAACTCAGTGGGTGCGGGCCCAACGAGAGGGTCCGTCACCCACCGACCTCATCGCCAGTACAAGCGCTGATACAAGAACCTTCGGTGGAGCCTATCAGTGCAACATCCACCTTAGCAACTTGCAACGGTTTGCCACCTCCACCCCCGCTCCCCCCTCCTTCTCCCCGTGCAGCAACTGCAGCCGCTTATGCGACGTCTGCAGCCCACTCACCAGTGAAGCCATTCCCCGAAGGGAGAGAGCAGTGAGAGCTCAGGCAAGTTCGCTCCACGACGCGTGCACACCAAGGTGCGCATCGACGTCCTGAGGGGAGGAACAGTGGTCATCATCGCCCTATTGAGGGGTCACCCAGAGACCACGGGTATCAGCAGCGACGTGAGGAGCTCTTCGAGGGAAGGGCCCAACGATGGGGTCCCCCTCCAAGCCATTGCTGGCAGAAGAAAACCCCACCAAGGGGCCCTAACCTGAGGCCCCACGAAGCTGCCGCACACAGACATGGCACACACAGGGAACCCCACACTCATCACAACTCCAACACCTACACCAGCACAAACCATCCAACACACCACCATCCTCAAAAAGCTGTCAGGCAATACCCTCTTAAACCCTCTTCGGAAAGTACCAGGGACCCAAACCCCCCCAAGCTTCATATCAAACACAGGGAAACCAACAAAAAAATTCAATCAGCTCCATCCTCCCCACCCAATCCCAACCCCACCACCTTTCGACTCTCAAGTCCAACAACACTAGAGACGCACCCTTCGCTATCTCACGCTAAACACCCCCTAGAAGGTGCGGTGCTCGACGGGACTATGATGGAGGGAGGCTCTGGCGATATGGAAGGGGAGGGGCAGTGGGTTCAGGTCAAGGGTACAAGGAAAAACAAGTTTCGTGAGAGCAAATCTAACCTCCAAACTGGTCAGGAGCTTCACCACAAGAAACAGCGAAAGGGTAAGAAGAGACCAGCACCGTGTTTTAACTGCGGGGACTTTGGGCATTTTCGGAGCGAATGCACCAAGAAAGTGCGCTGCCTAAAGTGCATGAAATGGGGCCACTTCTCTTATGATTGCACAAATGTGGTTGAGACACAGCGATGAGGATCGTCCAGTGCGACGGGGGACGTCACTGGACCACCCTACTGTCATCAGATTGGCAAAGAGTTTAGACATTATCAAAAGCGAGGAAAGGTGGCTGCGACAATGGTGCGCAGTTGCCAAGGTCATTAGAGGGAGGCCTTCGGAGGTGCACGTAGTGCAGGCGCTCACCGATAAGTGGCCGATGAGCGCACATGGAGATTGGGTTGCAAAAAAGCTGTGCCACTTGCAATTCCTCGTCTCCTTTCCAACAACGGAGAAGGTCTCAGAGGTTGTTAAGATGGGGAAGGTGGACTTTGGTCACTTCGAGCTTGAATTTGCTGCATGGTCATCGAGGTTTGGGGCGGAACTCCCACAGGGAGATCGGTACTAGATATGGATTCACAACGTTCCTCTCCACTTCTGGAAGAAGGAAGCACTCCAAGAGATTGTTGCGGAGTTCGGGACAGTGGTGGATATAGATGAAAAGACGGTGCGGCGATCAGAGTTAGTTTCGGCCAGACTTTTCATCAGAAGCGTCGACATTGCTTTGATGCCACGCTTCGCTAAGGTGTTCTCCTTTGAGGAAGCATACCTCATCAGGTTTGTACTGGAGAAGAAGGAAGAAGCACAGATCGAGCAGGCGACCATTACTACCCCCTTGCCGCCAGCGGGGCTCAGGGACTGCAGGTCCTACCTCAAGTGGTAGGACTCGTTCAGGATCTCACTATCGATGGTTCTCATGAGGTGGAAAGGGCTCACAGAGAGATCCTCCAGGCGGCAAGAGGAGTGGAACAGCGCAAGGGTTCATCGGCGGTAAGGGTTGAGCGAATCAAGGACCTCAACGGCAGACCCAGCGGTCAAAGGCTCACAAGAACCTCCAACTCGGCGGATCCAACGGTGAAAGACCTCAACCACCCTTATCTGGTAGAGTCAGGTTCCAATCAGAGAAAAGCAACCAAAAGCAACTCCCAAAGTGATGACCCAGACCTGCATGCGTCAGGGGAGGAGTGCACCTTGGCACAGAAGACAGGGACGGGGCTGGCAGGCCCCCAAAATGGTAAAGCCAACCCCTACGACAACATGCAGGACCACAGAATGGGGTTGGTGAAGGTTAGCTCCGCTGCGGGGTATAAGACAAGCGAAAGGACATTGTCGACCCAAGAGTGGGTGACCAAATGCTAGTTTTCACCAAATGAGGAAAAAGAATCCCTTTTGGTGCAGCCAAGGCAGGAGTCAGAGACCTCTCTGAGAAAAGAGCACAAGGAGCTGGTTAACCAGAGCGGTCAGAGGGGTACGGCGAGCGGAAGTGCCGCTGAGGGAATGGGGAGCAAAGCTCCGCTTTTCAGAGTGGACGAAAGGAGTAAAGAAGACAAAGAGGGTTTTGGCAAGGGTAGTTGTAAAATGAGGAAGGTAGACGATAGAGTTGCGTCTATAACAATGCCAACTTCGTTTACAACGCCCTACTCTGAAGCCACCGCTTCACCCCCCAACCAACTAGTGACAACTGGCAAGAGCGGTAAGCTCACTGCCTCCTCAGAGGTAGCGACATTCACGGGTCTCGAGGGCAGCGGTAAAGTGATCCGCGGAGCAGCGATAGGGAAGGCAGTAGTGGCAGATGGTATGGGGGAGTGTGTTGGGCGGTACAGAGTGCCTTTTGTAGTTGATAATGGGCCCATAGAGGGGCCCAGTATACAACACTCTATCTCAGAGATTTGCACCACTGTGGTGTCTTACAATCAGTCATGTGGTCAATTGGTTAGCGGGCCTAATGAGGGGACCGCGACGGAGGACAACGATATCGCTATTATTGAGTCAGCTGTCGGTGGGCCCAATGTGGAGTCCATAGTGAGAGAGGCCACTCCTCAATATCAGAATCGGCATGCTAGTAGTGAGGAGGACCTAGAAGATCGTCTGAACCTGGACGTTGACTTCTCTTTTTCAGATGAGGAGTCAGGGGACTCAGATTTTATTGCTGATACACAGAAGGAGTTATCGCCGGAGATGGTGCTATCCACTTTACCAGAGTCGGCCCCACGATTAAGCACTGGATCATCTCAAAAGAAACTGAGAGGGCTAAACCTAGTGTCCATAAGGAACTAGGATCCACCTCTAGGGGGATAACAATTTCTGAGGGCGAAACGTGCCCGAGTCCCTCACACACTGTCATCTCGGACATGGTTCCCAAATGAATACACTATTTTGGAACGTCCAGGGTCTGGGGGATAAAGGTAAAAGGGATATGGTTAGAGACGTTATCACGAAATCCAAAGCAGAAGTGGTTGGGCTTCAGGAAACTAAGCTTAGTCATGGGACCAAACTCAAGAGAGTTGGGGGGAACAGAATCAAGGAATGGGTTTTACGCCCTTCCGCGGGTGCCTCAGGGGGAATTGCCATTGGCTTCAACTCGGACCTGCTCACTTGTTCAGAGGTCTATAATGGTACATTCTCCCTGACTACTCGGCTGGTTCGACGATCTGATCAGTATATGTAGACTATCACAGTTGTGTATGGGCCGAATGTGGCTTCAGAGCGTGATGCCTTTTGGCAAGAACTGGTCAATATTCGTCTCCGTTGGTCGAGGGCCTGGATCGTCGGGGGGGACTTCAATATTACCCGATTTGCATTCGAACACAAGGGTAAAGGTTCCAGCGACAGGCACAGAGCAGAGTTCAATAGGGTGATTACGGAGCTCGAGTTGATAGATATCCCTATTAATGATAGACTATTCACGTGGTCGAACATGCAGTCTACTCCAATTATGGCAAAATTGGACAGGATTCTCGTATCGATAGAGTGGGAGGCTAAGTTCCCAGTTGCAACTGCTACATCGATCCCTAGATCAACGTCAGACCATACTCCAATCCTTCTTGACGTTGGGCTTCAGGGAACCAAAAGACATAGAAAATTCCGATTTGAGAAGGCCTGGCTGGAGATCCAGGGGTTTCACCATCTGGTGATGGAAAATTGGGCGCTCCCAATGTCTGGCTTAGATGCCGCGGGCCGATGGTGCGAAAAAATTCGCAGATTAAGAAAGCGGCTACGGAATTGGAACCGATCCAGGTTCTCGACCATCTGGCATGCAAAAGACTCCTTGTTGGAAGGATTTGATGAACTTGAAAGAGTGGAGGAATCGAGAGACCTGACACAGGAGGAAAGAAATAGACTTCAGGAGCTCCGAGAGAATATTGCCTATCTCTATAAGATGGAAGAAATTAAATGGCAACAAAGATCTAGAATTTCGTGGCTCAAAGAGGGAGACGCGAACACGGCCTTCTTCCATCGAGTGGCAAGTGCAAGGCGCAGGTCCAATCTTATTTTATCCTTAGAAACTAGCTCGGGGACAGTACAAGATGAACATGTCATTTCCACAGCCTTCCAAGGATACTATAAGGACCTCTTGGGAAAGAAGAATAACTTCCGGGTCCCATTCAGGAGAGATTTCTGGCAGACTTACCAGAGCGAGTCATTACCATCGCTTTCCAGCCTGGAGTCTCCGTTCGCGGAGGAGGAAGTTAAAAAGGCTATTAGTCTCATGGGAGCGGACAAGTCGCCAGGACCAGACGGCTTTCCAATGATGTTTTACCAAATTTTCTGGGAAGAAATTAAAGGGGACTACATGGCATTGCTAGATGATTTTTTTAACAACAAGCTCAGATTGGGTATGTTTAATTTTGCGGAGGTAGTCCTGATTCCCAAACGGGAAGAGGCGTCGAAAGTGGGCGATTTTAGGCCGATCAGCCTCATTAATTGTTCGGCGAAGATTATTACCAAAATCCTAGCTATCCGCCTGGGGAAGATTATGGATAGCCTTATCGACAAATCTCAATCGGATTTCATTAAGGACAGGAATATCCTAGATTGTGTGGCAACAGCGGAACAAGTTATCCACCGCTGCCATACGTCCAACTCTAAGAGCTTTCTGCTTAAGCTGGACTTTCAGAAAGCTTACGATTCGGTAGATTGGGAGTGCTTGCTGGAAGCTCTTAGGGGCAGGGGCTTTGGGCAAAAATGGATCGGCTGGATCCGACAGTGCTTACAATCTAGCAAAACGGCCATATCAGTGAATGGGAGGTCAGGGCAGCCGTTCCCTTGCAGAAAAGGTCTCAGACAAGGGGACCCGCTATCACCATTCCTGTTTACTTTAGTAGCGGATGTGTTGAGAGTTATGCTGGAGAACTGCCGCGATAAAGGTTGGATCACGCCAGTGGCCACTTCCGCGTCTACCAAAGGGTGTACGATCCTGCAATACGCAGATGACACCCTACTCTTTGGTAATGGGACTAGAAGAGAATCTGTCTGCTTTAAAGGGACCCTATACTGCTTCGAGGCCTGGTCAGGTCTTAGGATTAATTTTCACAAGAGTGCGCTGACTCCAATCTCCCTTACCGACGAGGAAGCAGGGGAACATGCTACTATTTTGAACTGTACGACGAGTGACTTCCCTATAAAATACCTAGGGCTACCTCTCAGACCAGGGAAATTGGCTAAAGCAGACTGGTTGCCTATCATTGACATGGTAGAAGACAGACTGTCTGGGTGGAAAGGTAAATCGCTGTCTCTTAGGGGCAGAGTGGTTCTCATCAACTCAGTGTTGTCAAACCTGCCAATCTACTACATGTCATTTTTCGAGCTTCCAAGATGGGTGATCCAGAGGATTGACCGGATTCGAAAGCGATTCCTTTGGAAGGGGGCAGACCCGGATAAAGGAGGTTACCACCTCATCAAATGGAATATCGCCTGCATGAAGAAGAAACATGGAGGGTTAGGCATCATCGACCTCAGAGATATGAATCTTGCCCTGTTGGGAAAATGGTGGTGGAAGGTATTCCACAACAGCGGGGAAGGTTGGCAGGACTACATTCAACCTTATCTAAGGGGTAAAGGCACGAGAAACCTTGGCTTCCGAGTTGGGGCTAAAGTTTCACGGCTCTGGAAAGGAATGGCCAAGGCTAGCGGCCCCTTCAATTCGGCAGTTACGGCGACTGTAGGCAATGGCCGGTCCACCAGATTCTAGTGGGATAGGTGGTGTGGTGCCCATACCCTGAAGGAAACGTTCCCAGAGCTGTATGAGAGGTCGAGTCGACTGAATATGTCTGTTGCCGAAGGTTGGAAAAGGGGAGGCTAGAGACCAATGTTCCGAGGACCGCTCACCACAAATTTACACCAGAAACTGCTTGACATGCAAGCACACATCACACGGGAAGGCACCAGGTGCACACAAGGCCCAGATCAGAAGCGATGGGGACTAGAGAGCAAGGGAGCATTCTCGGTGAGATCTCTATATCATCGGATCCACTTTCGAGGATACAGACCCAGCTGGGTACAGGTGTTGTGGAAGGCGAAAACTCCCTTTAAAGTCAGAGTTTTCTTATGGCTAGTGCTCAATAATTCTATCCTCACTAGGCAAAACCTTGCCAAAAGACAGCCACAGGTGGCGACCAACTGTGGTTTCTGCGATGTACATGTGGAAGATCTAAATCATCTTTTCATTCACTGCCCAAGAAGTAAGGCAACTATGGTTGAGGTACTACGAGCCTTAGGAACAGGCGATTACCCCTGCGTTTATGAGGATTTGTGGATTGGCCCCAAATTTGCAACGAGTCGCCATGATATGAAGGATGCATGGTACATCGCTATTGCGGCAACAACATGCGTGTTATGGCTTGACAGAAATAATTTTTATTTTCGTGCTTCATGTAATAGTATTTCTGGTAACCTGACTCACATTATGCATCTTATCTCCTTTTGGGCTACAGCTGCGGCAACGGGAGCAAGAGGAAGAATAGCCAGAGTGTTCCAGGTAGAGGAGTTCGATGATGAGGAGGTAGAGATCGGACCGACACTGGACTGAGGGACTGGCTTCACCAGTCAGGACAGTGCTTATGCCAGATGGTGCTTTGGTTCATCCTTCTGTACTCTTTGGTTGCTGGAGGTTTGAGTAGTTTGACCCACCCTCCAGGGTTTGTTGGGAGGTATGTTTTCTTTCCTTTTTTTCCGGCAGTGTACGTTTGTGTTGTACTGTTGTTTTCTCCCGGTAGGTCGGGGTTGTTTTATTAACTTCTTATTAATGAAACAGGGTGGCCTTATTCCACCTTTTCCCTCAAAAAAAAAAAAAACATTTGTAAGGATGATGGCTGGAAAAATTATACATGCATCCAGGAAAAAAGACACTAAAGATCTTAATCTCTGATAATCACATTATTCAATATTATCTCTTCAGTGGCTCAGTTGCTTTCATCATATTCTTTTTCTAAATTTTATTTTTACATCTTTTTTTCTTTTCCGTTCGGTTTGTTTATTCATTCATTCCTTCGGTTAAAATTACAAGATATACAGCATAACTGAAGCAACAACTTACAAAACAATTTAAGTTGTAACTATTAGAATATTTTGATTACAAAATCGTTTGCAAGAAAATTAAGTATAAATTAGAGGCACAAATCAAAGAAGGAGAAGAAGAAGAAAACCAATAAAAAAAATTTAAAATTTAAAAATAATAAAGCCAAACTGATTTGTGTCGAGACTTGTGTATCACACAATCTCCTTAAAACAGATTCGCCTCATCCGGGTGCTGGAGTTTGTTGAGGTGTTTGTTTCCCAGGATGCAACGACAGAAGAGCTCGACGCATGCACCACGTCAAGTTCTCGAATTGGACAGTGGCTGAATTCAATCACCATAGGACCGGAAAAAGAAATTGGACTTTGAGCACAGAACAGAGGTTAGGGGAAGAGAGGAGGTTATGGTGTTTTGATTCAGGGGAGACTGTGGGGTTGGCAATCGGGTCGACCGGGCCAGGTCCGGTCGAACCCTCCCAGGTTGGAACCGAAATAGGGTGGGTTCGGGTCGGTCGGGCCGGGTTGGATTAGCAAAATCTCAAACCAGCCAACTCACAAACCCATTCGGGTCCAACCCAGGTCGGGTCGCGGGTTGGCCCATCGATTTCAACAATTTTTTTTAACTTAAAAAATGTAATTATAATAATAAGAATTAAAAAATGTAATAATAATAATATAAATCAAAGAGTGAAATTGCAACAAAAAAAATGTATATATTATTCATATGATTTTCTACAAATTTTTTTATAAGAAACAAAGATTCTGTACAAATTTGATCTATACAATAACAATTTTCTTCTATAAAATTCCAATTTTCTTTAATTTGTTGGTCTTCAATTTGTTGTTTTCAAGTCCAGCGAATGATTTTCATCATTCATAAGCTATAAGGATCAACTCAATTGGAACACCCCGGCCCAAACAACAATTTTTCTAACAATTGCCCACCACATGCTTGCCTCATAAAAGGTGCTATAGCTGATTGGTGACCTCTAATCCCATGCAATATTATATATATATTTAATTAGTCCTTTCAATTTTCTCGATATGGGACAAATTGATCCCACATCTCCCGCTGCTCCCTTTCTCCTTGCGTCAGCACAGCAGAGTGCCCCTGGACCCCCACTGCCACTTCACAGCAGAGAGTAGCAGCATCTACCTCTCACAAACCGGGGGGACCCCACTGATGTCAATGTCGACGTCATCGCCACATCAACGACAAGCAGCAACATTCAAGCTGTTGTCTCTCTTTTCTCCCTTGGGCCCCCCTCTCCACATTAATTCCTATAGGAAATCCCATGGGAATTTCTATAGGCCACCACCAATTAATTATATATATATATAGGGAAAGCTTCGGTTGTGCACTCCTCTAGTGCACACGGCGTGTGCACTAGGCCTTCGGACGTTCATATCGACGATCCGAACCGTTCACATTGATCTACACATCTAAATTAGTTTAAATATATAAAATCAAATCATTTGAAATTCATTTACCCATCCATTGAAGTGTTACAAAATTGTATGGCTGAAAATTATTGTTTTTTATAGTCACATGATGAATGGGCAAATAAATTTCAAATGATTTGATTTTACATATTTAGACTAATTTAGATGTGTAGATCAATGTAAACGGTTCGGATCGTCGATATGAACACCCGAAGGCCTAGTGCACACGCCGTGTGCACTAGAGGTAGTGCACAACCGAAGTTTTCCCTATATATATATATATCCTATATATATATATATATATATATATATATATATATATATATATATATATACTAGATTTGCCCGTGGGCACGTGCCTACGGAACGTCTTCGGAGCGATATAACATACGAAAAGCCCTGTAAACAGCAAAACAACAATTATGTAGTTCAAGTTTGAATAGTATGATAATAATTAGTTGTAAATAAAAGTCCATGTTTCTTTTAGTATATGTTGAAAAATAATTATAAATAGGGGTCTAAAATCCAACTTCTTAGAACTTTAAGTGTGGAATATGATGAAATTTAACTGTTTAAGAGATATTTGCTATTTTCAATATAACATGTGCAATAAAAAAAAACATAAAAATTCTGAAAATTTTACAAATCTGAAATCTTAAAATCTAAATTTCTAGGTAATAAAGAAAGAATGGGAAAGAGAGAGGGAGAGAGAGAGAAAAATATGAAAAAGTGAAGAGAGAAGAGAGAGATAGTAATAAGTAATGAGTTTTTTAGTTTTGGGGGGGAAATTTTAATTTTGGGGTTTGAAATTTTGGGCGGGAAAATATGTTTTGTGAGAATCCATCTAGGCCATTGGTTTTAGGGGAGATTGAATGAGAGCCGCTTGATAGCTTTCTTTGTGAATTATTATATATATATATATATATATATATATATATATATATATATATATATATATATATATATATATATATATATATACCACCACCAATTAATTATCTATATATATATTCTCAAATACAGGGTGTTACCCACCTGTGCTTTTTGATTGAAATTTGTAAACTTTCTTTTCTTTGTTTTCTCACTCTTTCAGCGTAGTTCCGAGGACGGAACTATTCTAAGGAGGGAGTGATGTAACATCCTCAAAAATAATAAAATTTATTTTTCATATTTTACACATGCATTGCACGTGCAATTTCTTTTAAGCAATTTAATCCAAAAAGAATTTTCTAAGAATTATATATATTCTTATTTTTATCTAAGTTATTATTTTGATTTTAATCAATAGGCCTAAAGTCTCTTTTAAAAGCCCAATAGAAAATTCATTAATTAAAAGAGAAGCCATTAATTAAAAGAAAAGTCCATTAGTTAATCTATGTTTTTTTTAATAAACACTTATACACTTGTCATGTAACAACATGTACAATCAAATAAATAACAAATAACTAAATGAGAGAATGTGCACATGTGGGAAATCTAAGGGTTGGCCAATTCATGAAGGAATGAGAAGATGTGGGGGTTTGTGTAACACCCTGAATTCCAAATAAGTCCGAATTCGAAGTTCCACATGATCTTTACACTTCATTTCGTACAATTTTACAAGGAATTTAAAACTTTTATTTACATCAGAGTCTTTTACATCAACACGCTGTGGAATAAATAAAATACAACAATGTTAAATGTACAATTGTAGTAACTTTAGCATGTAAGTAATCATCAGCAACAAATTCATCTTTATATCTTCTTGTAAACTCCAAGTCTTGCATATAAAAATGTGGGCACGTCAGTTGCTTACAACCGACAAAATATTATACATGACCATCCTCGCTATGCCGAAAGTATAACGATTCTTAAATACTTCAACAAACTACAAACTTGATAACAAACAAAGCTAAAGAGGGACTATCCTATTGATGTCGTGGGTGCTGTGCATTTAGTCTTTAATGCAGTTATTTACATTAAATGACACTAATGCACATTTGTTCGGATTCTATGCATCACATACTACATAGGTTCGAGGGCAAGCCCTTAATCGTTCTTCATCTTATAGGGTTCAATCCCTCGCCGTGAGTAAAACTACTACGGTAACTACAGTAAGTATCCTAGGTGTTCTATGAGTTACGAGCCCATGTCCAGACATCCTGGGGAGAATCCCGCGCACTGACACATGACACATCATGCAAGCATCCTTTGGACAACTCACCTCTGCCAAGGACAATGGCACCACCCGTAGTCACCAAAACACCCCACAAGCGTCGCCACTGGTACGATATCCTGGAGTAGTATCCACGCCCTGACATGACGCATCATGAGGACATCCTGTGAACACTCTAACACCGCAGATTCAATGGCCCTCATACTTATGTTTTTCTCTTACTTTTATCACATCTCCACTATAGTGTAGTCCTTACAATTTTAGTTTGTTTTAAAAGAAAATAATCACAACCTAGAGCTAGCTTATCCTACTGGACTTAAATCAATACAAAAGAGACAGTCAACCTAACTGACTACTTCTCAAGAGATTCTCAACCCACACTGGTTTACTCTCAAATCATTAATAAAACTACCGGTCACTAGGGTCTCGCCTAGGCTCAGATTTCAACAACTACCTCTTTCTAAAGATCAACAATAAGTCATATTCAATCTCAAAATAATTATTCAATTTCTATTATTCACAAACTCTTTCTAAAGAAAAATTTTCTTTATAATCTCAAAACATAAAACGATTCAAATCAACCTCATTTGTCAATTTAGTCACTTATAACATTGTATACAATAACAAATAATCTCAATCAAGTATAGAAAATCATAAAATCTCATTAAGAGAAAAATCTAATTTCAATCTAAATATTCATCTCTCTTTAATTGTATAAAAACATCACCTCTAGTTCCTTTAATCGATAACTCGAGTTCTTTAATGTAAAATCCTCTTTTAATTCTCACAAAATATATCCAAATATTGTAGAAATAATTTTTACAAGGTCTAAACAATTTTATAAAATTAAATAGGATTTTTCCCAATTTTTATTTCACTTTAAAACTTAAAAAACCAAAAAAAAAAAATCACAAAGAAAATAAAGTGGCAAAGGTCGGGATCGAACCCAGGCCCAATACCCAAACACCCGCATGAATAGTAACCACCTTCAGGCGCAGCCGAAGACCAGAATGACCACAGTGGTCAACTGTCTAATAGTTAACTTAAATTATATTTAGGTTTTGGGTTTCGGTATTAGGTTAAAATTGAATTTCAAAAACTTTAAGTCTCTAGAGAGACTCGAACCCAAGCACACAGTCCACCGTGCTACAGTAACGCACCAGAAATGCACCCACTGAATAGTAAGTCCATAGTGACTAACTGATGGTAGATCGGTTTAGTAATTTTTGTTTATACCGCACTATTATTTATTTTCTTTTAATAAACTCGATCTTTCAATCGGTTTGTACTTCTTCAAAAATATAAATAATTTTCCAGAATGTGTTTCTTTGAAAAACAGTATCGTACATGTTTTCAAATTCATAAGTTTCTCATTTTTTGCAATATAATAAAATCTTTCTTCGAAATTGCATCAAAGAACACATATAATCAATTTTCCAAATAAAAGGTTTTCTTTCATCAAAATTCCTCTATAAAATTTCTATACTCATAATATATATATATATATATATATATATATATATATATATATATATGAGGCTAATTCCACATTTCTTTATCACTTAGCATCAAAAAACCATTTTTCATACATATTGCATTATTTTGGATTACATGCATCAAATCTCATTCCAACCATTTTCTAAATGATACATTATTTTTCACCTTTTAATTTAACAAGAATTCTAATCATTTATACGAATCACACCATCACTTCAACACATCTTGACACGAAATAATTAAAATTAAGTAATCTGCAACTAACATACCGATCAAATTTTAGCAATTAAATTATATATTATCTAGCATGCATCATACTCCTATTTTAGAAAGAATTTTAGAATCATCCATCCAAGAAATGTTGATTTCTTGCAATAGAACTTCTAAAATGAGAAGCTCCTAAAAACTCCGATTTGTCTCCTCGAAATCCGTACACAAGGGAAACTCCAAACTCCACTTCAGTCAATGCAATAGTAAGCACCCCCTTCACCTTCGGCAGCATAGGGAAAGCACCTCACTCACTTTTGTATGCAAATACACACACACACACACACACACACACACACACACACACACACACACACACACACACATATAGAATAGTAAAAATATATGTTGTATTTGTGGTAGGTGGAGAAACAGGGGGTTGCTGGAGTTGGTGTTCGGATTGAACAGAGAAGGGAAACAAGAGGGGGAGGGGAAAATATGTGAAGGGATATGAGTGTATATATATATATATACATATATATATATGTATACACATATTGTATAAGGAGTAGGTGGAGAACGACAGTGGTTTGCTTTTGGCTGAATGTTTTTGGATGAAGACATAGGAGAAAGAAAGAAGGAGGAAGAAGGAGAAATGTGAAGGGAGGTATTAGTAGAAATTTAATAAAGTGATTATATTAACCAATTGTCCACTACACCCATTACTCCTCTCTCCTAATTCAATTTTTTTCCCTCCTACTTCAAATCAGACAGCCACCACTTCAAGCCAAAAATACGTGCACGTGCTTGCACAAGCACACACTTTATTCATGCACATATATATTTAATTTAAAATATTGGTTTATAATATATAGGAAATGTTTAAGTAAAATTAGTGTAGTTTAATTATAAATTAAATTCATCATGCACAAAATAAAATAAATACAACCACACTTCAAAATTTTATTTTAAAAGATAATGCAATTAATACGTGCATTGCAAACACGTGCGTCGCACGTAAAATGTCAAAATGCGAAATCGACTTTATCATTGGAAAATTATTAAAATATAATTAAAAAAATATAAGAAAAATATATTTATTAATTTAATGTATTCCACGACGTAATCACTATATACATAGAAAACACGTGCATTACACGTATAAAAGTATTTAAATCAAAATAGGGAAAAATGAGTTTCCGTTTTATAAAAATGGATTTGAATACATAAAATAAATAATTGAAACACAGAAATATCACACGTAGCAGTGGAAAAATACGTAATTGATACATGCATCGAAAACACGTAAAAAGCACGTAAAAAATACCAGGACTGAAATATTATATTTCAGTTGACTCAAATAGGATTTTTAAGAATATGGGAAATGCATAAATAGTCGAAAATCAAAATACATAGTGAAATACGTTATGGATATCACCAGTAACGGTACAAAATACACGTGTGTAACACACAAGGGCAAAATTGTCATTCTAATTTTACAGGGTGTTACAGTTTGTGTAGTAATGGTGAGTGGGTGATTAATTTTGTTAATGGGTATTTATTTTTGGGTAATGTGTGTCTCTTTATTCACCCATTTAGTCCTATAAATAGCCCCTCCTATTTCATGAACAATGCACACTAGAATCAAAAGAAAAGAGAAGAAAAGAAAAAAAAAGAAAAGAAAGAGAGTTAGAGCAATTTTGGTCTTTGGCAAAGAGAAAGGGAAGACTTGGCTTGGCTAGGAGGAGAAGGCTAGCATCTTGTTGGAGCAAGGAGCAACATCTAAGGAGTCTTATTCTATTTATCTTTCTTCAACTAAGGTGTGTGATTTATTGAACTTTCTAAGATATAGTAGTATGCATGTGTAGGAAAATTGATGCATGAAATTGATAATTCATGAGTTGTAGTTAATTTTTGTGATGATGTTGTTTGGAATGTTTGATTGATAGGAGTATGAAAAAGAAAAGCATGCCAATTGAAAGATTGTAATGAAGAAAAGTTGAAATAATGTTGTTTGGGTGTATGGTAATGCATCATGATTAGATTAAATAAATTGGATATAAATTTGTACACAAAGTAGCTAATTCATGCAAAGAAAGTTGTTGTTTTAAATTTTAGTTGCACTTCAGAAAATCATGTATAATAAACTACAAGGAATCTAGAGCTAAAATTTTTATAGGAACATCTCTTATATGTCAGGAATATCTCTTTAAAATTTTATAATTTTTGGATGTCGTTTGGTAGTTTAATAAAATCCAAACTTAGGACTGGTTGGAAGTCGACTAGTTGCTGAAAATCTGTACACATTTCAGTTTTTGCTTAATTCAGCATTATAAATGAAATAATTTGAGAAAAGTTAGAACTAAGAAATTGTAGTAGACTCGTTAAAATTTCTGAAAAGTCTAATAAATCCAATTTTCACAAAGAACTGAATTTATAATGAATTTTTCAAGACTGTACAATTGACAGTATTCAGTATTTCGACCCTACTATATTTTTTGAAGAATTCAGGGTTATAGATATAGTATTTTGAGGAAGCTTATAACTAAGAAATTGTATTAGACTTGCATAGCTTTATTTTTTTATAAAGAACGCAAAGTTTCGTGAAGTATATGATTTTCTATGATTTTTAAAAATAGCATGAAATGCAGTTTTCTGACTTTGAAATTACTGTTTTTGTAACTGATACTTAGATGAAGTGATTGAGAATATTTTTCACTATTTTAAATTGTATTTTGGGAAAATAAAGATCATTTCATGCTTAGATGAGATGCGAACTCAAGAGAAATATATATATGATTAAATATGTTAAGTTTGATTCAAGATAAATCAAAGGAAAATGATAAAATGAACTTTAAATGATGAATATTTAAGAGATTATGTTTTATTCTTTATTAACTTGTATTGAGAAAGTTTTGACGAATATGAAAAGTGTATTGTGAAAATGAATAGTTGAGATTGTACTTTTGATGAATGAATAAGAATAAATGAAGGTTTTGAATAAGATAGGAATACATGAAATTGATGATATGAATTATAAGGGTATGCGTACCCCATAATGTTGAACATGAAAAGATGTTGATTCTAGAGGCTTAGTAAGGTCCCGGTACTGGCAAATTTTGAAAATAAATAATTGATTTGAGAAGTGGCCAATATGGGCTGTCGTTCTCGATATTTTTTCGTAAGACCGGTAGAGGGTAAGCTAGCTCTAGATAGTAATATTTTTTCATATTTAAACTTAAGGATTAGGCACTAAGTGGAGATGTAATAAAACTTGAGCAAACATAAGTGGGTTACCTCTATATAGTCTGACGGTGGACTCCATGACTATAGATCCAGTCTGACGATGGACTCGGGGACTGTGGTTACTTGTTATGGAAATGAGCCTTAATTAAATCCGGGGCTATGATTGGTTTGACGGTGGACTCCAGGATCATGACTAGTCAGGCAGATGGGAGGCTGTTCTCCAGTGTATATGCGTATATCGGGGCTAAAGGGACACTTGCAGAATGTTCGCACGACGAGGATTTCTGTCTAAGCTTGACGGTGGACTCCAGGGCTGAAATTTGTACTCGTGGAATGTCTAAAACTTGATTTGTTACCGAGTAGTTTTTCATGGCGAGTGATTGAACCCTTTAATGTGGAGTACGTAGGTGCTTGCTCTCGAACCTATGTAGGATGTGGTGCATAGAATCCGAACAAGTATGCAATAATGTCATTGTAGTATAACATCTGCATTAGGCATTAAGTCATATCATACACTGACATGGTTAGGATGGTCACTTTTTACACTTTTGTATGCATTCAAGTTTGTGATTGTTAAAGTAAGAGATTTCGTTATAATACAGCATAGAAAGGATCGTTGTTTATAATATTGCGTCGGTTGTAAGCAACTGACGTGCCCATAGATTTTCAGTGCAAGGCTTGATTAGATTGGCAAGGACTTAAAGACGATTGATGATTATATTCAGATTAACGCGGCTGATGTTAAAGTTGTATTTGTATTTTATGTTGTATCTTATTCTAACTTCCGCTGTATAATTCTGAAACAAACCATGTGTAAAAAAAAGGAAAAGTTTTAATTTCCTTACAAAATTGTACGAAATGAAGATCCTGTTGTACTACGAATTACATGTAAATGGAATTCGGGGTGTTACAACAACAGTAAACAGAAAGATACAACCACACATGCATGAATCAAATCTCATAATCACAAGAATTATTTGAACTCAAATACATAATCTCAAATAAAACAAGATCTGGAAAAACAATAAAACTCCGGGTCAAACATGCCCACTTACAAAGTATCAAGTAGAAACAAAAGAAATTGATAAACTTGATGTAGAAATAAACTAATGCACAAAAGATCCCAATCAAATGGCTTAGAACACTTGATCGCTTACTCCTGTAGGTAACTGGTCTCCAAAACCTGTGTATTTGTCAATTCGATAGAAACAGAGAAACAGGAAAATAATCTGCCCGTTAGTACAAGCTACGGGCCGCAAGTAGTATAAGAAAAATGGTACAGGAATAATATAAATAAGAATACAGAATAGAAAACAAGAATCGAGAGCACAGAACATAACTTAAAGGGAATGCAATAGGTAAATAGGGTTAAATAAACTGGTAAACGAGTAAACATGATTGGATAGCATGATCAGATAATAGATGAGCATGTAAACTTGTATCTGATATCAGATAAACATGCAAACTCGTGACAAATATCAGATAAACATGTGAAACAGATGACAAGAATGTGCAGGTGAAACGTATTATTTTTAAGTCTTTCATTTAATCCTATCTAATGCATCACCCATGCGTCTCATACCACATAGTTCCTGCATACAAACAAGTTACGTTTAGATTTAGTGGAGGACTCCATAGGGCCGTGTACTCAGGCATCACATAAACAGATAAACAGATAAACAAAATCGGATAACAGACTCATGAATCATATAATCATGTATTCATGCAAATAGGTGGGACCTATGGGCCCCCTTCCAAGTACACCTTCATATAAGGAAGAATGAAGTCAGGTAATCATATAAACAAATAAACCGAAACGGATAAACAGACTCATGAATCATGTAATCATGTATTGCAAACATGTGGGAAACACGAGCCCCCTTCCGAGTACACTTGCCTATGTTGTCCACTACCAGATCTTTCTCTTAAACCCCGGCTTGTTACTTATTTTTTTTACCAAACAGACACGAATGTGCAAAATCAGGGAAAGGAAACATGACAGGGACAGAAACCAGGCTCAGACTGGCAGAGAACATGTTCGGGTACCATAAACAAAATTATGAATATTGAAACGACAAGAATTCCAATTCTGGACAACAGGACGTTGCTACACCAAAATTGAAATTCCTGCTGCTACAGAAAAGAAAATTAGGATCTGTCAGAAGTTCTAGAAACTAGACTCTTTGCCGATTCCAGTGTATATACACACGATATATAAAAAATCACAGAAACTAGGTTCAAATTCTTATTCTTTACAGATTTTATGTTTCGGCAGAAACCTAGGGTACAATTCTTATACTCATAAATCAGTAAAGAACTCATTTAAAAATTTTATAAAATTTATAATCAGGTTCTTAATCATGTTAAGCAACATACTGGAATTTATCATGGCATAATTACACTATTAATCTGACTTTTAAAATTAATAAGCATATCAATACATTGTAAATCAGAAATCTGGAAATCTAAAGCTAGCAGCATTAAAAATGGGATATCTCGCACATCACAGATCGGATTTCAAATCTGTCGAATGTTCTGGAAACTAAAAACAGGGGCCTACATTTCATGTTCACAAACTTAGTCATTATTCTGAAATTAACAGGGTTTAACTCGTCGTGTCAAATCAGGACAACAGGTAATGGGATTTCTTTGCATGAATTATGACATTGATAGTAACCACGATGGATCCAAATTGATGTATAATGCAAATCAGAAGTTAACGGGTACTCAAATCAGCATGCCATGTCTATTCTCAACCTCATCAAGAAGGGAAAAATTATTAACATGATTATGATATTAACATACGATATAACAAAACATTCTATATTTCTTAGCTATTCTGGGCATGTATTCGCATAGGTAAATAACTAGGTTGAATTCATGTTCTTGTAATGGATGCAATAATGAAGTATTTGTGATCTCTTACGAATACGGAATTAACCGAAACAAATCAAACGGACAGGGATCAAGATTATCAACATATAAGGCATGAGAAATGGATCACATTGATAAACCTACTTGCGGATTTCAAAGAATGCTTGTACGGGAAAACAAAAGATTCGTACAAGGATACTTGCCAGATAGATGATGAATGGAAGAGAAAAGAGCGATGGAGGAAACACGTGCAAGAGACAGAATAACACATGCAATACCCGTGTACCGCAACAACAACAAAGTAAGAACAACAACAACGGCGAGAGTTACGAACAAACACAACAAGATAGTAGAAACGCCGTAAGGGACCACAACAACAAAAGTAATGGAGACAGCAAGGGGATGTGTGTCTGGTGCGATGGAACACAACGACGAGACGGCAGCAACATGGCATGGAGACAGTGCTGCTGTGTTGACAGATGGCAACGACGAGGATGAGAGCAGAGGAGGCAACGACTGAAAGTGGATGATGGGTTCGCAGATGATTGAGCGGATGCAATGGGAGTCAGGGACGAGAGTGGAGGTCGACTGCGTGATGGTGGTTGACGGTGGTGCTCGGTGTCGGCTCGAGGGACGGAAGAGGCAGGGAGTAGAAGGGAGAGGGTGAGAGGAGTGGGTGGCAGGTTGAGGCTAGATAAGGGAGACGAGGGGCTGATGGGTTGGATGAGGGTGCAGGCGAGAGGCGAGGACGGAGGGCGAGGATGATCAGGAGCGGCTGAGTTTCAGAGGCAGATGCAAAGAAGAAGAAGAAGAAGATGGTAGGGGATTAGGCAGCTGGTTGATCAGGGTAATTAGGGTTGCTAATGATGATTAGGGTTGGGGTTAAGGAGGGTTATATATAGGATTAGAATTAGGGTAATGGGCTATTGGGTTATTGGGTATAGGGTTTAGGATCCAATACAAAAGAGTATTGGGTTTAAAAATCCAATAGGGAATAGAATAATAAATAGGATTATAATAAGATTAATTTGGTGATATCAATATGCAAAAATTTGAATAAGAAGAACAACAAAATTTTAGGTTCAACAGAAAATAAAAATTAAATAGATTGGGAAACAAAAATTAAGTTGAAGGTAATAATGAATTGCATTCTTAGATAATCAAATTACAAGGTTTCAGAAGAGATGATGAAGAATACAATAAATAATAATACAAAGAAAAATACAATAATGAAAATAGGGGTTACAGTTGTTGTGGTTGTTGTTCTTCCGGCGAATTGCTTCCACTTGTAGACGTGTCGAACCCTATTCCTTGAGTCATATCTTCGACCTTCATTCAGTCTTCCGTGTAGACGAGCATCTCCAACAATTGGGACTTCAATGATTCCTGTAATTGGTTAGAACCCTGCCACTTGTAGAAAATGCACCTTCTGAAGCAACTGTAGAGACAGGAGGAGTTAATAGATCTTTAGCCATATATTTAAGAATAATATAAGTATGTTCATGGTCTTTCAACCATTGTAAAATATCAAGTGTAGAAGTAAAACTTTCAGAATCTTGTTGATTATACCAATGTAATTTATTTGGTTGATTAGTCCTAGGTTTTTTTTATTGAATTTGTGCAAGTAAATTAAATATGGTATCATCTAATTTACTCTTACCCTTACCTCTAGAATTAACAGAAGAAGAACTGACTAAACTAGTTGTACTACTAGATGCAAAACTTCTATAATAAAAACCATACAAGTTATTTAATGTCGATTCAAAGCTAGCTAAAATTGTTTCGCAATCAATTTTAGATTTATCTCCAAGTAAAGTAAAATATATTTCAATCAAAATCTTAGTACCTTCTAATTTGATACGAGGATTCATCACAGTAGCAATACAATACAACATAGGAGGAGGACTAAAATACTTCAAAAATTTGGTGTATGCAGGTTTCACAATATGACCAATATAAATATCATCGATCATTTATTTGAAAGTTTGCATCATAGTAACTATTGATATAAAAATGCTACTAGAAGTAGATTCATAAGATTTTGGAAATTTTTAAGTTGCGGTTTTAAAAGGTTCTAAAAATTTTAACAAAGATTCGGCATAATACCAAGCTTCGGGAGTTATTTGATAATTTGGCATATTTTTTGTAAGACAAAAATCATTTATATATGCTTTATATTGAGTAACAACATGTAGCAAATCGTAAGTAGAGTTCCATCGGCGTTTAACATTCTTTGAAAATTTTCTAAAATGTACATTTTTAAGCTTACACCATGCTTTCCATTCTTGAAATATGGTGCCACTTAATGCAATAAAATGTACACAATTTCTAATGTTAATTATATATGAGTCGGCTATTTTTAATGCATATTGAACACATAAATTTAAAATATGACATGCACATTTAATATGAAAAATTTTGTCACATGGAGGAGCTAATTGTGTTTGTAATAAACTAATTGATGCATTGTTGTTAGATGCATTATCAAAACTAATACACATTATTTTATCACAAATATGAAAAAGATCACAAATTTCTAAAATACGATTTGCAATTTCAGTACCACTATGGGGATAGGGCAACTCGAAAAGTGATATGATCCTTTTTTGAAGAATCAAATCACTGTCGATCTAATGACAAGTTATTCCCATCATTGGAATATTGTTGTAACCCTTCCAACAATCAGAAGTTAATGAAACTCTACAAGTTAAACTCCATAAAATAGCAATCAAACCATCTCTCATTTTGGTCTACATTTTAAAACAATCCGACTTCAAAGTATTTGTAGGGATTCTTTTAAAATGCGGGTTTAATGCAGTTTTATTAAAAGACTCTAAGTTCCTACTCTCGGAATAGGAAAATGGTAACTCTTCCTTAATTACTAGTCGGGTCATTTTTCGACGAACAAGTTCGGGATCATAAGAGTGGGTATCAACTAGACCAGTCCGGTGGTGGATTTTTTGTTGGCCGGGTAGGTCTATAAGAAGTTCCTTTTGTCCATTTTGGATGTTTCGTTTTATTGTACCCGTCCCTTCACCCTTCTTCCATTTGTACGACTTGGAACAAGTTTTACAAATTTTTATACCTACACCTGGATTTTCTTTGTCCGGAATATAGTCATAAAATTTGTGTCAATCACTTGTTTTTCCTCTAGTTTTCCTATTACTACCCGGTTGTATTGTTTCGGTTGGTTGTGTTTGTGTTTTCTCTTCTATGTCTATCTTGTGGGTACACATCGTGTGTACCAATATATGCGATCATAGGTACTCTTCGGCGGGCTCAATTTGTGCGACAATAGAAGGCCTACGAGAAGTGCCAGTGGAATCTTATCCACTTTGGCTACGACCGCTACCTCATGATCTAGAAATGTTGATATAGTAGTGTATGTGAAAAAATTAAATACAATCTAGGCAAGATAAGTTTTTTTTTAAAATCTGGAAAACAATAGGTGGGTTGTGAGAGAGAAAATCAAAAAACTAACAAACTAATATGATACAAAAAATTATAACTACAAAAAAATATCAAGACAATAAGAGGGTTGTGAAGTTTTAATACCATACTTCGCGGATACTCGTATATAGAATGAGCGTGAAAATATAAGTAGAAGTAGAAGTAGAAGTCCGGACCGTCCGGTAGTCGTTGAAAGAGAAATAAAGAGAGCTTCATTGTTGGAGGAGTTGAAGTAGTCGTAGTTGAAAGTTGAATTCGATACGATCGGAATTTTTCGCTTCTAGGTTGCTAGCTTCTTTGTTGAAAAAATTTGAATGAACTGAGATTGAATTGAGTAGCAGTAGTAGCAGAGAGAGTAAGAGGGTAAGGTGTAAAATTTTTAGAGTCGTTTAAGGGGTATTTATAGGGGGAAGTTTTTTTTAAAAAAAAACAAAAAAAAAAAACAAAAAAAGGCTAAAGCTGCTGTTGGCTGTGTTTTCGTCCATTCGACCCACACGGGTCGACCGTTTGACCCGAACGGTTCGAAGCCCGTGCGCCAACCCGCGGGTTGGCGGGCGAGTTGGGTGTTTTAACCAGGTCGAGTGGGCCGGATCTTCAATTTCGAAAACCCGGGTCGACCCGCTTACACTCGCGGGTTTGACCCGGACCCGAACCGTAATCCTGCGGGCTACGTTGGAGCGTGTGGGTCATGGGTCAACCTGGCTCGTTTGCCATCCCTAGGGGAGAGGGGCCTCTATTTATAGGGTCATGGTGAGATTTGCAACAGCAGACAATGCATTGACTGCATCCACTATAACAGCAGAGAACTCCTTCAATGCACTGGCTCTAACGACAAATAGAAGCTTGAATGCACTACTGTTATGACAGAAAAAAATGTTACACGAATAAATGGTAGAAAAAACAGATCCGTTACAGATCTAAAAAAACAAAACTGTAGCAAAAAAATTGGCTCTGCACGAGGTGGGTTCACGTCGGTCAGGCATTCGTGTCCGCATGACGTGCGGGCATACACAAGCCGCATGTAATCCAATCCGAGATTTGCACCCCCCCTCCCAGCACGCGCAAAAGACAACCTCTTGGCTTGCTATCTTACAATGCCAAGAAAGAGGTTATTATATATCCTCTTCTAATTCCTTTGTTTTTCGACGTGGGACTAAAATCCCTCAACTTATTTTCAGAGAAGAAACTCCCTCACTTCGAAAAACAATTTCTCATTCACCCGATAACCGTTTTGAGGAAGTAAATATATGATTTTGATCTACTCACGTAGAAGAACATAAATCCATCAAGATCTCTCACTAATTCATAAAGAATCTTACTCAAAAAATTGCTCAAAAATTGATTTGTAAATGGTGTATAAAATACCCATTTTTTAATAAAAACTAGCACTTGACTAAAGCAATGCGCACTTGATTTCATGCACGAATAAGCACTGCATGACAATGAGATCAAAGCCTCAACCAAAGCTCTTAGCACAAATGGTAAGGTGTAGCCCCCCGAATTTCCAATAAATAAATATGAAAATACGTGGCACAATTTCCAGTATCTACCTCAATGTAATAGTAAACATAGCCAAATCACAGAATAATTCTTCAACTTTTATTACATCAATTCTTTACATAGCACAGCGAAAATTAAACACCTTAAATTACACATTGTTTTACAATTTGAATAAGTCATATTATCATTCAACCACATACATCCAAATCCCAAGCTAATGGTACCTACCTGTAAAATATGAGGCTAGCTAATCCCCAAAACTACAGAGGACAGCCATAACGGTGTGAGTGACGTCAAAAGAAATACAATATAAATGAAACATAAAGAATAAATTCATAATCAACACATTCCAACAGTAGTAACAAACGGAATATGAAATAGCGATAAATAAAGCATGAAAACATCAAGTAGAACTAAGCTAAGTGTCAAGTGTAGGAAAACAGAAAAACATCATGCATAATACAAGTCAAGAAAACATAAATGCAGTATGATGACTCTTTAATGCATACTTGTCAGATTCAATGCATTCCATACTACACAGGTCCAGTGCAAGTCCTTATCATTCTCCACTTTATAGGGTTAAATCCCTCGTTATGCAACTAATCCTACTACGGTGATAGAAACAAGATCTAGAATACTCCGCGAATAGGCCTAACAATCCTCGATGCGCAAGCATCATGCAAGCATAGCTCTAAAACCAGAGAATCACCTTCCTGCCGTGTACCCTACGAATAGGCCTGTCGACCCTCGACGTGCAGATACACAGTACATCCCCTGAATAGGCCCGCCGACCCTCGACACGCGAATGCACCATATGTTCCGTGAATATGCCTGCTGACCCTCGACATGCGAACATACTAACTGTCCTCTATGGACACAACAATACACAGTTCTGGAATACATCCGTTGGACAAACAATATAGCCCATACTTAAGTTTCCCAAGTTCTATCACATCTCCACTAGTGTCTGTCCTTAGGTTGATTATTATTAATTAAAACACAACTTCCCCCTCCCTAGAGTTGGTGTATCCTGCCGGATTTAATTCAACCAAAATAACCCCAAGGCCCAAACTGGCCAATATCCACAAAATCTCGTCTGCCGGTTTATAGGAATCCCACTCAACCTCCAGAGACTCACAAATTAAATATCAACACAAAACCTTTCATTAAAACTCTTAATTCCATCCTCGAATCGTTTATATTAAGAAAACTTCTTTAAATCAAACAAATCCAAATTATCCAAATACCCACAATTTCCATAAGTAAAATCTGATATTAAATCTCTTAAATAACTGAGTTTCGTATTTTTGAAGCCATAGAAAATTCACAAAACATCAATCCCTCGAAATCCATAAATAATTCGCTTTCTAAAGCCAAAGAAATACCAATTAAATTACATTATTAATCAAAATATAACACTCTGTAAAATACAGTAATCTGTAGAAAAAACTTCATCTAAAATAATTGATCAATAATCCATAAGTTTGAAGAAATAATCGTTCAAGAAAGAACAAAAAAACTCAATAAAAACCATCAGCAACACAGCTGTCGGTCGACTGTCATGTTAGCTCAAAATGGCGACGGTCAACTGTCATGCTAAATTTCCAAAACCCATGAACTAACAGTCGGCCGACATTTCATGTGTAAATTTCGTGTGGTCGACTGACATGTTCAAAAAAATGCAGCTTTAATATTCGTGCACTCTTCAACTGATACATGGTTTTAAATCTTTATAAGCATGAATTTGTAAAATAAAAATCCTGAGATGATCAAATACAACTTATTTAACATACTGGAGTTTATAAATCAAACCAAACTCTCATCAAATTCATAAAAGAACAATTTTTCATCAAAACTTCTTCAAATCAGGAAAACTCTATATGTATGTGTATGTGTGTATATGCCTCAGTAAAACATCAAAATTCATTGTATTTGAGTAGTATAATTGTAACATCCCGTAAAATTTATTTAATTAAAAATACAATTTTTCATTTTTTTACACGTGCAATACACGTGCAAATTTCATCTTTATTTTTCGTTCCTCTCATTTGAATTATTTTTTGTAGTATGCATGAGTCTCCTTTTATTTTTAGTCTTTTATTAAACCCATAGACCTAAGAGTAGATTCTAAGCCCAATAGATTAATTAAATTAATTAAAAACAAGCCCACAAGACAAGCTCATTAATTAATTCTACAATTAGTTGTGCATGGACTCACACATGACATGTAACAACTTTTTGGCATACAAATAAAAGTATAAGATTGTATAAAATATTGTGTGTGAGTGTATACTTGTTTTTAGCACGTGCACGTGTGTCCATAAGAGGGGAGGCCGTAAATGGAGAGTGGAGAAAGTGGAGAGAGTGGGAGAGTGGTGAGTGGTGAGTGGGTAGTTATTTGATGGTGAGATCAAATCCTAGCCCTCAAATTGTTCTATAAATACCACCCCCCCCCCCCCCCCCCCCCCCCTAATATCTTCTCATTACACCAAATTAACAAATCAAGAGAGAAGAAAAGAAAGAGAGTTAGAGAGAGTTCTTGTGTTGCATTTTGGAGGCTTGGAGTGCTTTTGGTAGGAGGAGAATGACTAGGTGATCTTGTTAGAGCTAAGAGTCTCTAGGAGTTGTGTCTCATTTTTGCAAGTCTTCATAAGAGGTGAGTGGTCTTAATGCTTTCTAATTGTAGGACAAGCATGATAGATTTTTGACATTTAATAGTGTAGACTTAATTGAAGTGATTCTTGTAGTTTAACACTTGTTGTTGTAAATGCGCCATGAATTGTAGGAATAATGTTATGTTCAATAAAACGAATAGACACCATGATAATTAGAAAGAAAATAATAAACAAATGAATTATTGCCATGAATCATACTAGTTTATGCATGTTGGAGTGATAATGTCGAATTTTGTAACTCGCATGAAAGAATGATAAAGATTTTCTTTGTAGTCAAGGAGTATGTAGTAAATTTGTAATTGGTACAAATAAGTTCATAAAGTGGGCTATAAGAGATACAAAATTGTTATTTTCAAAATTGGAGAATTATGTGTGCAATTGAGAGAAAAAAATGAATTGAAAATATATATATGTTTGTAATATGAGTTTGAAATTCGTTGGTTACTGTTTTTCAATTAAATTCAATTTGGGAAAAAGTATTTACAGTCTACAAAAGGGTTAGATCGATTGTATAATCGAGTTTTGTGAAAATAAACTAATCACAGTACGGTATGAACAAAAGTTTAGCATTGTAACTTCACATTAGTAGTCATGGTTGGAGTTACTGGTTATCGGTGGCGCTTTAAGTCTGTCACTGTAGCCGGGGGTTGGTCTGGGGTCTTGACTTCGAAACTGACAGTCTCCTTTTCTTTGTGTTCTGATTTAATAAACCCCAGAACCGAAACTCAGTCCTTAGGACTTTCGGCCCCCCTTTGTGACAGCGAAGTCACATGGACTTCCTGGTCTTCGGTGGCGTCACAGGTCGTTTACTGTAGCTGGGGTGGGGCTTTGGGTTTGAAATCCGGTGGCTCCTTTGTTTTTTTTATGGTTGTGGTTTTAAAATGAGAGTTTAAATGCAATTAAAAATTTGGAAAAAATTCCAATATTCCTCTAAAATGATTTAGAGTTTATTAAAAATAGTTTCATGATATTTCATGTATTTTGTGAGAAATTAAAAGTGAAATTGATATAGATAATGAGTTGATGAATTCGAAAATATTTATTTTAAGAGTGACCTTTAACCTTTATCTTGATTAGAAGAAGAATAAAATATTGCAATACTATTGATTTCTCTTTGATGAGATTATATAATTATTTTTGATTAAGAATACTTGATATGGTTCAAGATATTATATGTGATTAAATTGCTAATGAGATTCGAAGTGGATGAATCTATGTTATGAGTTCATGAAAAGAAATGTTGTTTTTTTTGTTGAAAGAATTGTGAATAAGTGAATGAATTGAATATCATGAATGATGCAAAAGTAAGAGATTGATTTAGTTATGAATAAGTTGAAGATTTGAATACAATGAAGTTTAATACATGATTATTGAAGGGTATGAGTACCCATGAATTCTAGAACATGAAAGGTTGTGATCTAGAGGTTTAGTGAGACCCTGGGTACCGAAAATTGTTGAATTAAATGATTGATTTATTTTGAGATATGGCTATGTGAGCTATCTCGGTATTTGTGATTGAGTCCGGTAGGGGGAAAAGCTAACTCTAGGTGTTATAATTTATTCATGTTTTGAACTTAAGAGTTAGGCACCTAAGTGAAGATGTAGTAAACTTGGATAAATGTGAGTGGTGGGCTTCTATATAGTCGGGCGGTGTACTCCGGGACTATAGACCAAGTCGGGCAGTGTACTCCGGGACTGTGGTTGCTTCCGATGGAAATGAGCTTTTATTTTAAATCCAGGACTGAGTAGTCGGGCAGATAGTATGCTGTACTCCAGTGTATATACGTATACCGGGGCTAGAGGGATACTTGACGAGATGTTCGCAAGATGAGAATTCTGTATAGCCAGGCGGTGTACTTCGGGACTGGGATCCGTACTCGTGGAATGTCTAAACTTTGTTTTATTACTGGGTAGTCATCATGGAAAGGGATCGAACCCTTTAATGTGGGGTACGTAGGTGCTTGCCCTCGGACCTATGTAGTATGGGATGCATAGAATCCGAACAAGTATGCATTAGTGTCATTTTAGTGTAAACACCTACATTAGGCATTAAGGCATTGCATACACTTACATGTTTAGAGTAGTCACTTTTAACACTTTATTTTACATTTAAGTTTGTGGTTTGTTAAAGTATTGAGATCGTTATAATTTCGGCATAGCGAGGATGGCCGTGTATAACATTTTTTTCGTCCGTTGTAAGCAACTGACGTGCCCACAGTTTTATATGCAGGATTTGGATTTTCAAGAAGATATAAAGTTGATTTTATGCTGATGAATATTTAAAGTTGTTACAATTGTATATTTCTCATTATCGTACTTCTATTTACCTTCCGCTATGTTATTAAATGTGAAAGACTCTGTTGTAATATAAATTTTAAAAATTTCTTGTAAAATTGTATGAAGTGAAGTGTAAAGATCCTGTGAAACTTCGAATTTAGCCTTATATGGAATTCGGGGTGTTACAATAATATTCAATTTAATCTCAGTATCAATATAAATCGGAATCCAATCGAAACCTTCGCAAAACACAAGAATTTCACTTTGGCCTGCATACCAACAGACCCGAAGTCAAGATCCCAATCTTTCAACACATAAAGGCTCAATCTTTGTAGAACCCCATATTTTCAAATATTATTTTAGATATTTGAAAATGAATTAAAATGATTTTCTGGAGATTTAATAAATATTTTCTAAAAGATTTATCTTTTTACACGTGCGAAACACGTGCATATATTTTTGGTGCAAATAACCAATTTTATATTTTTAGTAAATTCTCCTAATTGTAATTGAGTATATTCTAAAAATTTGGGATTTTTTGAGTAGAGAAACTATTTTTATAAATACCTCGAAAGGGAGGGGCTTTTATGTAAAAAGTCGATTGGATCTTAAATAAATTATGAAAATTCGTTGTTACTAATATTTTGGTTCTCCATGGTTATCATTTGAATTTAAATATATTTAGATGTCATTTAAAAGTCGATTTGGTGAAGATCTAGTCAAAAAGGGTGTTTTTGCAAATATGGAATTCATGTAGAATTTTGTGCAAATGTTTTCTGGAAAGTAAAAGTCAAATATTTTGGTTGGAAAATATAATATGTATTATTAGATATTATTTCTAATTTTTCTGGTTTTTTATGAATATTTTATGATATGTTTGCAAATATTACAAAAGGGAGGACTTTTGTGCAAAATTGCCACCCTGAGTTGTAAATCCGGATTTTTCTTGTTTACTGGGCTGTGCTGGATTGCTGGACAACTCAGTGATAAGAAGATTTGATTTGGTTTGATTTAGTAAACCCATTTTTAACTAAGAAAGGGTTATATATATGAAAGTTATATTTTGGAAGGACCATTTTGCAAATGTATTTCTAAAACCCTAATTCCTTATTTCCGGCCTGTATAAAAGGGATGTGCAGCCGTCATTCGCTGAACAACTCAAGTTTCATTATATTATTAATTTCTTGGTGATTGGAGAGGAGGATTTTGGATCTCACAAAAGAGGGGCTTCTTGTTGGATCTCTTCATTTCTAAGGTGAGTGATATTGTTTTGTTTTGTTTTGTTTTGTAAGTGATATGAACTTTGATTTGTGGTTTGAAGTGAACGACTGTTTTGTTGTTGTTTGGCATGTATGTTTATTTAGTAGTTTGCATGAAAACGATGCAATGGTTGTTGTTTGTATCATGTATGTGAAATCTAAGAATGTTGAGTAGATTTTGGTTCATAAAATTGTATTTCTAGAAAGCATATTTATGATTTGAGTATGGTTATGATCGGATGGGGGAACATCTGGATCTTGTGGATACAAATCAATTTGGTTTTGTGTTTCGGAAGATATTGAGTATTGAGAAATCCTAATGGAAGAAGTAGGAGTTGAGAACATGAGAATTGAGTTTTGAGATATTGGGTGATTTGAGTAATGTATCCAAACAGAGGATACTTTGAGATTGTTGTTTTATTTGAGTACAAATTATTTTAGTAAACAATGATTTCTTCGGAAAACCCTAATTTTGATATACAACCAAAACCTTGCAGTCTGTAGGCCGACAGTCGACTGACAGACCTTTCAGTCGACTGATACGACTCGGCTGCTGTGTCTTAGTTTCTTGAAAATTCGTTCTGGACAATCGACTTAAACCTTTTACAGTCGACTGGTGTCCCCAGATTACTTTTAAAGATACTGTAGTTTTCTCTCAGGTAAGTCGACCTACGACCTTTAAGTCGACTTACAACACATAGAATATTTTCTTAAAGAAATGTTGGAATTTCCTCTGGACAGTCGACTTATATTATTAATAGTCGACTTCCACTATACTTAGACATATTTTCTGAAAGCTACTGGATTTCTCTCTGGACAGTCGACTAGTGAGTTTTGCAGTCGACTGTAAATACTTAGATTTTATTCTCTTAAAGATGTTAGTTTTCACTCTGGACAGTTGACTGGTGACCTTTGCAGTCGACTGGTCCTGATACTTTCCTAAGGTATTTTGATGTTCTTTAAACGACTATTTCTTTAAATGTTTTGGATCTATAACCTACTCTTATAAATATTATCCTTCTATAGAACATACGTTTTCAATATATATTATGGTTGGATTTGGATTATGGAATTTACTAAAGACTTGAGCTTTGTTGAGTGGAGAGATTTCTCCTTTGATCGTTTGACGATGGAATAGTGAGTTATGGTCATATTGAGGTCTCTAGGAGTTGAGTGGGAGTTCTGCTAACCAGCAGGCTACACTAACTTCAGAGATAAGGATTTATGGTGTATTTGATAATAATCGACGTAAGTAAAGGCTCATGATTTGTTAGTCCCACTAGAGGATATTTAGGTGTTCGCGTGTCGAGGGTCTACGGGCCTATTCACGGAGCATGCAGGGTGCATTTGCGTATCGAGGGTCGGCAGACCTATTCACGGAATGTATCGGGTGTATTCGCACGTCGAGGGTCTTGAAGGCCTATTCGTGGGGTACATAATATTTAGGTGTTCGCGCGTCGAGGGTCTACGGGCCTATTCACGGAGCATGCAGGGTGCATTTGCGTGTCGAGGGTCGGCAGACCTATTCACGGAATGTATCGGGTGTATTCGCACGTCGAGGGTCTTGAAGGCCTATTCGTGGGGTACATAATATTTAGGTGTTCGCGTGTCGAGGGTCTACGGGCCTATTCACGGAGCATGCAGGGTACATTTGCGTGTCGAGGGTCGGTAGACCTATTCACGGAATGTATCGGGTGTATCTGCACGTCGAGGGTCTTGAAGGCCTATTCGTGGGATACACAGCAGGGAGATGATTCTCCGGTTATTGTTATTGAGTTATCTTACTTGATGCTTGCGCGTCAAGGGCGGTGACGCCTATTCGCAGAGTATTCTGAATCTTGTTACCCATCACCGTAGTGGGATTAGTTGCATATGGAATTGTGTTTTCTTAATTTGGTTTTATGCATGTGTTTTCCCGTTTTCCTACACATGACACTTAGACTAGATTCACTTGTTGTTTCATTCCATGATGTTTTCATGCTTCACATCCTTTGTTATTTCTCATTCATTTATCCTTATTGTTAATACATGCTGTTGATGACTTTATGTTTATGATTAAATTATGTTGTTTGTTTTTATATCACTCACACCATTTATGGCTGACCCCTTTAGTTTGGGGGTCAGGGATCATCTCTATCCTCACGTGTTACAGGTTGTTGCTTAGAGTTTGGAGGCTTGGATGCTTGAGTTAGTTTGAGATAAACTGATGTAATAGAGCTTTGTTTAAATTTGTGTAAAAAGAAGTATTGTGAAAAGAAAGTTGTAATTCAAGGTGTTTGTAATTCCGCTGTGTTTGAAAAAGATTGTTGTAATAAAAGTTTGGAATAAAATTATTTGTGTTTTGAGCTATGTGTACTATTGCATTGAAGTTGATGCTAGGATTGTGCCACGTATTTTCTAAGTTATTATATTAGAAATTCGGGGAGCTACAATCTTGATCCCCAAACTTTCACTTGCCATTCATTAAACACATACACAACTAATGGAATCAATTAGTTCTTAATTATATGCTGCTACAACAATCATTTGTCAAGTTTTCTTCATCGAAAACCCTCAACATATCACATATTCAACAACAAGAAAAATCCATCTGTTCAGTTTTATGCATTATAAGTTTTACAAGCCCATTATATATCATCAAATCAGCAAAAAATAGCACATCCATGAGTTATATTAAATTCTTAACATTCTTAAGTCATCTAAATACAACTTCATTCGTCAATGGCATAGTTTTCATGAAAAGATCTATTTTTATTCATCCATCCATCAATAATTCATTATATCATCATACAGTCATCTATCATGCATTCTACTAGGAAAATCTTCATACATAACATGCATAGATCAATAAGAAATCAAACATATGTCACTCACCTTATTGAAAAATCAACAAAGATAATAACGAATAAGAAAAAGCTCCTCATTTCGCAAAAATCCAAGATCATCGCTTCGAAACTCTAAAAAACCAATAATAAAATATATTTTTGTTTTGTGCAGTAGAGAGATGGCTATAGTAACCCTCTAAATAGGCCGAAATTTGGAGTATTAGGGTTTTGAGAAGATTTTGCAAAATATCCCTTTAGAATATATCTTTACATATATAGATTCTTTATACTAGGTAACTAGATTAATCAATTTAGTTGAGGTTAAAATCAAAAATAACTTCTCCATATCTGGCCGGCATCAGATTCAAACCAGAAAAATAAATTTTGTAATTTTGGCCTTTAAGTGTCAATTTTGCAAAAAGACTCTTATTTAACAAATTTGCAAAATAAACCAAATCAATTAGAACAAAAATTTAAAATCTTTACCTCTGAGTTGGCTAGCCATCATGTTCAGCCTAGAAAACTGAAAATCTGGAGTTTTTACTCCAAGTGTTAATTTTGCACAAAAGCCCCCTTTTTGTAATATTTGCAAATATGCCAAATAAATATCAGAAAAATCCAGAAAATTCATAAATATTCCTATTAACAAATATTAGGTTTTCCCAAAATAATTTCTGACTTTGAGTTTCTCAAGAAAATATTTGCACGTGTTTTACATGTGCAAAAAGATAAATTTTAGAAATATATTTATTAAATCACATAAAATCACTTTAATTCATTTATTAATCTCAAAAACAATTATTTAAAATTCTAGAATGTTACATCACTCCCACCTTAAAATAGTTATGTTCTCATAACTACTACTAATAGGAACCATGCAATATAAGCAAAAGAAAATTGCAATCACATAAATGAAAATATAGTTTAAAGAATACATTCATACAAGAGAATACAATTTAACCAAAAGAATACAATCATACAAAGAGCTCAGGAAAATATTTCTGCATGCGATCCTCCGGCTCCTAAGTAGCTTCCTCAAACTGTTGGTTCCTCCGCAATACCTTGACTATAGGTATCACCTTATTCCTCAACACTTTCTCCCTATGGTCAACAATCTCTACAAGCTGCTCCTTGTAACTCAAGTTCAGCTGTAGTCCTTCAGGCACTTCCGTTAACTGATGACTCTAATTTGGCACATACTTCCTCAACATCGACACATGGAACACATCATGCACTTGCGCCAATTCCTCTGGTAGCTCCAACTTATATGTTGTCTTACAAATCCGCCTCAAAATCCTGTATGGCCCGATGTATCTTGGCACCAACTTGTCTCCCTTTCCAAACCTGATCACTCCTTTAGTCGGAGACACCTTGAGAAAAACTGCATCCCCAACCTCAAACTCCAAGTTCCTTCGTCGAGTGTCTGCATAACTCTTCTGCCGACTCTGAGCCTCGACCAACCTTTTACGAATCAGCTCGATCTTCTCCGATGTTTGCTGCATAATCTCTGGCCCAAACATCTACCTCTCGCCAACCCCGTACCAACAAACGGGTGTCCTGCACTTCCTCCCGTACAGAGCTTCATACGGAGCCATCCCGATACTCGCATGGTAACTATTGTTATAGGCGAACTTAACCAATGCCAAGTACCTCTCCCAACTGCCACAAAAATCCATAACACAAGCCCTCAGCATATCCTCCAATATCCAATTCACCCTTTCAGTCTGACCATTGGTCTGCGGATGGAAAGCAGTACTGAAATTGGTTCTGGTACCCAAAGCTGCTTGCAAACCTTTCCAAAACCTCGATGTGAACCTCACATCGCTGTCGGAAACAATCGATACATGAACCCCATAAAGTCTCACAATCTCATCAATGTATAACTCTCCCAGTTTCTCCAACGACCAAGTAATCTTCATAGACAGAAAGTGAGCTGACTTTGTCAAACGGTCCACAATAACCCAAATTGAGTCATTGCCCCTCGGACTCCTCGGAAACCCAGTGATGAAATCCATGCTGATATTTTCCCACTTCCATTCTAGAATAGGCAATGGCTGTAACAAACCTCCAGGCCTCTGATTCTCTGCTTTGATCTGTTGGCAAGTCAGACATCTCGCCACAAAGTCTGCCACATCTCTCTTCATACCCGACCACCAAAAGTGCGGTTTGATGTTCTTGTACATTTTCGTGCCTCCAGGATGGAATGACAACAAAGTACTGTGCCTCTTGCAAGATACTTTCCCTTAAATCTGTATTCTCCGGTACACACAACCTTTCACCCATCCATAAAACTCTATCTTGGACACGGAATTCTGATAACTTGCCCTCGAAAACCTGCTGCAACATCCTCTAAATCTCGGCATATGATTTCGGACCCTCCATAATCATCTCTCTCAAAGAAGGCTGCAACCTCAACTGAGCCAAAAATGCTCCCAAACCCTGCAGTACAACCCCAATACCTGCCTGATCTAACTCTGCTGCCAACTCTCTCTGAGTAGTGATTAAACTTGATAGACTGCTCTTCCGACTAAGCCCGTCGGCCACCACATTCGCCTTGCCTGGATGATACTTGATTTTAGGACAAATGTTTTCCAACACTTCTAACCACCTTCTCTGCCGAAGATTTATATCCCTCTGCTGGTAAATATAATTCAAGCTCTTGTGGTCAGTATACATGTTGGTCTTCTCTCCATACACATAATGCCTCCACTGCTTCAAGGAAAAGATAATAGATGCTAAATCAAGATCGTGCTTCGGATAGTTCTTCTCATGCGGACGCAACTGCCTCGAACCATATGCAATAATCTTTCCTTCCTGCATCAAGATGCACCCCAAACTCCTGAGCGACGCATCACTGAAGATATCATTGTCCTTCCAGCTTGTGGCAAAGCTAAGATAGGTGCAGTTGTCAACCTCTCTTTTAGTCTAGGAAACTTGCCTCACACTTATCAATCCAAGTGAATGCCACATTCTTCCGAGTCAACCCTGTCAAAGGAACTACGATCTGTGCATAGCCATGAATGAATCTCCTGTAGTACCTAACCAAACCCAAGAAATTCCTGACTTCCTTCACTGTCGTCGGCCTGGGCCAATTCTTCACTGCTTCAACCTTCTGAGGAACGATGGCCACTCCATCCTTAGAAAGGATATGACCAAGGAAAGCTACCTCAAACTTTCAAAACTCACACTTCGACAGCTTGGCATACAAGTTATGCTCCTGTAACTTCTTTAATACCTCTACCAAGTGTTTAGAGTGCTCTTCCTCCGACTTTGAATATACAAGAATATCATCAATGAATACCACCACGAGGAATCAATAAACGGCTGCAAAATTTGGTTCATCGTGTCCATAAACACTGCCGGTGCATTCATCACTCTGAATGGCATCACCAAAAACTCATAGAGCCCATGACGAGTTCTGAAAGCTGTCTTACTTACATCTTCCTCCTTAACTCGGACCTGATGATACCCTGACCGCATATCAATCTTCGAAAATACAGCTGCTCCTCGAAGCCTATCAAACAAATCATCAATCCGTGGAAGCGGATACTTGTTCTGAATGGTTACCCTGTTCAACTCTCAGTAGTCAATGTACATCCTCATTGACCCATCCTTTTTCTTCACTAACAACACTAGTGCTCCCTACGACAAAGTACTCGGCCTGATGAATCCCTTACTCGGTAATTCCTCAACTTCTTCTTAACTTCATCCGACTCCACTAGTGCCATCCTATACGGAGCCTTAGAAATCGAAGCACTTCCCGGCTGAACATTAATACAAAACTCAACATCTCGCTGCGGCGTAACCCTGGTAGATCTTCAAAGAATACCGTAGGAAAATCCCTGACAACTGGAATGTTTCTGACTTCATCTGGAATCATCAGCTTAGATACAATTGCAGCCAATTTTGGGTCCTTCTTCTTCCCCTGAAAAGTAATTGCGGGACCTCCTGGTGCCTTCACCAACACCTCTTTCTTCTTGCATTCAATTGTGGCATCATATATTGCCATCCAATCAATTCTTACAATCACGTCCACACCTAAGACTTGCAGTTCAATGAGATCAATGCCAAATAATCTCCCACCAATCTCAATATCACAGCCCACGTAATACCGATCAGCAATCAATTCCTCCCCTGATGTTCTTGCCACTGACAAAACTCTGCCTGGAAATACCTTAGGTTCCACACCTAAAACTTTAGCAAAATTGGGCGACACAAATGTATACGAAGAATCATATCAAATAAAACTTTTTCTTTTATTCCATTAATCAAGACAAATCCTGTTACATGAATAATGATACTCAAATCTCCAATTTATTCTTAAACAAAGTTTTACTTAATACATCAAATAAATGAATTAAAAATTCTTGCATACTCTGAGTCACATCCTTTGAGTTACCAGCATCCTCCTCAGTTAATGTGAACAATCGCCCCTACCTCTGGAATTTGCCTCCGCTCGCACCTTCCTTCTTCAACTGTGGACAGTTTGGTCTGATATGCCCTTCACGACCACATTGATAACAAGACCACATCTTAGGTGGTTTGGTGCATGCTGACTGATAATGGCATGCCTCTCTTGAAACAAGTCACGCCTTGAACTGCGGGGGCCTTCTGCTCTGGCCTACTGAACCTGCCCTGCTTCACTGGGAACTTCTTTCCACTCTGACTTGCTGCTGGCCTGTTGTTCCTATTTCAGATCTCCTGCTTCTTCTGAAACTGATCCATATCTTTCTCTGTCATAGCTGCTCTCCTGACCAGCTTATCAAACCTTCTGATGCCCAACGGTATCATTCATGACCTCAAATTCGGCCCCAATCCCTGCTCAAATTTCTTGGCCTTCTTCGCTTCATCAACTATCAACTCTGTTGCATACCTTAATAGCTAGGCAAACTTAGTCTTATATTCGCGCACTGACATGTTGTCTTGCTGCAGATTCAAGAATTCTGTTGCGTTCTTCTCCTAAATATCCAGAGGAAAGAAATGATCCCTAAACTCCTTCAGAAAAACCTCCCAGGTCACCTGTTGATCTCCAAAAGTCCTCTTCACTGATTTCCACCAGACGCCAGTGTCCTACTCTAACTGCACTGTAGCCAATTTCACCTTATTGGCTGTTGTGGTTTCCAAAACTTTGAAGACTACCTTCATCTGTCTAACCCAATCTTCAGCCTCATTTGGATCAGACTGCCCTTCAAAAACAGGCAGCTTCATTCGCTTGAAGAACTCAACCGCTTAATTGGATCAGCATTAACAAGCACTGGTCTAGCCCCTTGATTCTGATTCCGAGTCATGTTAGCTACCATGAATGTGTTCAAGGTCTGATACACCCTAGCAATTTCCGTCTCTAGATCGAGTCTGGCCCCATGGGAACTGTAATAACCCGATCGGATATTGAAATTTGTATTATTATTATTATTTTCAAAGTTAAAATATTTTTTATGGAAATTTCTTGGCTTTACTAATAAAAACTTATCTGTAGATATATACTAGTAAGTATATATATGTATTGTATCGGTTTTGTGCACTTGTACAAAATCCTGTAAAATGCGTTTTTGAGAAAATGTCTGTAAAATCCGGGGCTGATATTAAAAATTATTATTTTATTATTATTTTATTTTTATTTTCAGAATTGAAATATTTTTGGTGGATATTACCCGGTTTTGTTAATAAACATTATCTATATGTATATACTAGTTTGTATATATCTATATTGTATCAAATTGATACTGGAATCTTCCGAGCCGGTAATAAAATTATTTTTATTATTATTTCTGAATTAAAATATTTTTGGTAGAGATTATTCGTTTTAACGAATGAAAATTATCTGTATAGATAGATATATATACGTATTTGAATTGTATCGATTTCGTACGTTTGTACAAAATCGTGTAGTATGTGATTTGGGAAAAATATGGTTTATTTTTATCCATCATGATGAAATTAATGGTTAGGGATGAGTAGGGTGTTGATTGCAAATTTATTGGGTTTGATTACAATTTAAATTTGCAAATTGATTCAATTTGTTTTGAGCCACAAGAGAGAGAGAGCGACAAGTGGCTCCCTCTCTACCACAAGCTCTCTCTCTCTCTCTCTCTCTCCCTCTACTTAATTGGCTGGCCACACTCCAAAGGGCAAAGCCCTCTTTCATTTTTCCTCCATCTCTTCTCTTTCTCATCTCATTCTCTACTTCTTTTTACTTGTTTTAATTTAGGGAAAAAAAAGATTGAGAAGAAAGAAAAGAAAGAGAGATAAAAAATCAAAAGAAAAGAGGGGTTAAGTTCATGGGTTTCATTTCTTGAAGTGTTCTTAAGGAGCAAGAACAAGGAGCAAGGAGGAGAAGGCAAGCTAGTTATTCCTACACGATTGGGTGGGGGGGGGGGGTCTCATCTCTTGTTTTATTATAGTTATTATTATTGTTGTTGTGTGTTTAAATTAAAAACGTGGACCAAATTTCATGTGCATATGAATGTTTATGGATTAGAATAGAATGGAATATAAATTTTGAAGTAGTAGAATACAATAGAAATCCCTAAAGATTCAATCTTTGTGGTTGTAGGGTTAGAATTAATTACATATACTAAAGGTAGAGTTTTGACCCCAAATTAATTCTAGTGGTTCTTATATGTTTTATTAGCATGCTCTAATTTTTATAGATTTTTTTGAGTTATTTTGATGGGTGAAACAAACCGTTTCCCCAAAATAGCGAGAGTTTCGCAAAAACAACAAACCAACTGTTTTGGGGTTAACATCGACATATTTTCAAGGGGCTGTATCTTGATGTTCCTTGCGGAATTTGGAAAAGTGATCAACTAGGAGGTTGTACTAGAGACCCTCACCTTTCTAAAATATCCTATTTGGTTAGATTCCGATAAGTGGTGCAAAAGTTATGACCGTTCCAAAACACAGCAGCCAGCTTTGGCTGAATGCTTGCTGTTTGGATTGCTTGATGTTTTTGTACCTCTTACATGCTGAATCAGAGAAAGTGATAAACTAGGGAGTTGTAGAAGAGTCTCTCAACTTTCCAAAATGTCCTATTTGGTTAGATTCCGATAAGTGGTGCAAAAGTTATGACCGTTCCAAAACTCAGTAGCCAGCTTTGGCTGAATGCTTGTTGTTTGGGTTGCTTGATGTTTTTGTACCTCTTACTTGCTGAATATGAGAAAGTGATCAATTAGGGAGTTTTAGTAGAATCTCTCAACTTTCCAAAATGTCCTATTTGGTTAGATTCCGATAAGGGGTGCAAAAGTTATGACCGTTCCAAAATACAGCAACCAGCTTTGGCTGAATGCTTGTTGTTTGGATTGCTTGATGTTTTTGTACCTCTTACTTGCTGAATCTAAGAAAGTGAACAACTAGAGAGTTGTAGTAGAGTCTCTCATCTTTCCAAAATGCCATATTTGGTTAGATTTCGATAAGCGGGACGAAAGTTATAAGCTTTACAAAATCTCAAGAGCTGGCCTTTTGGCTAAAAGCTCACTGTTTGGATTGTTCGAAGTTTTTGCACCTCTTATTGATTGAATCTGAAAAAGTGTTCAACTAGAGAGTTGTAGTAGATTCTCTCAACTTTCTAAAATGACCTATTTGGTTAGATTCCGATAAGCAGAGTAGGAGTTATGACCTTTACAAGTCACAACAGCTAGCCGTTTGGCTGAAGCGTTCACTGTCTAGATTGTTTAAAGTTTTTGTACCTCTTACTTACTGAATTTGGAAAAGTGTTCTACTAGAGAGTTGTAGTAGAGTCTCTCACCTTTTCAAAATGTCCTATTTGGTTAGATTCCGATAAGCGGAGCAAAAGTTATGACCCTTACAAAATTGCAGCAGCTGGCCTTTTGGCTAAAAGCTCGCTGTTTAGATTGTTTGATATTTTTGTACCTCTTACTTACTGAGTTTGGAAAAGTGTTCAACTAGAGAGTTGTATTAGAGTCTCTCACCTTTCCAAAATGCCCTATTTGGCTATATTTTGATAAGCGGAGTAGGAGTTACGACCTTTACAAGTTTCAGCTTTGCTGTAGCTTTTGGCTGTCTTTTGTTATCTTTGTATTGTGTTCAAAGGACGGGAAATTGAATTCCATAAGGAATCTGGAAAAGTGTTTAACTAGAGAGTTATATTATATGTTCCCACCTTTCCAAATTGTATAATTTCATTAAATTCTGACATGTATAGCAAAAGTTATGACCTTGGAAAGTTTCAGTTTTTGCCTGTACTGTTTTTGTTTGAAATGGTGTTTAACGGACCGGATTTTGAGTTCCGTTTCGAATCTGAAAAATTGTTCAACTAGAGAGTTTTAGTAGACGTTCTTACCTTTTTAAAAAAAGTCTAATTTTGTCGAATTCTGATAAGCGCAGCACTGTTTGCTTCTAGGTTGTTAGAAGGCTTTTTATGTCGCTTTTGTGTACTCATTAGTAGTATGCTTATATTAGGTTGTTAGAATATTCTTCTGTTGCTTCTAATTATAAAAGATAGAGTTTTTGTTCGTAAACTTACACACGAAATTCTAGTTCATGTTAACTAGAGTTGCCGTGAATTGTTTGTGGTTAGAATCATGCACTTGATTATGAGTAATAAGTATTCCTTGTGCTCATAAGTCATGAACTAAGTATGGGTCCGTCCCATACGTAGCTCACCTAGCTCGTATGTAGTTGTTTGTTCATGCATAGCTCATTTGGCTCGTATGGAGTAATTATCTTGAATAGATAGGCGATGAATGGATCCGAGGAGATCTTGTGAAGTCTAGGTTGAGTGTTGGTAGATTGTGTCAACAATTGTTACACTCTTTTGAAGAGGGACACGTGCGGTGCTTCTTCATGATAAGTTGGAAGCACACTGGCATGTCTCGCTTGTTTGAATCTTTTAGTACCGTCTCATGGCAAGTTGAGAGTACGACTCTAGGTTGAAAGTACCTTGTAGCTTGTACGACCCCATTTGATTGATTAGGGTTAGTGACATTGTTAGGGTAGTAACTGTTACTTAACCATTTTTATCTGTGAATTGCCGAACGGTGAGAGTTGGTGTTAAGGGTGATATCTTATAATCCGACTTCTCCTATAGGCCGACACTAGGTGGTGTTGTTGGGATGTATTCCCCTGTCAAAGGGATTGGGCGGTGCTTTTTCATGATTAGTTGGGAGCACGAGATCCGTATCTCGGCTGTTAATTCCTGAACTGCCATGATAAGAACGGGAGGTTTTCCTAGGAAAATAGACCCTACGATTCCGTCAAGTTCTATGCCTTCTTATGATGAGTTGAGGGTATGGAAGAAGGTTGGCTAGTATCTTATGGTTCGTGTTGGCTTTTGAGCGAGGTTCGGTTCGTCGGGCAATAGTGGAAAACGGGGACACCACTATTATACTACAGTAGCGAAACTAGACCGTACATGCAACCTCATCAGTCATGTAGTATTGTGTCAGGAACAGGATGAGTACAAAAGTAGAATTCATGACGTGGGTTCAAATCCCTATATATGAAGAAATGGCTTGATATGGGGCATATGTAGTATGGGCTACATACTATTCCAGAGTCTTTCTTGCATTAGAATAAGTGCATCATTGCATTAGTTAATCCTGCATTAGATTCTAAGTCATAGCATACACTGACACATCAATTATATATACACATTTCTCTTTTCATCAATCTGTTTGTTTAATGTTGAGAATCGCTGCTAGTACGGACGCCAGTATATGTACGGACGTCCCCACTTCAATAGTTACTGGATTGCAAAATTACAGGTACTGGATTGCAGAGTTACAGGTACAGGATTCAAGAGGACTCAAGGCAAAAGAAGCAAAGTGTTGATTTATTTCAGTTGTAATTAATGTTGTAACTTATTTATGTTGAGAAGCATCCAAGTGAAGTACCAAGTGTTATGTATCATTTATTGTACTCTGATGTAATTCTTATTGAAAGTTTGTAACACTTGGGCTTGTATGGCATTATTGTAACATTGATGTAATGTATTGCAGTTTTATAACATTCGGACTTGTAATACATTTGTGTTGACTAAAAAGTTTTAAATTTTCCTATTTTTCTGTGTATTGTGGCTAATTAAAGGAAAAGATTTTGGCTTATGTCACGGTTTTCCAGTGTAAGGAAATCGGGGCGTTACAGGAACCCTCAGCCCCATCACCATTTCCACCATTCCTGGTCCTAGGTCCTGCCATTATACTGAATACTGCAAAATGAGGGAAAAAATTAGAGCATCACAACACAATTCATATTCACATCAATACCTTATGGCAAAATCTCAATCACACCCCAAACCATATCATCTTGTTTTAATAATTATGTGATACTCACACTCTAATGTCCACACCTAGGTACTCACGCTCTAATGTCCACCTAGGTTTATTCTTATACCATGTTTATCATTACTATTGAAGCATGCTCTGATATCAAACCGTAGCGTCCCGAATTTTCAATAAATAAATATGATAAAACGTGTCACAATTCTCAGCATCTACCTCAATGTAATTGTACACATAGCCAAAACACAGAATAATTTTTCAACTTTTAATACATCAATTCTTTATATAGCACATTGGAAATTAAACACCCTGAATTACAATTTCTTTCTTTTAGAACACATTCTTTTACAATTTGCACAAGCTATATTACCATTCTACCACATGCATCCAAATCCCATGCTAATGGTACCTACCTGTAAAATATGAGGCTAGAGATAATCCTAACCCCCAAAACTACAGGGTCAGCCATAACGGTGTGAGTGACGTCAAAAAGAAATACATTATAAATGAAACATAAAGAATAAATTCATAATCAACACATTCCAATAGTAGTAACAAACGGAATATGAAATAGCGATAAATAAAGCAGGAAAACATCAAGTGGAACTAAGCTAAGTATCAAGTGTAGGAAAACAGAAAAACATCATGCATAATACAAGTCAAGAAAACACAAATACAGTATGATGACTCTTTAATGCATACGGTGATAGAAACAAGATCTAGAATACTCCGCGAATAGGCCTAACAACCCTCGACACGCAAGTATCATGTAAGCATAGCTCTAAAACCGGATAATCACCTCCCTGTCGTGTACCCCACGAATAGGCCTGCCGACCCTCGAAGTGCAGATACATAGTACATCCCCTGAATAGGCCCGCCGACCCTCGACACACGAATGCACCATATGTTCTGTGAATAGGCCTGCCGACCCTCGACACGCGAACATACCAACTGTCCTTTATGGACACAACAACACACAGTCCTGGAATACGTCCGTTGCATTAACAACAGAGCCCATACTTACGTTTCCCAAGTTCTATCACATCTCCACTAGTGTTTGTCCTTAGGTCGATTATTATCAATTAAAACACAACTTCCCCCTCCCTAGAGTTGGTGTATCCTGCCGGACATAATTGCACCAAAACAACCCCAAGGCCCAAACTGGCAAATATCTACAAAATCTCATCTGTCGGTTTACAGGAATCCCACTCAACCTCTAGAGACTCACAAATCGAATATCAATAGAAGACCTTTCATTAAAACTCTTAATTTCATCATCAAATTGTTTATATTAAGAAAACTTCTTTAAATCAAACAAATCCAAATTATCAAATACCCACAATTTCTAGAAGTAAAATATGAGATTAAATCTTCTAAACAACCGAGTTTCCTATTTTTGAAGTCATAGAAAAATCACAAAACATCAATCCCTCGAAATTCATAAATAATTCACTTTCTAAAGCCATAGAAATACCAATTAAATTCCATTATTAATCAAAATATAAATCTCTGTAAAATACAGTAATCTGTAGCAAAAACTAAATCTAAAACAGTAGATCAATAATCCATAAGTTCGAAGAAATAATCGTTCAAGAAACAAAAGCAAAACTCAACAAAAACAATCAGCAGCACAGTTGATGGACGACTGTCATGTTAGTTCAAAAAGGTGACCGTCGAATTTCATGCTAAATTTTCAAAACCCCCAAACTGACAGTCGACCGAAATTTCATGTGTAAATTTCGTACGGTCGACTGACATGTTCAAAAAAACGCAGCTTTAAAATTCGTGAACTTTTCAACTGATACATAGTTTTAAATCTTTAAAAGCATGAATTTGTAAAATAAAAATTCTGAGATGATCAAATACAATTTATTTAACATACTGGAGTTTATAAATCAAATCAAACTCTCATCAGATTCATAAAATAGCAATTTTTCATCAAAACTTCTTCAAATCAGGAAAACTCTATATGTATGTGTATATCTTTTTCCCCTCAAACCTTGCGGAATAGCTGCATAGTATCAGCTAAGTTCACGGGCTGTGTATATGCCTCAATAAAACATCAAAATTCATTGTATTTGAGTAGTATAATGTTCAATTTAATCTCAGTATCAATATACATCGGAATCCAATCGAAAACTTTGCAAAACACAAGAATTTCACTTCGGCCTGCATACCAACAAACCCGAAGTCAAGATCTCAATCTTTCAACACATAAAGGCTCAATCTTGATCCCCCAAACTTTCACTTGCCATTCATTAAACACATACACAACTAATGTAATTCATTAGTTCTTAATTATATGATTCTACAACAATCATTGATCAAGTTTTCTTAATCGAAAACCCTAAACAGATCACACATATATTCAACAGCAAGAAAATTCCATCTTTGTTCAATTTTATGCATTATAAGTCTTACAAGCCCATTATATATCATCAAATTAGCAAAAAATAGCACATCCATGAGTTATATTAAATTCTTAACATTTTTAAGTCATTTAAATAGAACTTCATTCGTCAATGGCATAGTTTTCAGGAAAAGCTCTATTTTTATTCATTCAACCATCAATAATTTATTATATCATCATACAATCATCTATCATGCATTCTACTAGGCAAATATTAATACATAACATGCATAGATCAATAAGAAATCAAATATATGCCACTCACTTTACTGAAGAATCAACGAAGATACTAAAGAATAAGAAAAAGCTCATCCTTTCACAAAAATCCAAGATCCTCGGTTTGAAACTCCAAGAAAACCAATAATAAAATATACTTTTGTTTTGTGCAGTAGAGAAACGGCTTAAATAGGCCGAAATCTGGAGTATTAGTGTTTTGAGAAGATTTTGCAAAATATTCCTTTTGAATATATATTTACATATATAGATTCTTTATACTAGGTAACTAGATTAACCAATTTAGTTGAGATTAAAATGAAAAATAACTTCTCCAGATCTGACCGGCATCATATTCAAACCAGAAAAATAAATTTTGTAATTTTGGTCTCTAAGTGCCAATTTTGCAAAAAGACCATTCTTTAACAAATTTGTGAAATAAACCAAATCTATTAGAACAAAGATTTAAAATATTTACTCTGAGTTGGCTAGCCATCATGCTCATCCCAGAAAACTGAAAATCTGGAGTTTTTACTCCAAGTGGTAATTTTGCAGAAAAACCCATTTTTTTGTAATATTTGCAAATATGTCAAATAAATATTAGAAAAATCCAGAAAATTCATAAATAATAACTACTAACAAATATTAGGTTTCCCCAAAATAATTTCTAACTTTGAATTTCTCAAGAAAATATTTGCATGTGTTTTGCACGTGCAAAAAGATAAATTTCAGAAAAATATTTATTAAATCACCAAAAATCACTTTAATTCATTTATTAATCTCAAAAATATTATTTAAAATTCTAGGGTGTTACATAAGGATTCATTCCCTTATTCCTCCATTTCCACCAGTAGGCATCAACTAGGAATTTGTACATTATTTTTTCTTTGCACTGTACTGAAACCCTTTCCTTCTTTTTTCGACCTTCGCTGAAATAGAATTATGACTAAATTATAAAATACTATTCTATACTTAAATTTTTTTTTATAGAAAACTACCGTAACTATGCTTTGTTATATGTAACCCCCATTTTTTTTAATTATCAGAAAACTATCCCGAATAACGAAAATACCCCTCTCCATCCCCCCCCCCCCCCCCCCACCCCAATTCTAACCCATTTCATCTTCTTCCTCAAATTTCATAAACCTTAATTTATTCCCCAAACTCAATTTCTTTTACAAACCCGAATTTTTCTCTAGTTTGTGAAAGAAATTGGGTTTCGGTGAGAAATTAGAATTTGTGAAATTTGGAGAAAATATGAAACGAGTTAGAATGAGAGAAAAATGAATGAAAAAGAAGAGAAAAGATTTAAAAAGTGAAAAATTGGGGGAAAATGGATGGTAGGGACATTTTCATACTTCAGGATAGTTTTCTGTGAATAAAAAAAAAATTAATGGTTACATATAATAAAGTATAGTTATAGTAGTTTTCTATATTAAACAAAACTAAAAGTGTAAATTAGTTTCTAGTTGGATCCCTATCTTCTTAAAGCTTTATAATGACCCTTAAAACGAAGATATGCTAGAAATATTGATATTCCGTCAACGGGCCCCTTCAATACCAGGGTCAGTCCTTTTTTTTTAGGTTAAAGGTGGAATAAAGCCACCCTGTTTCATTAATAAGAGGTTAATAAAACAACCCCGGTGTACCGGGAGAAACAAAAATTACAATGCAGGAAGTAAAACATAATTCCCCAACAAACCCTGGGGGTGGGGTCTAATCATCCATACACCAAACCACCAAAAGTACAGTAGGTCGGTACAAAAAGAAAGTAGTAGAGACTGTTGCTGGAGGGCGCCAACCCCTCAGTCCAGCGTCGGCCCAAACTCTACCTCCTCATCATCCATACACCAATACCAGGGTCAGTCCTTGAATCTTATTGAAAATGTGAAGGAGAGTGTCAGTAAGGTTTTTGCTTCGGATATCTGAGGTTGAAAGAGGGCCTCTCTTATTTATTTCTTTTGCTAAGTACATAAATAATGTAGATCGCTACTTAGAGCATTCTCAATTGGACCACAATATGCGGTTGGCAAATTTTACCAAAAAACTTCTAACCCAACCCATTTGTGGGCCCCCCATCCCAAATTTGTTGCGACTGCGGAAATGGAACAGCGAAGATGTGGTTTCATTTGTGCTCCGCATCTGGTGGGCCCCACACTTTTTAAAATTATTTGTTTCATATTTTGTTTTATTTTTTTGTTATTTATTTTGTTTTGATTTTACATTTTAAACTTCTTTTTAAGTTATCTATTATAAATCATAATTATACATTTGTTAATTTTTTTCGGAGAACTCCAAAATGATATCAATATTGGATATCTTCTGGATTCGTTGTAAGTTTTAAAATAATAATATAGATCAATTAATCTACTACTATTAATGGGAGAGTTTGTCACTTTGTCACTTTGAGTTTGTAACCAAACAAATATTTTTTAAATATTTTTTTTGTCACAAATAAAACATATACGTTGCACGTGTAACTCTAACTCTATTTATTAACACGCGCATCACACGTGTAAATCAAAGTTTTTTTCTTCACCAAACAAATAATTTTTAAATTTTTTTGTCACAAAGCAAATATGTACGTCGCACGTGCAACTCCAAATCTATTTCGTAACACATCACCGTACGTAGAATTCAAGGTTTTTCCTTCAAAAAGTTTTTTAAAATGCGTGCAGTGCCCGTTCAACTCCAATTTTTTTAAAGTTTAAGACATTCATCACAAGTGTTGTTTCAACTCCAACTTTTTATCAAAACATGTATCGCACGTGAAAATTACTAGTTATATTAAAGAGAAACTGGAATGCATAAATATTTGTATGCATTCCAGTGTTATTTGTATATTCAATTACTAGTGTATCCTTTGTGCAAATTGCACAGACTTTACCAAAAGATAAATTAAAACATCAATAACATTTTTTTAAAAATTCGGCAGAACCTCCCCATATTTACAACTTTTTTCCTGTATAATTATAATCCAACATATTAATATTCAACAATTATGTAGTAAAGCTTTGCAAAACAAAATATTCAAATGCAAATATTTAATGATAATAAGGCACATCTTAACTCAATCACAATAATCTTTCATACTTAAATCAATATTATATATACAACAGATGGCTTAAATAAATTGTTCACGATAATGAAAGAGTCCAATCCAAATAGTTAAAATGCAAAATTTATTTTCAAAACAACTATTGTTTATAGCTACGTAAATACAAAACAAAAACAAAAACGTGTACTAATTTTAACATTGTAGTATCAAAATATTTTAGTAATTTCAATATGGAATCACATTACCGAGCGACGGAATTCTCCACACATGAACATCATATGTCGGCCTACATTAAAAAAAATATGAAATGAAAATTTAGTTAGGTGCATCACATTAAAAATTAATTATTTATATAGCGGAATGAACCAATGCGAATTGATATAAGACGATACATGAAAGAAAAAAAGAAAAAAGAATAAATATGGCTTTGATAAACTCTACTAAGATGACATTATGAGATTCTTAAAATATAAAAACATTGCGTGCCAATAAATACTATTTTAATCATTTGAATATTATTGGATTGTTGATGACATTTACCTTTCAATTGATTATCATGGAGTTACGCACTTCTTGAAGAACTTCTTGATACACCACATTACGTGTACAATCATTAGTCTGTTAGGGTCATTTGAGTTATCTGTCAGCAATATCATTAAGCCAGAACGGGAAGTGCAACGCGATAATGCTACATACAATTGACCATACGTAAACACATGTTTTTTAAGATAGATCCCAATGCTATGGAGAGTTTGGCCCTGACTCTTGTTTATTGTCATAGCAAATGCCAACTTTATAGGAAATTGTCTTCTTCTATGGACAAATGGCCACCTGGTTTCTGTAGGCGACATGCTCATTCTTTGAATCACAACTGTCTTACCTGCACACCTTCCTGTAATAATTGCAGCTATAATAATATGTTCTCCCAGAGTATGAATAATAAGACGTGTTCCATTGCAAAGTCCCATAGACTGATTCAAATTTCTCAGCAATATAATTGGTACTCCTTGATTCAATTCTAAACAATGATTTGGTAGCCTGCTCATCTTAATTGTGTGTAGAAATTCCGACGGATGCATATCCTACTCATTTGTACCATTCGGGGTATGTTCGACTGAATCTGCACTTAAGTAGTTGACAACCTGTCCAGAAACCATAGACAAAATATGAGAATTAATGGCATCAACTTCTTCATTAGTAGGTGCTAGAATATCGCATTTTTCAAGAAATTCCGGGTCATTATATCTAGATTCAATATTAGGATAAATCCAATCTATCAAACCCTTTAGACCATCTGCAGCTTTAATTAGAAGGTCATTTGGTATTTGTATCCAATCCTTTGCAGAACCTCTAGTATTAGATTCACCTAGAATTTTACCTTCTCCCACATCTAAAATCCACTTTGCAAAGGTCTCTTGTTCATTCTTGCTAGCTTGATCGAGTGAACTCCCCATCAATGTCATGTTTTTCGTCAGCTCATACACTTTACATGAAGACCAAATATGTGACCTTTGTAATGATATAGATACAATACGGGGTCGCCCACCTACTGGCACGATAGGCAAAATCTGTCGAAAGTCCCCGCCGAGAACAACAACTTTTCTGCCAAATGCGTCATCAGCTGCACTTTCATTATTAAACTTCATTAGATCCTTGAAAGTTCGATCAACAACTTCAAATGCATGGCAATACATCATTGGCGCTTCGTCCCAAATGATCAAATCTGCTTGTTGAATGAGTTGAGATAAATCATCCCGTTGGAAGATAGAACATGTAGAAGTTACATGGACTTTTATTGGAATACGAAAACTCGAATGCGCAGTGCGACCTCTAGGTAATAACAGAGCAGCTATTCCAGAAGAAGCTACAGTAGGGACTATTTTTCTTTCCGCTCGAAACCTTGCAACTAATGTATTCCATAAAAATATTTTTCTAGTACCGCCGCTACCATGAACAAAGAAACACCGCCCCTATTACTTGAGTGCGCTGAAACCACAGCTTCCAATATCTGAATTTACTCATGTGTCAACCTATGGAATAATTGCTCAAACTCTTGTTTCGACTCGTGACATCATACACAATTCATCGTGTATCTGTCGATTTTGAATGAAATGTACATGTACATCCTCGGGAATTGGGAATGATGGAAATTCTTTAAGAGATCGCCCGTTCTGATTCAAAATGCTTTCAATATCTGAAAGAGCTAAATTCTTCAACTGGTTTTCTGTCAGCTCTAATCCAAAATCATATGATTCAGTCCTACATCTATGCAATATATCATCTGATAGATTGCTCCAATGTTTGTTTCATAAATCGATCGGATTAGTTGGCTCATAAAACATCATTATAGAAGCAAAAAAGTTTCTGAGCCAAGGACCTAATGCAAAAGAGGATGCTTCAGTTAGTGTCTGGTGCCATTCGTTGTCATCCTCTAGCAAGCCAAGTGCACAACATGCAGACTGATAATTATGATAGGTCACTCCATTCACGGTTCTTGAATGTGCATAGCTAGTCGCTCCATGTACCACGCACAACAACATCCGTAAATAAGCTCCATTAATTTTAGCCTGAACACTCTGGTAACAACTGGTCTATCTTCGGGTTTTAGATTTGGAAAACACTGTAGTGATTCAATGATTTCAGTTCACTTAGGATTACATGTGAAAGTTATAAAAAAATCGGATGCTCCACTCCAACGACATATTACAATAGCATCCTGATACTGTTGATACATATCTCACGGTCCCCCAGTAATAGAAGACGGATGAACATATCGTTTACCCACTACCCCTGCTTCAGTTTCCCCTGCGGTGAATGCATCTTGAAGACCACATAACAGCTCATTCCATATACTTGTTTGATTCATCCTCATCCAGTTGAGACGATTTTGTTCTATTGCGGCATATGAATCCACAAAATATTGTTGAGTTAGTCGACCACTTCTTTATAGATCTACGTGATTGCAAGCAAAATGCATAATACTCTCGAATAGGTACAATTGTTTGTCGACCAACATGCCTTCCATCTTTAAATTTAATGTCAATTCTCCACCCTTCCTCACCAAATGGAAACAACAATGGATATTGCAGAGCATGTAACATGGTTATGTTTCAAATATTCTTTGTAAGGCTCCATTTTCCGTGCATACTACGATATCCCGCTTACTCACATTCTCTGAGCCATCACCGACCATGAGGGCAGCAACCTCATCATAGGAAGGTAAAATATACTGTCGACCATCACATGCCCTCTCATTTATGATACGTATTCTCAAATTCATCGACAAATTATGTTGATGTATATTTTCTCCTGGAGGTCGAAGTAGATCTCTTGCACGTCGAAACATCTTTATGTATGGATTAACTTCATTCAGCAGATTTTGTAGTTTCTCCATAACTTCTCTATCTATGTTATTGATGCCCATATTTTTTGCATGATTTGTACGTTGATCCAACTCGTATAGACCATTATGTATATACAACTGTGCAAATTTGGGTTCGACACCTTCAACTGGAAGAAGAGAACCAATACGGTGATAATTTGATTCACTTATCTTGAATGTATATGGACCCCTACCATCCATGACCGGCAAGTCAATTTTTCCTCCTATCAATGTGAAGGAGAACAATGAATTATAAATTCTGACCAGATCCTTGAATTTTGACTGAGGTGTGTCATATTTTCCATCAAGAAGCTCCATAATAAGCTGGGGTGATGTTGTCAAGAAAGATAGAGTAACTAAACCTTCTCTACAACACATTTGAAAGTGTGGACGACTGATTGATGTTGTAGAAGAACGCTCTCCAATCCACATTTGAGCATGACAACTACTACACTCAACATCTTGCTTGCCTAAGTAGGAACTTCGCCCGATATTTGGTTTATACATTCTCGCCGTACCTATTAAATAGAATTTCAGTCATTTTATAATTCTGTTATAAAATTATTTAATAGTGTTAAACCATATATAGATACCGAATAATCTTACTTCTTATGGGCTCTGCATCTTCACATCTTTCAATTACAATTATATGACCAATCTGAGCGGAACATGCTGCACAACCAATTTTAGAAAGAATTATAGAAGGGAGATAGTTAATAATGTCTTGAATTGTAGGAGAGAGATATCATACTATTAATAGTTTATGCATTACAGTACAGTACACTGAACTTACCATCATCATGTGTATCTTCATTTTGAATTGTTAGAGATGACAATCTTCCGTTTGATGGCTCACCTACACACCAATCATTATTACTGCTCAAATCATCTGATAGCAAAAATGGTCCACCCATTATTGATGATTCACTAACACACCAAGCACTGTACGTCGCTGAATTTCTTTCATGTCTCTCATTTGCTGCATCACTCACTGTTGACGTGTTTTCTTGATGGACGTTTCTGATTAACTCAGAGTGTTGATCTAAAGGGTTTAGGTTGAAGGTCACCATCCATTCAGATGTATGGGTAAAATTTTTTTTTTGCCATAGTACTTCGCAAGCATTTTTGTCTTAACTTTAGAATTCTTATCGAACGTGCAATTTTATGTCGATCTAAAGTAAGTTGTGGCCTCATAGGACGATGCCTTTTTCGCAGCAATATTTCAAATCTTCGACGTCGTGCACATGCAGAAATTGCCTTATTAAGTTGGAAAGACAAAATATTATTTTTGTCTTGCATCCTACATTAGTAGTAGTTTTGGATAATTATTTAAATATGAATAATAAATATGTAATCAAACACAATGTAGAAAAATATAATGAAACATTACATATTGAGATAAATTACTATTGGGATTAACTCAAAAGAAAGTATAATAGGAGACATAGGAGATAAGAACACATATAACATACCTAATGTAATGAAACAGTCTGATTTTCCTCAATATAATTGGAAATCTCCCGCTATCTTTGAATGTTCACACCTACTGCTGAAAACAAAATCAACCATTTTACACACAATAAAACAAAATCAACCGGTGGTCAAGAGTTAGGGTTTGTGGGTTTTGGGGGAGATGTAGAAGAAGAAAGGTTTTTTTTGGGTGTTTTTAAAATTAATTCTGTTTTGCCAATTGGTGTGGGCTGCACGTGTAAGTTCCTATTTTTGCTCTCCTTTCTCTATTTCAAAATAGAGAAAGAAGAGATGGGGTAGGTCTATTAGCTTAAGATATATATATATATATATATATATATATATATATATATATATATATATATATATATATATATATATATATATATGGTATTAAAACATTTATTTTCTAACATAGGAACTCTTGACCACCGGTTCTTCTACTACAAAATAATTCATAGTTAGTGTAGTTTTAGGCATAGAAAATTGCTAATGGATGGTGAGACAGAGGTTCAAATGGAGATCAAATTAAATACAAATTTGTGCAATTTTAAACATAAACATAAACATAAGTACATAACATAAGAAACAGATTTGAGAAAGTCATGCTACCTGTAGTGATAACTTTCCCTCATAATTCATAATATGACAGTACACAAATCAGATGCGCAATCTAGAATCAGAGGATCAAGTGATATTTACATTTAACCATTTTCACTATAGTTTGCGCACTTATCAAAGGAAGACCTTCGGAACACCCAGAGTCGAGGCGATGCAGATAAAGTAACAAGGATCTAGAGAGAAATAGAACTTTTACAATGTTTTTTAGAAAAGAAAAATAGAGATAAATACAGAGAGAGAGAGAGAGCTTACATTTGGTAGGGTTGTTGGGTTCTTTTGAGTACTTTTCTCGAGGTGCGGGGTCGGGATGGGATCGATGACGGATGGCGATGATGGAGGGTAGAGACGGGCGGGATCGGGGCGGGGTGGACGGCGGGCGGCGGTAGGGGCGGACGAGTGAGGAGATGTGGGTGGGTTTTGGGGTAGGGAGAGTTAGGGTTTGTGGGTTTTGGGGGGGATGTGGAAGAGGAAGAGGAAATATTTTTTTTGGTGTTTTTAAAATTAATTCTGTTTTGCCAATTGGTGTGGACTGAACGTGTAAGTTCTTACTTTTGCTCTCTTTTCTCTATTTCAAAATAGAGAAAGGAGAGATGGGATAGGCCTATTAGCTTAAGATATATATGAATATGAATTTGTATTATCTTTTTGCATTAAAAAATTGTTGTGGTAAAAATTTTAAAAATAAAAATTTGCAACCCCAAAATGAGGATTGGTTAGAGTACACAATAAAAAACTTTAAATTAAAATGGGATATTCCAAGAAATATGCCAAAACGGAACCCCAAAATGGGGATGAAGATGGGGGTTGGGTTGGGAATGCTCTTACAAGCAATACAAATAAATGCAGTAAAGAAAATAGAAAAATAAATAAAATAGAGCAAGCTCATAAATCTAGCATCTCAAACGCCTAAGTAGGAAGCAAACCAGCAGTGGTAAAATGAAAAGAGGGCCTCTCTTATGTTGGACAAGTTTTCATAGGAATATGAATCGCTTTTTTGAAGAAAAGGTGGAGTATAGCCACACTGTTTCATTAATAAGGTGTTAATAAAACGAACACAGGGTATTGGGCTCAATTACAAAAAAACTACAGTACACGAAATAAAACACAAACCTCCTGAGAACATAGGAGGGTGGGTAAATACAAGAAACTCTAAACATACAAGAACATCCAAATGAGTACAACATGATAAGAAAGGTCCCTCCAACAATGCCCTGGAAGGTGGGCCACTGAGACATGACATGATGTATCAGTCCAAAGTAGGACCAATCACCACCTCATCGTCGTACTCCTCCACGTCTAAAACTCTGGTGATTCTTCCTCTCGAACTTGTCTCTGCCGTTATAGCCCAAAAGAAAATAAGATGCATGATATGAGTAAGATTACCGAAGTACTGTTACACGACCCATGAAAGTAAAATTATTTCTGTCAAGCCATAAAATCAAGGTCATTGCAGCAATAGCGATATACCATGCTTCCCTCATCTCATGTCTTTCACTAGCGAAGGTGGGGCCTATCCATAAGTCTTCATAGCTCTGAGGATCTGCCGAGGGCCATCAGGACCTCGCACAGAACAACTTTACTCTTGGGGCATTCTAGGAAGAAATGAATTTTTGATTCCATGTGTGTGTTGCAAAATCCGCATTTAGTATCGATGTGCGGCTGTTCTTTAGCCAGGTTCTCTTTTGCCAGAATCGCATCATTGAGGACAAGTCAGAGAAAAACTCTAACTTTCAATGGAGTTTTGGCCTTCCAAAGAACCGTAGACAATTTTGGACAACATTCCCTAAAGTGTATACAGTTATAGAGTGTCCGAACGGAAAAGGTGTCATTCTTTCCTAACTCCCATGCTTTCCGATCTGGTCCTTGAGAATATTTGATCCCTAATTGTCCAATGTAAGATTGTGAAGCTCTTAGTTTCATTTAGGATTCTGGGTCGAGACGCGATCTGAATGAGGGTCTCCAAGCTCCACGCTTCCAAGTTTTGGCCACTGAGATGTTAGGTTGGGAAACCAATTCAAAGAGATCTAGGAAAAACTCTCTAAGAGAGTGATCACCACACCACTTATCCCACTAGAATCTAGTCATCATGTCGTTGCCAATGAAGGAAGTTACACAGCTATGAAAGGGGTCATATGCTTTGGCAACTCCTTTTAATAACCAGGACACTATAGGAATCATACGGAATCCAAATCTCTGTGTCACCTTACCACAAGGTAAGAGTGAATAAACTCCTTCCAACCTTCATTATTTGGATGGAACAGTTTCCACCACCATTTGCCGAGAATGGCTAAATTCATGTCTCTTAGGTCAATGATGTCAAGTCCACCTTGGCTCTTCTTCATGCATGCCTTTTCCCATTTGATAAGATGTGAGCCCCCTTTGTTTGCTTCAGTCCATTTTCAAAGGAATCTCTTTCTTACTCTGTTGATCCTTTGAATGACCCATTTCGGAAATTCAAAAAAAGGACAAGTAATATGTTAGGAGATTGGACAAAACCGAGTTGATCAAGGTCACTCTTCCTCCTATCGATAGGGTCTTACCTTTCCAACCAACCAGCTTGGCTTCAACTTGGTCCATAATTGGTATACAATCCATCTTTTTGAGCTTGACTAGCCGGAGCGGGAGGCCCGGGTACTTAATAGTGTATTTAGGCATCATACAATTCATACTGTTAGCTTGATCTCAAGTTTTTTAATTTGCCAAGGCAATAGGAATAAGGGCACTCTTATGAAAATTCACCCTAAGTCCCGACCAAGCTTCAAAATAGTACAAGATTACTTTGAAAGAAATAGTCTCCCCCAAATCCTCGTTTCCAAATAGAAGGGTATCAACGGCATATTGTAGAATTAAACATCCAGGATTGCTTCTTCCCCTAGCCACCGGCAAGATCAGACCCGCTTGTTTACAATTATTCATCATGCCTTTAAGAACATCTTCAATAATTGTGAAGAGCAAGGGAAAGAGAAGATCCCCCTCTTAAAGACCCCTACAGCAAGAGAAAGGCTTACTTGCCTTGCCATTCACCAAAATAGCCAATCTACTGGTAGAAAGGAAATGTCTAATCCATTTGATCCATCCATCCCTAAATCCCCTACATTTAAAAGCTTCTAAAAGACAATCCCACTCAACTGAATATAGGCCTTCTCAAAGTCCAGTTTCGATAGGAAGCTCTTGCTGTTCGAGATGTGGCATTGGAGAATAGTCTCTTCTGCAGTAGCAACGCAGTCCAGAATACAACGTCCCTTAATAAAATCAGATTGTTCATTACTGATTAGTTGGTCCATCAACTTGCTTAATCTGTTAGCATGGATCTTGGTAATTATCTTGACCGAGCAATTGAGGAGGCTGATGGAACGAAAGTCACCAACTCTAAGAGAATCTTCCTTTTTAGGAATAAGAACTACTTTTGCATAATTAAGCTCCCCAGTTTTAGTCTGTGGTCATACAATTCATAAATGACTGCCATAAGATCATCTTTGATCTCCTCCGAGAAGGTTTGGTAAAAGATCACCGGGAATCCTTCGGGGCTGGGAGCTTATCATTACCCATTTGTAGAACCACTCCTTTAACCTCTTCCTTTGTGAATGGGGCTTCGAGGGAGTGTAAGGGTTGATCAGGGCCCTCTCCCTATTCTGTCAGAACTCCTCACTTAACGGGACCCTAAAATCTGTTTTACGACCAAGCAAATTTTTAAAGTGTGTTTGGAAAGCAACATCAATTTCCTTTTCTTCTTGAATCACCCCTGAATCTGTTTGGAATGATAGAATAATGTTTGACCTCCGACATGCACTGGCAACCCATTGGAAAAAGACCGTATTCGCGTCTCCCGCTTTGAGCCATGAAATCCTGGACCTCTGCTGCCACTTGGTCTCTTCCAATCTATACAACTGGGCAATGTCCTCCCTAAGTGTTAAGGGTCTATTATGTTCAGACTGGGTGAGGTCTCTATATTCTTCTAAACTTTCCAAGCCATCAATATCATCAAGGATGGACACTTTAGTTCTCTAGATGGTCGCAAACCACGTTCGGTTCCACTTTTTCAACTTCATCCGAAGTCGACGAATCTTTTCGCACCAAATCATAGCCGCCTCATTACCCCTAGTAGGAAGAGCCCAACTTTCCATCACTAGGTGATGACTGAATTTCCAGCCATGTTTTCTCGAATATGAATTTCTTCAGTTTATCAACGTACTGCTTACCAGACTGAAGTAAGATGGGAACATGATCAGAGGTAGGTCTTGGGAGTGATATGGCATTAACTAGTGGGAATTTAGCCTCCCAATCTAGTGAGACCATTACCCTATCCAGTCTTGCCATAATAGGGGATGCCTGCATATTAAACCATGTGAATAGTCTATATGGAATTGGAATGTCAACCAGTTCAAGATCAGTCATAACTCGGTTAAAATCCTCTCTCTCAACGTCGTTAGAACCTCTTCCACGATGTTCAAAAGTGAATCTAGTAATATTAAAATCCCCCCCCCCAGCCAATGGTGTGGCCATCGAGTTTGGATAGCGCGAAGTTCATTCCATAACATAGGCCTAAAAGATGCAAGATTCGGGCCATAAACCACTGAGATATTATCACTACGCGTTGGAGAAGAACGGATAACGCCAATAATGATGCCCCCCGAAACCTTATTGGCAGAGGATATCTTCCACCCAGAGATTATATTCTCCCCAACTCTCCTAAAGCAAGCTACATATGAGAGTTTGGTTTCTTGAAGATCAACAATGTTTGTTCTAGATGTGTTGATCATGTCTCTAACCATCTCCCATTTTCCATGACTCCTCTGACCCCTAACTTTCTATAGAAGAATCTTCATTGGGACCTGGGTTAGGGTTACGTTGTGGGATGGGTTAAGTATTCATTGCTAAGTTAATTCTCTCAATTTCTCATCCTCGAAATTTTATTCGAGAGGAAAGTGTTACGCTCAATATCGCCTATCGCAAGACCACAAGTTTCGGCAAGATACAAAACATTTGAATCAGACATGAAATTATAAATGGAAGATAAAAAGCTACCCATATCTTCACCATTGAATTTAGCAAATTTAGCGGCCGCAACAATCTCCAAATAATCCCCTAAGGACTCTACATGAACCCTCTTAGCTGTCTTGTGAACTATAAAGCCTTGAGGAGGCCATGGGGGAGCATAATCCATTTGTGCACTTGACACTAGCAAAGGGAGGGAGGATGGAAGAGAATCAGGAGAGATCTCAATTGCCTATCGAAATTGGATATCTTCAACAAATTCTTCATCAAAATTAGAGCCATCTTCCATATAAATAGCATCATCTTCCAAATTTAGTCACAGATTTTCATCGTCGTCGCTGAGTTGAATAGGAAGGAGGGGAGCTTGGGTTAACAATGTAGCATCCGAATTAACTTGCAGTCCAGAAAAATTACCCGGCCCATTAATAACCGGATTGAAGGACCCCATCATGGGCCAATCATCAGTAGAAATTGTCGAACAAGGCATAGCAGATACACTATTTATTTTTTCCCACTATTAGGCCCAAACCCAAATGAGGGGGAGGCCCACCCAACCGTAGCGCCAATAACTGGCACTGATTTGGGTGCTAAAAAGCCTGTGTAGAGGCTTTGCTAGGGTTAGGAGCCTCAGATAACGTGCCGCTTGCGTTGGAGATGACGCAACGTTGAACACTCCGGTTGGTTCTCTTTGGTGGTGTCATGTGATGAGGCAGAGGGGTGTTTGCTTTTGAGGCTGCATACCCTCTTTTCTTCTCTATTCTCAGCTTTGCCTTCATCGCTATCTTCATTTTCCAAAAGCGATTCTATACTTTTCTCTACTTTCTCTCTAACTTCTTCCTTAAAATAGGAAGGCAAGCTCCGATCTTCAACCCCTCGATGTGCACGAGGACAGCTTCGGATGGCTAGGGCTATAAATCGGACAGGACCGGACCGGACAACCATATGTTCAAGCTCAGACCGAAATTCTACTCGGATGGTCTTATGTCCGGCTCAGTCCAGGCCAGACAAAATTCTTATAGTTCGGACTCAGTTCTGTAAAGCATCGGACCGCAATAATACTCGGATGGACTTATGTCTGGCTCGAGCTCTGTAAAACATTGGACCTAATAATTTGCTCAAGTTTGGTTCATATAACAGTTTAGACAGTCCACGAGTGGGCCATTTCTCGAGTTGGACTCGGATGAACGACGGACCGTCCTGTTCCTTTTACATCCCTTCGGATGGGTGGTGACTTGTGGGGTGTCAGATGAGGGAAGTTACTTTTGAGGCCTGATCCCCTGTTACCATCACATCATCGACTTGTTCATTTTGCCAAAAGGAGCTCTATATTGTTATCCAAGTCCTCTCTAACTTCTTCCTCAAAATAGGAATGCAGGCTCCGCTCGTCAACTCCTTGATTTACTTTCCTAGTTCCCGAAGGGAGCTCCTTTGAACCCACCAAATTCAGTAGCTTGAAATGGAAAGATTTGATGCTAGCCTAGCCCAATCTTTCTCTGACACTTTCTTCTGCAAAGTCACTTCCTTTCTGCATCGTGGTCTTCTTTAGCCAAAAACGAAGACTTTGGTTTGACCACTCATCTTGACCGTTCGATTGATTGGATAGATCAGGGCCATTGGATGAAGATGGTTTGATGGGATGGAGCTCCATTTCTGACCGACGTCCTTGAGTCGCTCGGATCTCTGGCGAGGCCACTTCTTTGTAGGTACGACCATGTCTCGGTGAATTTAGGCTAGAGGGAATAGGATTAGATTGGACCACCACTTTTGGCACCATCTTCTCAAGCACAAAAAAGTATCAAATAAGCTTCTTCAGTTGTGAAGAACTTTGCAAATCTAGGCATGCTTCCAATATCTAGGCTTTTGATTAAAACCCTAGCTGAGATAAGGTTAAGATTTCTTAGCTGTTTTGGGATCAGCATCCACTAATGATCCGAAGTCTCTTACTAGTTCTTGGAGTGTCTCCTGCCTCCAGCAATGTAGCATGATATTATGAATCCAAATTCAATAAGTCTCCCCTTGAGGAAGCTCAGCTTCGAAATGAGGGGACCAATGTGAAAAATGAGCAGTAAAATGCTCGAAATCCACCACACCCATCTTAACCACATCTTCTAACTTATCCAACTAGGGGAAAGAGATTAGGAATTGAAGATGACATACTTTTCTAACCACCCATTCCCGGTGATGACCCTTCATCAGCCATCGATTATTAAGAGCTTCGAAAAAGTGGTTTTCGGAAGGTCTGCCGGTTTTGATTCTAGCAAATCCACACCATTTCAACATTCATAATTCTTCTTGTTTAATAAGGGGAAGACTACTCACCAAATTAATAAGAACAGGGTTATCCGACAATCTTCCTCTCTTAACATCTCTTGCTTCTTCGATAGGATTGGAAGATACATTTGAGCATATATATGACATATGCCCCCATTTTAAGCACTTAAGACATGGACACTCTGCACGAATGTGTCCAGGATTGCCACAATTGAAACATGATACATGTTTATTTTTCCCTTTTTGGTATGCTTTAGTGTGACCACTGGCCATCACCTTCTTGCCATGTCGTTGAGTGGCTCTGTTCTCCATTATTTCCCAATGAGCATCATCAATTGACTGTACTGGTTGCATTTCATTTTGGACCTCCACCCTGGAGGTGGGATCCCCGGTTGGCGAGGCTGGACTCCCAATCGGAGCCCCACCAGCCACCAAGGGCACAATGTGTTATATCGAAGATGGCAGTAAGGCTGGTTGAACAGCTTGCAAGTTGGGAAGAGGTTGTACGATTGGTTGTAGAGGAATGAGGAGTTGGTTTGTTGTTCTATAGAGAGACTGGTTAAGGGGTGATGTTGGGTTTTGGGGTGGCAATGGTTTCTTAGAATGGGGAGGGATGTGAGTAAGAAGGGGTTGCTGCTGCTGCTGATGGTCTGTATTGTGTTGTATAGGTTTGGGTGGGTGGGGGGGGGGGGGAACTTGCAGGAGAAACTCTCTCATCTTTCACCCTCCTCCTTCCATTATCCACCGCAATGGTTAGACCCTTCAGAGAAGATCTCCGAGGTGACCATCAATGATCCTTGGGAGGGTTTCTCTTATGCCCGACCCGGCCTTTAGGAGAATCCTCTCTAGGAGCCCGTTCTTTAGGCGGATGCATGGTAGAGCGATGATGATGACGATGATAGCCCTGAGGCGCTAGTCGATGATTTGAAAACTTACTGATTGGAGGTATAGGGCTTCGTCTGGGCTCAGTTGTGCCCCGCTTAGGGGAAGGTGATCGTTGGTGGTAGACTTTTGGGGAGGAGGTCAGGTCAGTGGGCTTGTGAAGAGTGGCAAGGGCTGCAGGGGTGATGGAAGGGGCGGGGCGGGGCGGGGCTGGGGGACTAACTTCTTTAGCGCACACCCCCTCATCTTCAGTTCAAAAAGCTCCATGAAAAATCTAAAACTCGATATTGAATTCGTATATGAGTATCTCCTGCTCTCCTTGGTTTTGCTCTTCTTGGTCATTAGTGAATAATTTTCAATGGGTACATATAGATTATAGATTGGCTTAGTTTAAAATAATAATAATAATAATAATAATAATAATAATAATAATAATAATAATAATAATAATAATAATAATAATAATAATAATAAATTTGTGTTGTGCTCTTTTTCTGGATGGTTTGGCTCTATTCTGTTTTTTTGTGAGCGAGTTGCACCTGTGTATGGCGCTGTATGGAGTGATCCCCGCGTCCTTTTTTTAAGGCGGTTGGGTGTGTCTCGATTTGATTTCAGCGCCAGGTTGCAGCGTGGTTTGGAGTGATTCCTTATTCTTTTTCTTATTAAGAGTGTACCTGTTTCTTTGGAGGTGTGGCTATTTTCGATTTCAGGTGTTGTCTTGGGGTTTTGCTGTTGTTTGCGAGCTGTTGGTGGCTTTGCCTGGGATCGTTTTAGGGTCCCGTTGTCGTGGCTCTGTTCAATTCTGGTTGACCTCCTTGTAGTGCGGCTGGAGGCCACCACCGGCCTTGGAGTTCCGAATCTGCTGCTTTTCGGCGCGGACCTAGTGCAGTGTTTGAGCCGCTTCATGCTGCCATTTCCTTTCCGATCGCTGCTGAGTTTTGTGGGGGGTTACCTTGTCTTTTGGTTGTAATTATCGCTCGGCAAAGCTCTGCTTTGCTTTCTTCTTTATTTGTTATTGTGCTTAATTTTCTTGTTCGTTTTACCTCTTGTAAAATTTACCGATGTACAGACTTATTTCTTTATTTTTATATATAGTTGGCTGGAGTCTCTGGACTCTATCCGTGATATCAAAAAAAAAAAAAAAAGTATATGAGTATCTCCTTATAAATTAAAGGTAGAATCATATAATTTGGAGACAAGGCCTAAATCTTATTATCTTAAGAGAAATTAATTATTTAGTTCTTCGTCCAATTTTGCATCAACATACAGTACTGGTCTAGAAAAAATATCAACATATAGTACTAAGATCTAGATCATACGGTTGTAACTACTGGTGTCTCGTTTCTGAATGATCGGCATATAATACTAAGAGCTATTCTCAGAATAAAGTGAGATGCGATTGGCATATAGGAGAGTTTGAGGTAGACTCCAGATATAAATTTTCAATATATTTTAGACTTATTTATATATTAAAAATAATTAAAGAGTAATGCTACATCCACTACCAATTTCACTACATTTCTCTTCACTACCTTAGGTGGCATACTTCTATTGGAGAGTTCTCCCACCTACTCTATCTTTTCCTACCTATTGGAGTATGCCACCTAAGATAGTGAAAAGAAATATAGTGAAATTGGTAGTGGCTAAAGCATTACTCATAATTAAAACCTGCAATGTGAGTTCAATGCCAGATACTAATTGCTAATTTAAGTCTTGCAAACAATGAAACAAAAGTAATACTCATAATTAAAACCTGCAATGTGAGTTCAATGCCAGATACTAATTGCTAATTTAAGTCTTGCAAACAATGAAACAAAAGTAAAACTTATTCAATAATCTTAGTGAGCGTCCACCTAATTAAATGCTTGTTATTTATTCCGGAAGTAAGTTCTATTGTATTTCAACCAAAACGACTCAACATTGAACAAAAGGAGAAAAAAAAGGGAATATATATATAAACATTGAACCAAAGGAAAAAAAAAAGGGAATATATATATATATATATATATATATATATATATATATATCACCAAAATTAGTTCTCAACCGAAGGGCTTTCTATATATATATACACGAGTGGAATTTGACCCGTGCACTAAGTGCATGTGGCTCGGTGTACATGGCATAGACTTGAACAACTGATATCTAAAACCAAAACACGATCATTCAAGCATTTTAAGCATTCAAATTCAAATTTTTTGGAAAACAATAATAATGATAATGAAGATTGTCAAATATAGGAAGATTCTCTGTGAACAATGATGGCTTCGCTTGAATTAACAACAAAATTAGTATATTTCATCTTTTAGTTGATGAGTAATGCTAGAGCCACTACCAATTTCACTACATTTCTCTTCACTACTTTAGGTGGCACACTCCAATAGGTAGGGGATGTAGAGTAGGTGGAAGAACTCTCAAATAGAAGTATGCCACCTAAGGTAGTGAAGAAAATGGTAGTGAAATTGGTAGTGGCTAAAACATTACTCTTAGTTGATTAAAAAAAAATGCCTAACATTCCCCCGTTAGCATGAATGCTTAGGCGTAACATGATTGGCTTTTGCAAGATAACAAAATGCAGCATTAAAAAATATGAGTAATGCTTTAGCCACTACCAATTTCACTACCATTTTTTTTTTGACTGGAAAAGGTAGGACAAGCCTACCTCAAGAACCTATATATATATATAAGTCAAAGTATCTAGTACAAAAAAACTGCTGTAGGGAGATGCTCAGGAAATGAGAGGAGTTGAGTTCGAGATGGCATGGCAGTGGACCGTAGAGAGGGCAGCGGACGTCTGTCGTACACCTCAACTAGGGCCATCACCATGATCTCATCCCCCTTCCCCTCTCTTACAATCATCCGAGACATTCAACCCCTTGCAGTAAAACAGATTAGGAGATAGTGCTAAAAGAGTACAAGTCTAAGTCCCAAAATACAGACCAGTCCCAAAATACATTCAAAACACAAAAACTGAAAGCAAGTGCAACCAAAACACTTAAGTTGCATTTCCGCCAGATGTCCCCCCTAGAGCAGGCCGCATAAGATCACTGTCTCCATTTCACTACCATTTTCTTCACTACCTTAGGTGGCATACTCCTATTAGATAGTTCTCCCACCTACTCTATCATCCCCTACCTATTGGAGTGTGCCACCTACTAAGATAGTGAAGAGAAATGTAGTGAAATTGGTAGTGGCTCTGGCATTACTCAAAAAATATTCATTAGATCACTATATAGCTTTTGCAAGATGGAAGACAAAAAGTTCTAGTAATTCCAAAAGTACAATGATTCTCTAATTGTTTGACAGATTGGCTTTTGAGATCTTATAACTTAGCTCTAAATATTTATGTAACTAAATCAGTACTGTCCTCTTGAATTTCTCCCCACCGTGGGTTGCAAGTCATACTTATAACCAAGTCCGGTTTCTCATATTCTTGAACCAGCGTCATTGAGCCCATATATTTGTATCTCATATCTCTTGGTTCACTATCCTTTTGTCAATATTACTTCCACTGATTTCGTCCGCGAACATGTTGTGGACTATCCCTTTGTATAATTTTACATAGATAGTACTTTTTTCCATCTAGAAAAAGTATTAGTCTTGACAATACCAACTTTATATACATATCGCCTGCAAAGTTACTGCAATACCCTTCGTTCTTTTTTTGAATTTGAAGTTTACAAGAAATAAGAATAATATTGCCTGCAATTGCAAGAAACTCAATTTGGCAATATTTTGATCTCTCATTAAATCGAGGAAAATCTGTGATTCAAATTTCTCTTTTCTTGTTTGTTTATTTCTCTAATAACTTTCGAAAATAAATTATTGAGTAACTGATGCCTATAATTAATACCCTGCCAATATCAAACAATTAATATCCCGCAAGGCCACCAATATCTACCAGTGGATTCAATCATATAATTTTCTCTTTTTTTCTCTAATGACTCTTAGCAGAAGTAGTAAAATGATGGATTTGACATTTACAATGGCAGTAAATTTATCATTGTATCTATTTATACAATAAGATTAAAAGAAACATCTATCAAATTAATGAGGATATCGGTTCGAGACAATTCGGGCACTTCTATCAATGCAGACATCGTCTAGGATGACTATTCTATTTACCTAGTATTTTTATTTCACCATTCATATTTGTTTTTGGCAATTTTAGCCATATTAAATTTGTAATTTGTACCCTTTATTTTTTGCCTTAGAATATTTTAAAATTTTGTATTGAGATTTATTATGAACCTGTATATAGGCCTATAGATTAATGAAAATAATAATGCTTTTAATTGACTAAAATTATTGTGATTGAGTTTTTGTTCTTCATCCCTCATTTTTGTGTAAGACAATTGAGAGAAGATTAGGATTTGTGAGAAGCTCTAACTACACCCCAAATTCCCAATTTTATTTTAAACTCTAACCCTAATTCCCTCTCTCTCTCTCTCTCTCTAGCCGCCGCCACCCCCCCCTCCATCTCCTTCTTCTTCACCCTCACACCCCGAACCCATCGCCAGCACCACCTTCAATCATCGCCGCCTCTTCATCTCCAGTCGATCACCCTGAGCCCCCTTCTCCTCACCGTCGTCGACCCCCCACCCCCTCTTTCCATCGTTGAACCCCTCTCGAAAACGCTGCCGCTATTGCGAACCCCTCTCGACAACGCTGCCGCTATTGCCCGCGGTCCTCGCAGGCCACCTGCGCCCCTAATTGCCTTCGTGCCCTGCGCCACCACCTCCAGCAGCGCCTCTTTTCCCCCTTCGCTGCGACGCCTCTACACCACCACTGCCCGCAACCCCCTCTTCTACCTTCGCCGCGATACTAGCGCGGCCCCTCGCTGTCCTCATCCCTCTGCTGGCTATAGCCCTAATTGCCCATCCTTGCTCAACCACAACACCACCATCGGCAACATCCTCACCATCGCGATATTTTCTTCGAAGTGGTAACTTCTTTTCAGTTCTCAATTATTTGTGATACTATCTGTTATCTCTAGAATATTATCTAAATTATCTGGCATCCACAAATATTGAGTGTGTGTGTTTCCACTTGTCAATTAGAGTACGAATCTTTATTGAATATGTTACTTGCGAAAAACGAGTAAGTATAATTGTTGACTGTTAGGCGTGAATCTTTAATTGGGCTTGTTAATCTTATTTCAATTCTTGAAAATCCATCCACAGCATGGTGGTTTTAATTTCCAACTTAATCGGCATTACATGTTGGTAAACTTAATCTTTTAATATTCTTGGAAATACTCTACTTAGGGTTAAGTTGACATCATTTTGGCATCAGAGCCTGGTTTTTAAAATCATATTTCTTGTATCATTTAGTCATAATTTTGGCATTCATTTAGGATCTTTTAGGGTTAACTCTTTAAATCATTTGCATTCATTTTAGGCTGATTTTTAGATCATTTCAGATCTGAAAATACTTTATTTTATGTGTGTTTAGGACACGTTTCCCCAAATTTCAGCAAGCACACATCCCTACGACCCCATAGTTTTCCACTGTTGGTGAATGCATATTCGCAGTACCATCACGACTCCTGAAGAGCCTTTTGTGTCTCTCCCAAGCTACCTAATTAGGAATCCTAGAATTCAGCGAGCCTCTCTTCGAACTGAAATTGACAACTCTGATATTTTCACTACCCTCGCTGTCATTCAAGCAACTCTTGCTAATATCAATCAGAGACTTAAGAAAGTGTAACTGAATAAAATGTTTTTCCTGAGCTTCATCGTCAGATTTCTCAAGGGAATGATCGTGACGGCCGATGTCAATATCATGACCCTGACAAACAATAAAGGAAAAACGTTAAGGCTGACGTTCCCCACTTTCAAGACTGCATGAAACCCCTAACTTATCTCGATTGGATCCGTACCATGGAGAACTTCTTCGTGTGGTTTGACATGGGTGAAGCCCTGAAGGTTAAATTTGCCACGATGAAATTGACTGGTAAAGCTCAACAACATTGGACCAATCTTGAACTTGCCCGTAGAGACCGAGGCCTGGCACCCATAGTCACTTGGGAGGCTATAAAAGAGAAGCTCACTGAGAGATATGTGTCCCTATCATTCCACACCCGAATGCTTGGTTCGTGGAATCAATTCTATCAGGGTAGCAAATCCACCCAAAAGTATGTGGATAAGTTCGATGACTTCCTCATTCGGTGCAATGCTTTAAGTAAAGAGAGCGAAGAATAAATTCTCTCTAGGTTCAGAGCTGGACTACGAGTCGATCTTAGGAACAAGCTAATTCATAGAAGTGTGGAATCCTTAGCAGCAACTTATACCCTCGTCCTCGATATGGATTCTTTTAAAGCAAGTTCTCACTACAAGTCCAGCAATTCAAGAGATCATTTCTCTAGAATGACCTCCGCTGATCCCTCTAGACCTAAGATCTCCTCTTCCCAGTAGCCCAACAAATCTTATCCCAGCAAGCTTAATTCAAATTCCTATCCACGTAGAAATGAAAATAAGGGTAAGAACACTGAAAGAGACTACTCTAAGATTGATCCTCTCACTAAGTGGTATAAATGCAAGGAATATGGCCATGTCACTTGCAACTATCCCAGTCCCAGTAGGATTAATATAGTAGAGGATACCACTATCATCGCTGATGATTCAGACAATGAATTCTTCTATGAACCTAATGAAAGTGATGACTTCGGTGAAGAAGAGAATGACCAATATCTCAACTGTATTCGGTCGATCCAATCACCTCCTTTGAATGTAGTCAGATGTGCTTTATTTCAACCAAAAGAAAAAGATGATTGGAAGCGCACTGCTATATTTCACACATTCACGACGATAGGTGGCAAAAACTACAAGGTGATTGTTAACAGTGGGAGCTACGTCAATGTTGTCGCTTCAACGGTCCTAGCCAAGACTGGACTTAAAGCTGAACCTCATCCATACCCATAAAAAAGTATTATGGATTAATACGATAGCCATCCAAGTAACACAACGATGCCTAGTCCTTGTAGACTTCAAATCCTACAAGGAATAAATTTGGTGTGATGTGCTTAAAATCGATGTGGGTTAAGTAATTTTAGGGAGACTTTGGTTATACGACCACGTTATGACAATATATGGATGTTCCAACCAATGTGTGTTTCAACATGACAGATTAAAGATAAATCTCATACCCGTGAAATCCCAAACTAATTCGTCTGTAAAAATTCCAACTCCCTCGAGAAAGGGTAAGGAAGTAGCGTATATGGGTGAAAAGGAACTGTCACGCCCCGCTTCCCAAAAATACGGAATACGAGTGTAACACCCCGAATTCCAAAACAGACTGAATTCAAAGTTTCACAGGATCTTTTCACTTCTCTTCATACAATTTTACAAGGAAATTTAAAAATTTATTTCACATCAGAGTTATATCTTTAAATTACATTTAATCAGCGAAAGTAATTTACAATAATTACATGAATAAAATGTACAACACTTGAAACATTCTTTAAGCAGCATGCATACTTTAATCTTGTCAATCTCTTTATCCTGCATAGAAACTGTGGACTTGTCAGTTCATTCAACCGACGCAAGGATATAATACATCAATTTTCTCCTACTTAGAAAGCACACACTTTTCACAAGTAAAACTACGGGGACTATCCTATAGATGTCGTGTTGTGTTGTGCACTTAGTCCTTCATGCAGTTGTTTATATTATATGACACCAATGCGCACTTGTTCGGATTCTATGCATCTCATACTACATAGGTTCGAGGGCAAGCCCTTAATCGTTCTTCATCTTTTAGGGTTCAATCCCTCGTCATGACTTAAACTACTACGGTAACTACAATAAGTATCCTAGATGTTCTATGATCTACGAGCCCATGTCCAGGCAGTCTGGAGAGGAATCCCACGCACTGACATGACGCATCAAGCATGCAGACTATGGACAATTTAACCTCCACCATGGAACGATGGCATCACCCATAGTCACCAAACACCCCACAAGTGTCGCCACCGGGACGATAATTCCGGAGTAGTGCTCACGCCAGGTCATGACACATCAAGCAGGCAGTCTGTGAATCACTCTCACACCACCAATCTGATGGCCCTCATACTCGTATTTTTCTCTTACATTCATCACATCACCACTATGTATCTAATTCTTAGTTTATTTGAATCATGAATAAAATCAACCCATAGAGTTAGCTCTTTCCTCTATACCGGTCTTAATCAACAATATGACCAACTTGATCTTTCATCTCAATAATTCAACTTAACAATTTTAATTCATTCAATTGCCGGTAATAGAACTTTAGCTACCCTCTAGTTCAAAATCTCATTTCATGTCTATAGCATTTGTGTATTCATATTCATAAGACTTTTCATAATTCATCAGGATATTTGATTTCACTTTCATGTTCAATTTTATGCATAAGACAAATAAATTTATTTTCTAATTTTTCACATTCATAATTCATTCTTTCCACATCATTCTCTTATTATCTTTGCCAATACTAAATCAAACATTCATACTTTCGATTTTCCTTTTATCAAAATCTCTTTTCAAACTCTCTTTTTTTTAGCAATACATTTTTCTTAATCCAAAGACACTTTAAAATAACAATTTATAATAAGTTCTTTCTGGCAAAATAGTCTCAATTTCTCCTTTACACTAAGCCAAGGGTTATAGAAAATTATTTCATGCAATCTGAATATCAATTAAATCGTCAGGACAGTCGGCTATTAAAGCATAGTCGGTCGACTGTTTTGCGATGATTAAAACTCGGAAGTAAACAGTCAAGACAGTCGACTGTTAAGACATAGTCGGTCGACTATTCAGCAACAAAATCCAAATTTTGGAATTTATACAGTAACTCAAGATTTTCAAAAAAAATATTTAACTCTCATTTTTATATAAAAGACTATTCTTTTGTTTGTACGGAAACGGAATCAATCTTACTAACAATAGGCATGCATGATTTGTTAATCAGTCCACTTTCATAACATGGTGATTTTCTCATAGTTCACATCATATAACCACACATTTATTCACATCGCATTTTTCCACATTCATGAATAACTCAAACATAAAGGTTCATAATTTCTTAATTAGCAAACGAGTATATTTTTAAATCATCACCACAATATTTCTATTCATATCATTCAAACAATTTTACTACTTATTTCATGCAATTTCACACATGTTCATTCTCTCCTTAAACATGGTACTAACATAAAGTAATATTTCTTTTTTCTTGTTTATTTTAGCATGATTAAAACACACCCTAGCATGGTATCTATTTAGAAGTTGGAGAAAATTACCCACCTTATTTGGAGAGAAATTTCACAAAAAGTCCAAGGGAAAACTCCTAGAATGAACAAAAGGGCCTTCTTCTCCTAACGTTTGATGAGTCCAAGCTTCCTCCTTGCTCCTTGGTATTTGCCGCAAGCCTCCTTGCTCCTTGGTGTTTGCCGCAAGCCTCCTTGCTCCTTGGTTTTTGTGGCCGGCCTCCTCTTGATGGAACACACACAAAGCACACTCAATCTTTTAGAACTTACTTAACTCTCAGTCTTTTGCTCATTAATGTATTTCTTTCTTTTATAATATAGAATAGGTGCAAGGATAACTAATGAAAGGGTGGGGGGGGGGGTATTTATACAAAATTTTAGTGAAAATAGAGGGCTGGGATTAGATCAAATGGTTAAGGATCAAGGGCTTAGATGAAATAGGGAGTTGCTATAACTTCCCATGATGCAAATAACCACCTCTCCACCTCATCCACTCTCCCTCTCTCTTGATCCCATCCGGCCACACCCAAAGGGTGTGCTTTGCACACTCTAGTGCATGCACGTGCCCTCTAGGGCCCCCCTTATTTACAAGTTGTTCATGTTAATTAATTTTTTTGTTCATGGAATGACTCAACACTACAAGTTAGGTTATTAAAAGAGATTTTAAAATAAATGGGCTCACTAATGGGCTAACTAACCATGGGCTTCATTAATTTAATTAATTAATTAATTAAGGTGGGCTACAAAGAGACAATTAGGCCAAAAATTAAATTAGGTTCTCTTAAATAAAAGCGAAGGAAATAAGACTACTAGTTTATGAAATATTTTTAGAGAGATACATGCATAAAATTGCACGTGCACAACACGTGAAAAACAAAATACATTCTAATTAATATGATATAAAAAAAATCCAGGATGTTACAATAAGCACATGACATTGGCCCAGCGAATGACTAACGTCACCCATAAGCTGTTTATCCGATCAACTCAACAATATAATCAATACAAAACAATTGTGCAAACAATAATAATAATCTCATGAACAATAATACTTGGAATGAAACAATATGAAATATCCAAATATAATAAACTAACGTCTGGAAACAATAATAAAATCCGGGTCATAAGCCAAATACAATAATAATCCAATCACAAATAGATAATAAGTCTCAATACATTAAGTCCAATAAAACAATAAGCAACTAAAAGCATTAAAACTTCAGAGTCTTTGTTCTCCTATCCCAGCAGGCAATTCTCCTTCATTACCTGTGAACACTTCATCTAAAAAGAGGAGAAAAATTATTCTTAAAGCAATTCATGGATAGCAAGTAGAGAAAGCAAGGAATAATGGAGTAATGGTAAAACAATGAATTAATGGATCGATAGGAATCAATAACATGGGACAATAATTAATCACGGTAATCGATGCAATTGGTGTAAAAAATAATTCAATAATCGATAACAATATTCAATGATCAATAACAATAACACTTGGCCAATAATTGATATTAATAGGAACAATGATGAACAATATGCGATATCGATGTGGTGTTAATTCTTAAGTCTATTAATCATTTTAATCCTAACTAATGCAGCACTTCATGCGTCCCATTGATTTACCACATGGTTGCTACATACAAACAAGTTACTTTTAGACTTAGTGGTAGATTTTGTAGTTCATGTACTCGGCACGATAATAATGTTCCATCCATAACGATAATTTATCCATAAGTTGCTACAAGATCACAAGATCACAAGATCACAAGATCACAAGATCACAAAAACACAAAATCACAAGATAACGATATAGGGAACCACGAGCCCCTTATCCGAGTATAGTCCCTAGATTCTCCACTATTAGAGTCAACCCTTAAACCCCGGTTTGTTAATTTATTTTATCGATGCAACAATACAATATGCAATCTAGAGACATTAGATAAACGATAATGACAATAAGAAAACAATATGATGATAACTTGGATAGGACACTTAAGATGATGACAATAGGATATTAGGGTCATGCAATGCAATACACACACTTCGATTCATCCAATACTATGATATAGGAACAATTAATCTATTAAAATTTGGAATATAAAATTCTGGACAGCAAGAGTAGTCTGTACAAAAATGCAATTTCTGCGGTTTCAGAAATTGAAAACTAAATCCGCCAGAAGTTATAGAAACTAGACTTCCACATGGTTCCAACGCATATTTAAAGTTTCAAATCTGACAACAGTAGCTAGGTCAAACACAACTTTCATTACAGATCTCATGTTCAGGCAGAAACTCGATACATGTTGTTAAAATTTTAGAATCAGCAAAAACTCAATATTAAATTTATTAAAAATATTTATTAGACTCCTAAACATGATTACTAATAATATGGAAATTATCATAGCAAAATTTTATCATTTCATCAGCCTTTTTATTGTTTAAATACGAAACGTACAAGAATCTGAAAATCTGAAAGTAAAAACACAGCTATAGTAAAACAGGCATAACTTTTGTTACACAATTCAGAATTTAGAAATTCAAGATGTTCTGGAAACTAGAAAGATAAGTCTACCACGCTCATTCAGAAAGTAATTTATTTTGAAATTATTTACTGAGTCAAAAATAGCAAACAACATACAGCCAGCAAACAAGATACATGTTTTAGGGTATTTTTCATGAAATAATTTAATTAAACATGATGGGTATCAATTCTATAGTCAATAAATTATGTAATCAGCATGAAAGGTGTAATAGTATAATAAATACAATTAAACACACACACATACATACACAATTCTACAACATCCAATCATCAATCGATCAATCAAACATACGACCTAGTAATTATCTCTACAATAATTAATTGTGGGACAATTATATGAAAAAACCTATTCTCAATTCTATATGAATGTGTGAAAGATTCATTCTTTAGAGTCAAAAGTGGCACGATGTCAAGAATATTGGGGTTAGCTCGTGTAAACCCTCAATAGACCTAACAAATGATAATCAATACAATGATACAATAACGAATTGCATCTAATTGTAAGAATTTCAATGAAACTTGAATTTGATACAATTAACAATTCAAGAGGAAGTGACTTGCCTTATGAATGACGAAATTGAATACCAAGAATAACGGGATAAGAATCCTGAAGCAACGAACACGAACCCGCAATAACACGTGCACACTACGTGCACAACCCAAAACAACACAGCAAGGATCGACATAGCAGTAACAGTAAGATCAAATGAACGGCCGAGATCAAAGGATCAAGAAGATGATGATCATGATCGGATCAAACAGACGGTTGATGAACAAGGCCATGATCAAGCTCAAGATCTTGATGATGATCACGATCGCGTTGGTGATCGAACGGCCCATGATCAAAGTGATCAAAACCAACATCAACATCAAAGGGTTTCGGCTCTGGCTTGGCAGAGGGACAGCAGGGCGGTCTTGCAGAGGCGCGTCAGGCGGCGGAGGATGACGACTAGAGGTTGACGTCGAGGGCGGTTGATGGCAGGGCGCTAACGGTCGGGAAGCGACGCAACAACGAGAGCAAGGAGCTCGATGATGCTCTGTTTCGCACCGAAACAGAGGAGGACGGGAACGGCGGGGATTCGGGTGCTTGGACGTCGACGAAGAAGGTGATGAGGTGGTAATGGGTGAAGGCGAAGCCGTCAAGGGGGATCTGGTCGACGAGGGAGAGCTTCGAGGGTGACGATGGCGGGGTGGAGGTTGCAGTCGAGGTGGCGATGATGGGTTCAGTCGAAGAGAAAGGGATGCGTGGAGGGCGGCGAAGGGGTGTTCGATGGGTTCGGGGGTCGAGATTGGCGATGATGAGGGCATGTGACAGGAGGTGGAGTCGATTGGGAAGATGATGTGGTAAGTGGATGGAGGTGATGTGTTGCAGTGGTGCACAGGGATAAAGGCAGAGTGGGGGTGGGCCGAACGGGAGGAAGGGAGCTGTCGACGAGTGGGGAAGGGGATAAGCAGCAATGGTGGATGTAGGGTTTCAGAAGCAGACGCGAGAGGAAGAAGAAGAGGGTGAACAGGGGTAGGGGTCTCAACAGTATAGGGGGGAAAGGGTTTCGGCGGCTGAGGGTAGAGGTTAGGGTTAGGGTAGTATAGGTTTGGGTTTTAGGGTATGTTAGTATATATAGAGAATTATTGGGATATTGGGTTTCGGGTAGAATCCAATAAGAAAATAGGCTATGGTTTTTTTTTTAAATATTCATATATATATATATATATATATATATATATATATATATATATATATATATATATATATATATATATATATATATATATATATATATACACATTAAATCAAACAGTGAATACATATAAAATGGAGCATGTTCGGGCTTAAAACAAAATAATAATACTAATAACAATAATAATAACAATAATAACAATAATAAAAATAATAATAATGACAACAACAATAGTAATAATACTAATAATAATAATAACAAATTGGGTCTTCAATGAATAATCAAAGGTAACAATAATAAAAAAATAATAATAATCATATTAGTAACAACAATGATAATAATAATAACACTAGAAATAATAATAATAATAGTAACAATAATAATAATACGAATACCAAAATAAGATTTGAGTTCAACAGATTCATTAAAATCCAACTAGTAATAACATATTAGATTTGGGCTAAAATATAAATATTCGATCAATTGGAAATAGAAAATAAGATCAAAATACACCATTATCCGAAATGAATAAAATTTTCGATTCGAAAACACTTTAATAAAATATCCTAAATAAATTTAGCGCAAAATAAATTTTTAAATAATCAAGATATAGAATATACATGAAAAATACTTATTGGCGGGAATGGGGGTTACAGGAACTCACAGAAAAGATTGACAAAGGGACGAAAATTCTTCTACTCACAGCGAGAGAAGTCCCTAAAGAGCCTAAGTCACTCATCCCTCCTCAAGTTACTCCTGTCCGTCAAGAATTTGCAGATGTGTTCCTTGCTGACCTCCCCAACCAGTTGCCCCCACTGTGTGACATCCAATATACTATTGATCTGGTTCTGGAAGCGAGTCTTCCTAACTTGCCACACTATCGGATGAATCCGACAGAACATGCTGAGTTGGAAAGGCAAGTTGATGAGTTATTGGCAAAGGGGTTCATTAAAGAAATGTTAAGTCCTTGCGTAGTCCATGCTCTGTTGATGCCAAAGAAAGATATAACCTGTCATATGTGTGTGGACAGTCGTGCCATAAACAAAATCACGGTGAATTATCGCTTTCCCATTCCTCGTTTGGATGCCATGTTGGATATGATGTCTAATGCTACAGTCTTTCCAAGATTGACCTTAAGAGTGGTTACGACCACATACGTGTTCGTCCTTATGAAGAATGGAAAACTGCCTTCAAGACAAAGGATGGCCTTAACGAATGCATGGTCATACCATTTGGAATGATGAATGCCCCAAGCACGTTTATGAGAATCATGACTTAAGTACTCTGTCTCTTTATGGGCAAGTTCCTTGTGGTGTACTTTGATGATATTCTCAATTACAGCTGATTCGTAGGCAACATCTTAACCGTTTGAGACAAGTTTGTGGTATTTTAAGAAAGGAACATTTTTATGCTAATCCTACCAAATGTAACTTTCTCTCCGATCAGACAATCTTTCTGGAATTTATTGTTTCTACCAGAGGAGTATTCGCTGACCTAGAAAAATACGAGTTATTACTGAGTGGCCTGAGCCCCGCAACATTCGTGATGTGCAGAGTTTTCATGGTCTTACCACCTTCTATTGTCGGTTTGTGCAAGGATTTAGCACAATCAAGGCTTCGATAACCGACTGTTTGAAGAAAAGTGTGTTCGTCTAGTCGAAAGCAGCCACGAAAGACTTCGAGGAAATCAAGAAGAGTGTGACTCAGACACCTGTCATGAGGTTGCCTGATTTCATTAAAGTCTTCTAAGTAATGTTTGATGCTTATGATATTGGTATAGGTGGAGTCCTCAGTCAAAAGAGTCATCTTGTTGCCTATTTCCAGCAAAAAGCTGAATGAAGCAAAACAAAAATACTCTACTTATGACAATGAATTCTATGCGGTAATTCAGTCACTTCGCTATTGACGACATTACCTCCTACCGCAAGAATTTGTTATTTTCTCAGACCATGAGGCCTTATGATTTCTTAACTCTAAAAAAAAGTTGAATCTGAGACATGCTAGATGGGTAGAGTTCCTACAAGAATATTCGTATACCATTAGACATAAGAAAGTGATTGATAATAAGGTCGCAGATGCATTAAGTCATTGTCACATGATCTTATCTACACTGCGCACCGAAATTATTGGTTTTGAGATATTAAAAGATGAGCACGCCTCCTGCCCAGAATTTCACGAGATCTACACCTCTTTGAAGGATGGAACCACCTAAGTGATAGATGGTTATTTCCTAAAAGATGATTATCTCTTCTATAGCTCCAAACTATGCATTCTTAGTACATCATTACGAGAGTATCTTGTTTGGAAATTCCATGCTGGTGGCATTGCTTGACACTTTGAGCATAGCAAGATCATTGATGTTGTGAAACATAAGTTTTACTGGTCTAAACTAAAGAGAGACATTGTGAGACTTTTTAACATGTGTCATACTTGTCAACTCGCCAAAAAAAAAACAGAACACAGGCCTGTATACTCCTTTACCTGTTTCCAGTCGCCCTTGGAAAGATGTCAGCATGGATTTCTTGTTAGGCTTACCGAAAACACAAAAGAAACACGATTCTATTCTTGTCGACGTAGACAGTTTGTCTAAAATGGCGAACTTCCTCCCATGTTCGAATACTTTCGATGCATCTCGTGTAGCTCAAATCTTCTTCGATAATATTGTGAAGCTACATGGGTTGCCTGAAAACCATTGTGTTCGATAGGGATGAGAAATTCACGAGTTACTTTTGGAAATCCTATGGCACAAAATGGGCACAAAATTGAAATTCTCTTCAGCCTTCCACCCACAGGCTGAGGTTGTCAATCAGAGTCTTGACAATCTCTTGCATACTCTTGTGGGAGAATTTAGGAACTTGGAACTTGAAATTGACTGTTACTGAATTTTCCTACAATACATCTAAGAATAGAACCACTGACATGAGTCCATATGAAGTTGTGCATGGTTATCGTCCTATGCAGCCCATAGATCTTGTCTCCGTGTTAGAACATCACAAAGTTTTAGAATCTGCATCTACATTTGCATCCCGCATTCATGATTTGCATAGAAAAATTTTCAAGAAAATTAGTGAGAATAATTTTAACTACAAGTTAATAACATATACTAGAAGGAAATTTAAAACTTTTAATGTTGGTGACGAAGTGATGGTTCAAATTCGTCCGGAACGGTTTCCAGCTGGATCCGTTAAAAAATTGAATGCACGTGCTGTAGGCCCATTTAAAATTCTGCATAAAATCAATGATAATGCCTATGTCGTTGACCTTCCTGAAGGTTTTGACACAAGTAAGACTTTCAATATTGAGGATCTAATGCCCTATAAAGGCCTAGAATTTAACCATAGAAATCCTCTTATAGATGAGCCTACCATGCAGCCTACTGGTCTCTCCTACATTTCCCCCTCTACCTGACACTACTTACCCACCGACAGAAAAATTGGATAATATTTTAAATGATCAGATAATCTCTACTATAGATAGTGGTATTCATCGGTATTTGGTAAGATGGAAAAACAAGCCGGAGTCGGAGGATACTTGGATTGATCGTGAAGAGCTCTAGCACTTGGATTCGAACCTTTTGGAGCACTGTGACAGAAGGATTGGTTTTGACTCAACTGGGTCGAGCCCACTCCCACCCGGAGAGATGATTAGAACATCGGTTCGAGAAGATTAGGGCGCTTCTATCAGCGCAGGCATTGTCTTGGATGACTATTCTATTAGCATAGTATTTTTATTTCACCATTCATATTTATCTTTGGCAATTTTAGCCATATGTAGTATTTTTACAATTTGCACCCTTTATTTTCTGCATTAGAATATTTTGAAGATTTATATTGAGGTTTATTTTGAGCCTATATATAGGCATCTAGATTAATGAAAATAATAATGCTTTGGATTGACTAAAATTATTGTGATTGAGTTTTGATTTCACCCCACTTTTTTTGTGTGAGACAATTGAGAGAAGATTAGGGTTTGTGAGAAGTTCTAACTACATTCCAAAATTCCCAATTTTATTTTAAACCTTAACCATAATCCCCCCCCCCTCTCTCTCTAGCTGCCACCCCCCACTCTCTCATCTCCTTCTTGTTCACCCTCACACCCCGAACCCATCACCAGCACCACCTTCAACCATCGCCACCTCTTCATCTCCAATCCACCATCCCGAGCCCCCTTCTCCTCACCATCGTGAAACCCCCTCCCTCTCGCCGTCGTCGAACCCCTCCTGCTAGCGTCGTCGCTGTCGCTAGCAATCCCCGCGGGTCACCGGCGCCCCTGACTGCCTCCGCTACCCTGCACCACCTCCTCTTCCTGCGCCTCCTTTCCCCCCTTCGCTGCGACGCCTTTACACCACCACCGCCCGCAACCCCCTCTTCATCCTTTGCTGTGATACCCCTGCAGCCCCTCGCTATCCTCATCCCCTCCGCTGGCTGCAACCCCAAATGCCCCTCCTTGCTCAACCAGAGCACCACCGTCGGCAACCTCTTCACCATAGCGATATTTTCTTCAAACCAGGTAACTTCTTTCCAGTTCTCAATTATTTGTAAAACTAACTGTTATCTCTAGAATATTATCTAAATTATCTGTCATCCACAAATATTGAGTGTGTGTTTCCACTTGCCAATTAGAATATGAATCTTTATTGAATATGGTACTTACTAAGAACGCGTAAGTATAATTGTTGATTGTTAGGCGTGAATCTTTAATTGGGCTTGTTAATCTTATTTCAATTCTTGAAAATCCATCCAAACCAATTAGTAGTTTAAATGTAACTTAATCGGCATTACATGTTGGTAAACTTAATCTTTTAATATTCTTTGAAATTCTTAACTTAGGGTTAAGTTCACATCACAAATATTATCAAACTATTTCTATTCACGTATCTACTCCAGTTTATCCATGTATCCGCTCTTATTTATCTAGTATCTGCTCTAGTTTATCCATGTATCCACTCTTATTTATCCACTAACAAACATTAAGTACTTGTACATTTCTCCAGTTGCTCCTTATATGAGCAAAACTTCCAAAATTCACAAGTAGACATATTACACAGACATACTACTCCCAACTGAGAAGTTTGCATCATTGAGTGTATTAGAATAATGAACAGATATTCAGAAGGATTCTTCGTATGATTCAATGAGATTATTGTTGGCACAAACAGTATTTCTTTTATCCAAAAAAGTAGAACAAATTTATCCAAAAAGGTAGAACAAAAGAAGTAAATTGTTCTTATTAGAACTATCTTATGCTACCAATGAAGATCCAATTATCAAGAAAGGAAAACATAGTTGCATTAATATGAATGAGACTAATTTCAAAAAAAAATTTCCAACGCCATGAGAGATCAATCGAACACTTTCAGATTTAGTGGTCTACGTTTTGGGGGGGGGGGGGGAGTGGGAGGGGTGGGAATGCATTTATAAAAGAAATGGAAACATGACTACCTTCTAGATGCAAACTATTATAATGTTATTAACAAAGAACACCAACTTATTTTTCCGGGAGAGCCATATATCACTAACTTTAGCTAATGAATTCAGTTATAGCCATATAGGAATCTATCATACCTTTTGGTATGAGTCTCTCGACTTTTACATGGCAGTCGCTTGCAGAAAGTCTAATAACTTTTAGCGAGCACATTAACATTTTGTTTAGCGATTGCAGCTATCTTCGGCATGGTACTACCTTAATTCTTTTTAAATCATGAAAACATTCTTTCTCACGTTATTTTCATTATTTCTCAATTGTGTAAGCTTTTATCCATCTATTCTTTCAAAATACCCCAACTTAAACTCTCTATTGCTAAGAAAAAGGACCGCGACATACCTCAGTTTAGTAGAATGGAATATAAGTCTCGGTATCTAACTTAGAGGTTACATCCATTGATTATAAAACAAGTTATTAATACCTTTGCAACATCCAAAATTAATTGAATGTCTATATCCTAAATTCCTAATGTCCTTCGAATAAATATGCAATGGTAAAACAGAAGAAGATTTTGATTATGCATGAATGCTAACGCTAGTAAGAAAACTAAAAACAAATGCTTGGTGCCATAGGTGCCTTGATAGGTCAACATATAAGCATACCTAAACCAACCAGGAAGTTTCTCTCTAAAGAACCATGAAAGTCAACCAATCATAATCAAGTAATCCCAAATACATCTTCATAAAGTTACAAATTCGCAGGTCAAGCCAAAGTAAATTTCTAATCACACAATGTAAGGTAGAAATCTCTCACATTGCCTCATCTCTATGATCTTCCTATACACGAGCTAAACCCGAAATGAAGTTTTCCTAAACTCTTTGTCAAGGATTCCTGCGAATCCAAGATACCCAAGTCATATAAGTTAATATTCGGTGTTATAAGTTACAATACAACACAGTGGCCATACAAAATATCACATTCAAATCAAATTTAACACTTACCCTATTGTTCAAGCAAAAGAGACGGTCGAAGGCTAAACCCATAAGATTTTGATTACTAACTAAAGGAAGTAACTACAACAAACTATTACCAAAAGAGAAAGAACTAGAAAAGTAAGAATTACACTGAAAAGCAAAATTTGTTGAATAGAAGAGAGTAAACCTGAAAGACATAAATATAGCCCTATTTGTATGTATTTAGTTGCTTCCAAATTTCTCCGCATTAATTAACATTGATATCCAATCAAACATATAACCTCGCCATAAATTATTGGATCCATATGCCCTTCATCTCCAAATTGATGCCCTATTCGCTCAGATCTGTCTCAGACTTCAGAGACATCATCGCTTTTGGCTAATCAAACATATAACCTGTAATGCCCCGCTTCCCAAAGTACGGGAATACGAGCACGTAACCGAGGCCGAGCAAATGATGTAAATATCATCCATAAGCTGTACCAGTTTAACTCAACAATATGAAGAAAATAACACAACCACACATGGATAAACAATCACATAGACAATAAGTAAATTTCAATAACATGAAATAATCCACCAAAGTAATATCCAAAATCTGGGAAAAACAAACTTCGGGTTAACAAAGCCCGAAACAAAATACGGGAAATAAGAATGCAGAAAATAAAGAAACATGAATCAAATAGTTATTGTAGACTACTAGCGGCTTCTTCCACTAGAATGTTTGTTCACCCAATACTTCGTTAAGCTCACCTCGGGTTCCTGCGAACTCGTCAACTAAAGAGGGGGAAAAAATGTCCGTCAGAGCAAGTCACGGACAGCTAGTAGTAAAAAGCAAAGAACAAAGGAAGCATGGTATATCAAGAAAATAAACTAGAACAAAGTCAAAAGCAAAAACAAGAATCAAATGATGAGCTCAAGGGTCTAGAGTTAACGAGCAATAATCAATAATTACAACAATAATCAATGATTATGAGTAATAATCAATGTCAATGACAATAATCAAGAACGGAAAATGCAAGTATCAATTCTAAGTGTATTAGTCTTTTATTATCTTATCTAATGTACGTAATATTGTATCATAGCACAGGTTCGGTGCATGCAAACAGTGATCACTTAGACTATGGTAGTGAACTATACAGATCGTGTACTCGGCACGATAACGATAACGAGAATCCACAATCCAGGAAAATAACGAGAATTTATCCACAATCCATGAAAATAAACAATCGAGAACAAGGGCTCATTCCGAGTACTGTCTCTGATGATGTCCACTACTAAGTCGACCCTTATTTCCCCAACTTGTTATTATTTTATTATATTCAATGCGAACATGCAATAAGTATAGGAGAAATGAGGCGATGTCAAAAGATGTCAAGGCAATGCAGTTCATGGTATAACTAGTTCTATCCACTAGATGCAAGAAATCAACATGAAGATACTTAAAAACACAATACACACATTCTAGACAGCAAGACGTTGTTGTAAAAAAATCTGTTTTTCCGTTGCTATGGGAAAGCAAATCAGGTTCCGTTAGGGTTTCTAGAAACTAGACTCCCTGCCGGTTCCAACGCATATTTACAAAACAAATTAAAACTACAGAAGTTTAGTCACCGACTAGTTCTTTATGGGTCTGCTATTCAGGCAACAACCCGAAGCAAGGATTGTTATAGGTATAAGTCGATTAAAACTAGGCCAAAATTCTTACAAAAATTACATTCTATTTCCTGGAATTGTTCATTAGCATTCTGGAATTTTTTGGACCCTATTTCTTAATTTATCTTACTGTTTCCATTAGTTAAACACGATGACGTCCTTACAAAATAGTGAACCTGAAATCACGATAGTAGAGTAGTAAAATCTAAGTATCTTGTAATCTGAGAGTCGGATCGCAAAATCGTCAAATGATCTAGATCCCAGATTCACAGATCTACAATTTATATTCAGCATGATTTTAACCACGACTAGGTCAATTGGTCTATTCTTTACAGGTTAAGCGTTCTGGCAGCAACCTAGAGTTAAAATTTTGCATGCATAACAGGATTGTAAATTCAATATAAAATCTTGTAAAAATTTTAAGATGAAACCTAAACATGTCTCGCAACTCTCAAGGAAAATTCACATTTAAATTCTACTGTTAACATTGTATATTAATTAGAAATCATGTTTGTGTAACATTAAACAGCAGGTCTGGAAATCAAAAGTTAGTTGTACTAAAAGTGCGATAACTTACAGGTTATAAGTCAGAATTTAGATCTGTAAAATGTTCTAGAAACTAAACTCATAAGTCTACAATTTCTTTTTATACTGTTGTAATTGATTTTAACAGCAACAGGGCCAAAATCTTAATGCAACATGGAACAACCGACAGAATAGCAGAAAACCCATTTCATATGTGATCAACAAAATACTCAACGCATATAAATCTATAGCATGAATCGAACTACCATCGATATTATCAACTAAGATGGATTCCTACAATCCACCTGATAAATCAACACTACTATAAATCAAGTTGCAATATCATATTCAATCGATATACATTCAATCAATATATGTGCATTTCTAGTTTGTGTGTGTGTAGTGCATGCATATGGGGATAACAAGCTTGGGATTGATGCAATGGTATGGCACGAAAAGGGAACTACTACTTGGTTTCGCCGATGAATCCGTAGTAATCCCTTTGAAGGGTATCAAAGCAATTCATTACGATAATAGAAATATGAACTACTTGCGGAGATCAACGATTCTTGAACTAGAATAAGAATAATGTTCAAGGAGACTTGCCTTATACCTACGATTAATCCGAGTATGATATAATAACCAACGAGTGTCCCAACTGCAACACGAGTGCAACTACGTACACAAAGACACGTGCACACTATGTGCACTGCAACGACGTGCTAAACACGTAATCCACAAACACAGCAACAACAGCAAGGGCGAGAGTGGCAAAAGTGAGATTGACGGTGGTGGTTGCAGGCATTAGTGTGCGGTCGACAAGAGCAAGGGGCTGCAGCAGTTGAGGGACGGCAGGGTGGGAGGAGGCAGGATGCAGAGAGGTGTAGTCGACGGTGGTGCGGGGTGGTTGCGTGATGCAGTCGGGGTCGCAGGAAGGGGTGCAGGTCGAGTTTGGAGGGAGGAGGAGCATAGGCGGCTGAAGATGGTGGAGGTCAATGGATGCAGCAATGGCGACTGAGATGGAGAGGTGGAAATGACGAGGATGGCAGGGGATGGGTTCGACGATTGTCGAGCGGAGAAAGGAGGCAGTCGACGAGGGAGGTTGGGGATGACTGCTGTGGTTGTGGGCGAAGGGAATAGAGTGAGGGACTGACGGGGCATTCGAAAGGGTGGAGGTCGATGGTGGAGCTCGGTGGTAGTGATGAGGGCGACGGGATGGTGGAGCCCCACAGCGAGCGACAGGTGGAGACAGGGAGTCGCGAGGTGTGGCAGCAAGGCAGGAGGGCGTCGACGAAGGGCAGAGGAAACAACGGGGAGGACGAGGGGTGGTGGTTGGCGGCAGCTGCTCGAGTTGTGATCGAATAGGGAAGGAGAAGAGGTTGGGGATAGGGGGTAGGCGGCTGAGAGAGAGAGAGAGAGATGGGGATTAAGATTAATATAATTAGGGTTAAGGTTTAGGTTAATTAATGAGGAGATAAAGAGGTTAGTTAGAGATAAGAGAAGACCATGGGACACGTGAAGATGAGTAATTAGGAGTAAAAATAGGGGATTGTGCTGTTAGTAGAGATATGGAGTGATTTTGGGTTTGCGGGTTTGGGTTAACAGATTTGGGTTTTCGTGGGCATCCAAAAGGGATCCAACAATAGGATGGTTAAAGATTGGGCTTCAATAGTTGGCTTCAAGATTAAATAAAATAATAATAATAATATTGGGCTGCGTCTGAACTTTAAATAAAATAACCAATAGTGATATGGGTTTTGGGTTTGGTTAACAGAAATGGGCTTCACATTAGTAAATAATAAAAGATGGATTTTAATAAACAATCAAGAAATAATAATAATAATAATAATAATAATAATAATAATAATAATAATAATAAGATTATATAACAAAATAGGATTTGGGTTTAACACATTTATTAAAATAATCCTATGATAGTAATATGTCTCGTTTGGGCTAAAACAAAATTAATTAATCAAATAGTGAAATAAGATAAACTTATATAATGGAATAAAATTTGTATTAAAATATAGTCATTTGAAAATAGTTATAAATACAATTAATGATTAGAAATGAACTTTAATAGGAGATCCAAATAAATTTAAAACAAAACAAATTTAAGAAAACAGAATTTTTTTATAAATAATCGAAGACATAGAAAATACACAGTTAAATACGTATAGTCGGAAACAGAGGCTATATAAGCTTGATTTACTTAGAGAAAAAGGTGATAGACCAGTTTGGAAGAGAGGGTAAGGAGTAAGGAGGAAGAAGGGAATCAGAGGTTTCCGCAATTTATTTTTTATTTTTGAGGTTTCGAGATCTTTTCGAAGGCAATATCGGGGAGGCGAAGAGGGAAGCAGAGAGATAAAATTATGGGGTTTACATAAATACAAAAAAAGAAAGAGAAATCTGACTGTTGAATTAAGGTCTAATGATCTAACAGTAATTGGCTTAAGTTGTTTTATAGATCGAGCTGAGATTGGCTCCTGACAGATGCAAAATAGATGATGTTTAAATGAATGGTTAAGATCGAGTTCTCAAAATTGAAGGTTGAGAACGCTTATGGACAGATTTATTGTGACTTTTATAGTAGAAATAGTGTGTGTGTGTGTATATATATATATATATATATATATATATATATATATATATATATATATATATATATATATATATATATATATATATATATATATATTAATGGCTGAGTTGGAATTGTAATTTGTCAACAAACAAACCCGTGTGTTGCACGTGCAACTCCAACTCTCCCATTTCTTACTTAATTTTTTAAATTAATACGTGCATTGTACGTGCAACTCCAACTCTTAATTTTTTAATTAAAATTTTTAATTGACACGTGCAACGCACATAAATCATATATATTTTTTACTTAAAATTTTTAAATTAACACGTACACCACACGTTTACAACAGAGTTTTTACTTTAAAATTTTTTATTAACACATGCTTCACACGTCACGTCCAACTCTCCCATTATACCCTTTATACATATTACTAACACGTGCCTCACACTGCTATATTATATTATTTTTTAAAAAAACTCATGTTCTTTTAAAAAAATTATATTTATTCAGACGTGCAAGCAGGTGCAAATCACAATTTGTTTACTTTAATTTTTTAAAATTAATACGTGCATCGCACATGTATATTACTAGTGTGTGTGTGTGTGTGTGTGTATATATATATATATATATATATATATATATATATATATATATATATATATATGCTTCTTCTATTGAAAACATGTTTGTTTGCACAAATCCGTTGTAAACTCGATCTTGGGCCGTTGGATCAATTTGATCGTGATCCAACGGCCATGATTCTCCCCACCCATCTCCGTCTCCTCTTCACTTAAGTGGGTATTTTGGGGTTTTCACCACAAATAACCCTTCACCTATCTCTCTCTCTCTCACACACACACACACTCTTCTTCCTTTCTCTCACTTGCGACCGAACGCAAAATAAAGCCCTAAACCTTCCACCGACACCTCCTCCTCCTCCAAACCGCCCACCTCCTTCCCCCCTATCTCTCTCACTCTTTGTCTTTTCTCTTGCTGCATGCTCTTTTCCAACTGAAACCCAACACTCCAACAAAAAAAACCTTTCCTCCTCCTTCCACCCGACAGCCCCAAGCCACCGTGCTCTCCTCCTCTCTTTAGACAGCCCGAAGACTCCCCGAACAACCCACTCCTCCACCTCCTTAAATCTTCGAAACCCAATTGAGAACTCGAAACCCTACTTAGCCATTTAACTTCGTATGCATCATCGACAACATCTATGCCTTACAAATTCGCATTGTGCAAGATATTTGAAAATCCTAGCTTCGTAGATTTAGTTTTGTAGATGTAGTTATTTTTTAATTTATTTTTGTGTTGTGTAGTTATGTCGATTTAGCGGTTTGATGTGTATTGTTTATAGTTTTTTAATGATTGTAGATTGCAGAATTGTAGATGTAGTTGTTGTTGTTCACTCAATTTATAAATGTAGTTGTTGTTTGATATTAGTAAAATCACACAAACGGTAACAAAAATTACGAAACCTTGTGAGTAGGTTGGATTCACAACTCACAAGCTAAAATAACTTTAGAAGTGAGTTTCGACTCATGGTTTGCGAGATACGGCCGTGTATCATTTTCATACTAGCAAAAAAAATAAAGTGATACATGGTCGTATCTCGCAAACCATGAGTAGAAACTCAAGTCGAGAAGTTACGTTAGCTTGTGTGTGGTGAATTTGAACTACTTGCAAAGTTTTGTAATTTTTGTTTGCCGTTTGTGCGATCTTACTAATATCAAATAACAAATGAGTGATTTTGGAAGGTGTTGTTGCGAGTTTCTTGTAAAACCGCACAAACGGTAACAGAAAATTACGAAACATTGCGAGTTTTTCGGATTCACCACACACAAGCTAATACAACTTCTAGAAGTGAGTTTCGACTCTCAGTTTGCGAGATACGACAATGTTTCACTAGCATAGAAGAAAAAAATGTAAAGTGATATATGGCTGTATCCCGCAAACCGTGGGTCGAAACTCACTTTTATAAGTTGCGTCGGCTTGTGTGTGTTGAATCCGACCTACTTGCAAAGTTTCGTAATTTTTTTTTGTCATTTATGCAGTTTTACAAACTTTCCCACTCAAAAAATCCAAAATTTTAGTTGTAGTTGTAGTTATAGTTGTTTTTGTTTAATCTATGTAAAACCACACAAACGACCACCAAAAAGTATGAAATTTTGCGAGTAGGTCGGATTCACCACACACAAGCTAACGCAACTTCTAGAAGTGAGTTCGACACACAGTTTGCGAGATACGACCATGTATCAGTTTATTTTATTTTTTCTTGTATGCAAGTGATTCATGACCGTATCTCACAAACCGTGAGTCGAAACTCAATTCTACAAGTTTTGTTAGCTTGTGTGTAGTGAGTCTGAACTAGTCACAAAGTTTCGTAATTTTTTGTTGTCGTTCTCATTTTTTATAATACCGCCGACTTAACATAAATTGTAACTCTTATCAATTAACCTTGGTATTATTGCTAATAGAGAAATGGGTAGAACGAGGGGATCGTTAGGGCCGTATGGTAGCAGTAGTGGCGAACGATTTACAGGAGTATGATTTTTTATTAGTGTTAGTTTTGAATATGAATATGTAACATTATATCAATAATAGCAAGATTTGTATTCATTCGTGTAGATTGGTGGCCGTCATTCTTCTTCCGCCAAGACCGGTCTGTCGTCTTTGGTTGGACGTACACCTCCAGGACCGGAAGTCCCAATCGTACTCACGTTGAAACACATACACAGATCCCAAGCCGTGTGAAATGTGTCCGTAAAGAAGTGTAACTTCCGAATGCACGCGACTCTAACCATGGACCCCCGTACCTATGCATACTTGATGCAAGCCGATTTTACGGAGTCGGATTGAGGGGGGTTGTGAAACTCGATCAACACTTACTTACAGCTCTTGTTGAGCGATGGAGGCCAGAGATACACATTCCATCTACCGGTAGGAGATATGACGGTCACTCTCCAAGATGTAGCAAGGGGCTTCTTATAGATGGGGTGGCCGTGACGGAGAACATGGACTTCGACCGAGTGGAAATTTTACGTGATTACCTCGGTGTTGATTTAGAGGCTGAATGAGCTACAAAGAAAGAGGGTGTTGCAATTGAAGTTACAGCTAATCTTCGGGCAGCATATGAAGCTAAAGCCGAGCGCAAGCCGTAGCTGTAGCTCAAGCTGAAGAGGAAGAAAAAAATTGTAATGAAATTTTTGACGATAGATCCCTCCGACTCGCATGGTTGAAGAGAAGGTTCACAGGGTATTTGAATGAAGACTCCACTAATGAAGACGTCCAGTACTACACGTGTGCATACATTATAAGTTTGGTTGAAAGTGTGCTCTTTCCAAACTCCTCCAGTGATCTCGTGCCACTTATGTGTAGCACCTCGAATTTCTAATAAATAAAATCAGAAATAAGTGGCACAATTTCCAGAATCAACTTCAATCGCAATCATAAACACAGTATCAAATACAAGGAAAATTTAAAACTTTTTATTACATATTCTCTTCTTACAAAACACAACGAAATTAAATACATTAATTACAAATCTTTACAACACATGTGTTACCGCTGATTTCTGTGTGGGGGTAAACAGATAGAATTTGTGAGTTCGAGAAAACCTGAACAGTTGACTCAAGCCTTCTTGCTCCTGGCGCAACCTGCAAGGAAGTGCGAGACACCGGGGTTGATTCCGGCGACGCACCCTCCGACGCTCTTGTCAGTAATCAGAAGAGATTAAGAAAGAGCTTAAAGTGGTGAAAAAGTGATTAACCTGGTCACAGTGGCAGGGGGGAGGTATTTATAGTCGCCAGGGGAGTGATTAGAGGCCTGGTTCCCTGTGTAACTGCTAGGAGAAAAATCCTCACAGTTTGTTTAGGAAACTAACCCCTTGATTCCCGGTGAGAGCAAATCAGGCCCGTTGACTTGGTCAAATCAGTGGCCCTGATTTGTCTCTTACTGGTCTGGGCTCGCCTCGGGTCGGGACCCGTACCCAATTGGAGCGGACCCGTTCGTGGGTTATTGGATCTGTGAGAAGGAGATCCAGTACCCGCTTTGGATCCGCTTGTATGTGAAATTACCGTTTTACCCCCGAGCTTCAAGATTCGTGCCTAATCTGGACGGTTCCGATTTAACCCCATTTTTAGCCATATCACGAGCCCCCCACTCCTAAAGACTGAGCGTGATCAGCCTTTGAGGAGTATTTTGACTGTTTTGGTGGCTAGCGGAGTTGTATCGGAGTCCAAATGGAGGATTTAGAATCTCGAAGGGGGTAGTGAGGTAATTTTTGATGCCATGCGCTGTTCCCTAGCCATATCGAGTATTTGACAGCTTTTATCTACTTTTTCGGATTATTTACTTAATTTTGCGATGTGTTTGCTAATCGTTCGGGGGCCTTAACAGTGCATTCTCGGCAATAATTGTTCGTTCAGGGACTCCAAAATATACCCCCGAATTTTTAATTATTTTCTAGAATTTTTAGTTAATTTTCCCGAATTTTTTGCAATTTTTCGCAATTTTTAAATAAATAAATCGATTAAAATAGATAAAAAATGATTTTAAATACCGATTTATGGCGTGGATCGATCCGGACCGTTGATCATAGACGGGCGCGAATTTTTGAGTGATCCAGCGGTTGGAGTAGCTCGGTGTCTTTTTTCTCCGTTTGCGAGCTCGGAAAGGCACTTGCTCGGCCGCCGACCGAAGACAGGGGGTCTCGGCAGGCCGAGCGACGTGGCACAATCTGAGCCGTCGGATGACGGCGCGCATCTCGAGACGGGCACATTTCTCAAGAAAACACTATCTTTTCGTTAAGTGTCCTTGGCGAGATCTGGGCCGTCTGATCGAGATCAGGCGCGATTTTTGAGGAGAAAGTGAGTTTTCCCCGTTTGCGAGCTCGGAAAGGCACTTGCTCGGACGCCGACTGAAGACAGGGGGTCTCGACAGGTTGAGTGACGTGGCGCGATCTGAGCCATTGGATGACGACGCGCATCTCAAGACGGGCACATTTCTCAAGAAAACACTATCTTGTCGTTTAGTATCCTCGGCGAGATCTGGGCCGTCTGATTGAGATCAGGCGCAATTTTTAAGGAGAAAGTGAGTTTTCCCCGTTTGTGAGCTCGGAAAGGCACTTGCTCGGACGCCGACCGAAGACAGGGGGTCTCGGCAGGTTGAGTGACGTGGCGCGATCTGAGCCATTGGATGACGACGCGCATCTCAAGACGGGCACATTTCTCAAGAAAACACTATCTTGTCGTTTAGTGTCCTCGGCGAGATTTGGACCGTCTGATTGAGATCAGGCGCGATTTTTGAGGATAAAGTGAGTTTTCCCCGTTTGCGAGCTCGGAAAGGCACTTGCTCGGACGCCGACCGAAGACAGGGGGTCTCGGCAGGTTGAGTGACGTGGCGCGATCTGAGCCATTGGATGACGACGCGCATCTCAAGACGGGCACATTTCTCAAGAAAACACTATCTTGTCGTTTAGTGTCCTCGGCGAGATCTGGGCCATCTGATTGAGATCAGACGCGATTTTTGAGGAGAAAGTGAGTTTTCCCCGTTTGCGAGCTCGGAAAGGCACTTGCTCGGATGCCGACCGAAGACAGGGGGTCTCGGCAAGTTGAGTGACGTGGCGCAATCTGTCTCGAGATGATCCTGTTCCCAGGGGCATTAATGGTGCCTCGGAGTTTGTGCGGCGTTCCCCCTTCCCCAGGTCATTAAGGACAATTTCTTCAATTAATGCATGGCGTTTCAACTTCCGAGGGTCATAATGGCCTGATCTTGGAGGAGAGCTTATAAGTACTCCACTCCCTTTGTCATTTCAATCGCAACAATGTAGAGTTTCAAACCTCGAAGGCATTGGCCTTGGGTAACTTATCTTTCGAGGTCCGAAGGGGTGGTTGCTTTTTTGCCTTTTTCTTCTCCTGTTCCGGACGGCTCGAAAGGGGATGTCGGGAGTGGGAGAGAATAAGGCAGTAGAGGTGACGACCGTAGTCCGGACCCAAGGGGCGAGGTGCCTCGAAAGGACGGGTCGTCGCTCTTCCACCATGGTCTTCTCCTAACTCTGGCCGCTCCCACATGGGTGTTAGGGTCGGGGGAGATCATGGAGGAAGAGGTGATGACCCATGTCCGAAGTCGAGGGGTGAGCTACCTCGGAAGGACGGGTGGTCGTTCTTCCACCAAGATCTTCTGCCGACTCTGGTTGCCCCTCGGTGGGTGCCAGGGTCGGCGGAGATCATGGTGGAAGAGGTGATGATCCATGTCCGAGTCCGAGGGGTGAGTTCGTTCGGAAGGACGGGTGGTCACCCTTCCACCATGATCATCACCCGATTTTGACTGGCCCGATGGTGGTGTCAAGATCGGGGGTGATCATGGTAGAAGGGGTGATGACTGTAGTCCGGATCCGACGGAGGGGTTCACTTCGGAAGTATTGGTGGTCGTTCTTCTGCCTAGATCTTCTCCCGATTCTGACGGCCTGGGCAGAGGTGTCAGGGTCGGGGGAGATCTCGGTAGAATGGTTGACCGCCGAAGTCCGGCTCTGAGGGGAACGATCTGATTCGGTAGGACGGGTGGTCGTTCTTCCACCAAGATTTTCACCCGATTCTGATGGCCCCATCGTGGGTGTCAGGGTCGGAGAAGGTCATGGTAGAAGAGGTGATGACCCTAGTCCGAAGCTGAGGGACGACTTTGCTTAGGAAGGATGGGTGGTCGTTCTTCCACAATGATCTTCACCCGATTCTGAGGGCCCCACCGTGGGTGTCAGGGTCGGGGAAGGTCATGGTAGAAGAGATGATGACCCTAGTCCGGAGCCGAGGGACAACTTTGCTTCGGTAGGACGGGTGGTCGTTCTTCCACCATGATCTACTCCGGATTCTGAGTGCTCCAACGTGGGTGTTAGGATCGGGGAAGGTCATGGTAGAAGAGGTGATGACCCTAGTCCGGAACCGAGGGATTGCAGTAGCTTCAGAATGATGGGCCTCTTCCCATCTCTGTCTTCCTTCCGGGCCGATGGCTTCCGATGGTTGTCGGCCTGAAGGAGTTAGAGATGGGGGGTGTGCCGATCTGTTTTTGACCGGGTCCCGTGGGTTAGCGGAATACCGACCGAGACATGGGGCCTGGGGGGCACGCCGAAGGCGGTGCCTTAAAACTATGAATTAAAATTTTTTCTGGTCTCTTCAGACAGAGGCGAGGTATGGAGGAAGTGTAGGCCATCCGAGCGACTTGACGCAATTTGTGCCGTTGGATGGCGTAGCGCATCTCGAGACGGGCACATTTCTCGAGAAAACACTATCTTGTCGTCTAGTGTTCTCGGCGAGATCTGAGCCGTCAGATTGAGATTTTACGCGAAGCTTGAGGAGGAAGGGAGTTTTCTTCGTTTGCCAGCTCGGATTGGTACTCGCTCGGTAGCCGACCGGTCTCTTTACTGACATGGTCGAATGGCGCATGGTTCGGCTCCTAGTCCTGAAGTGCCGAGCTAGTTGTCTTGGCGAAGAAGGTAGTTGTGTTGGGCCTTCGCGACGTTTCGAGAGCGGCCCAAGAGTCGCACTTTTTCGTTTGGAAGTCCAAGGGACGTTCTTTTTTACTATAAATCTTCACCCCCCCTCAGACCAAGTCTCATTTTTTACTTTTACTCTCTCTCTTCAGTTCTTACTTTTCGCCTTCGAAGTTTTTAGCTCTTTGGTGGTTGCTAGCTGACGCGGCAAGGCGTTTCTTGTTTTCGGCGAACTTTCCGACCGCATCTATCGCTTCAAGGTCAGTCTCTCTCCCTTCTCTCTTTGAAAATGGTTAAGGTTATGTCCTCGGATGAGACCCCCGCCTCGGAGCAAGCAGTAGTCCGAGGGGGCAAAGGGAAGGAGGTGGTGGAACCGAGCGATCAGACTGTCGTTCGTCCGGACAGAGAGGGCGAAGTGGCCGAGCTGCCTAAGGAGGTCGCGGCGGTGTCCCAGAAGGGTAAGGCCGTGGTCACGATCGTGGAAACGCCGAAGACGGCGGGAGCGTTCGGTCGGCAGCCCATTTCTCTGTCGAGCGTGGGAGGTGTGCGGGACTATGCCGAGGACACCTTGGAGAGAGTGAAAGGCACGGCTAAGTTGGTGGAGGAGAATGAGCCGAGGGAGCTGTCCGAGGTGGACCATACCATCTCGTCTCTCACCGAGGGTGACCTTCACCTGATCCGAGAGGGCTTCCGGATCCCTGCCGACTACGGACTGCTCCTCCCCGGGCCGGGTTTCCGAGTCAATACAAAGTCTTCGTCAGACGTATGCGTCTTTCCGGTCGACTCTCTTATTGTCGGCCTCCGTTTTCCCCTCCACCCGTTCGTTGTTGATGTCCTGACATGGTACGGTTTGAGCCCCGCCTAGATGATGCCGAACACATGGAGGCACATCATGGCATTCGTCCTCCGATGCCAAGAGGTTGGTGCCAAGCCGAGTATGTTCCTTTTTCGGAGTCTCTACCGACCCTGTCAGCCAAGGCGAGACGAACAAAGGTTCTATCTTTTGCCCCAGACGGGCGTGAAGCTGATCGAGAATCCGGACTCGATCAAACACTGGAAGGAGAAGTACTTCCTCATCCGAGCCCCTGCGCCGTGGGTGATACCGACAGTTTGGGCAAAGGATGGTCTGCCCAAGCGGACCAAGAAGGAGGCGGCGCTGAGTGATGAGGAGGCGGAGGTCCAGAAGAAGCTCCTCGCCCTGCCAGCGCTAAGCTGGAAAGAAATTACCGAGGAGGATCTGTTCCTAGGGGGTCTCAGTCCGATCGACCCTAGTATGCTTCTGGTATTTATACTCTCTGCTTAAAGTTCGTGAAAATTTTTCTAAGTTTTTTCATTCGGTTTGTGCAGAGACGATGAAGCTGGATTACAAAGCTCTGATGGCGAAGGGCAGGTCGGAGCAGGAGGCAAAGAAGAAGAGGCCTTCGGCAGGGCCTCAGGAAGGCCGAGCTTCGAAGAAACCTTCGGTCGCGAAGGCTGCCGACCAGCCGAAGGTCATGGTCCTCGAGCAGGGGGAGGTCATGATCCTCGACCCACCTGCTTCGGGTGCGCCGACACCGACCCCGAAGGGGGATGCTCCCGGTTCGTCGAGCGGTGCCTTCGGCGTGAAGGAGGTGTTGTCCCTCCAAGTTCCGTCCCTTACTGCCGAGGCGGAGAAGATCTTGACCGAGCGTCATAAGCAGATCTTCGTCCCTGAATGGCAGGTGATGAACGTCGACGGCTTCTTGGGCGACGGCAACATCTGCATGGAGGCGGTGAGGCACCTGCCGACCCCAAAGGATCGAGCGACCCTGAAGGCCGGGCTAGCAGGGGACGCCGTGATGCAGATTGCTCGGAATACTATGTCGGTAAGTAGGCCGATCTCTCCCTCATCAAAATTTCTTTCTTAGAATGTTTCTAAGTCTTTGGGTTCGAGTTTTAATGTGCTGTTCTTTTTCAGACCCTCTGCCACTTCAATTTCCTGCTCGAGGAGTTTGCGAACAAGGAGCAGGAGAACGAACGGGAGAGGGCGGAGCGCGTCAAGGCCACACAGCTGCTTGATGCCGAGCAGCTCCTCTCGGCGAAGAGGGGTGCTGAAGTGAAGGGGCTGGAGCAGCAGCTGGCCGACGCCATTCAGCTGTCGAAGGACGCGGCGGCCAAACTTGAGGCCTCGGAGAAGGAGGTTGCCGAGCTGAAGGAGGCACTGGCCAACGCTCGGTCGGAAGCGGAGAAGGCTCGGAAGAGGGCCGAGAAGATCATGGCCAAACACCAGAAGAAGGTGAAGAAGGTGAGGAAGGCCGTGCAGAAGGAGGCCGTGCAGCACATGCTCCAGAACATGGAGGATGCCTACGGTCGAGCCCTGCTCCACGTGGCCGCCAAGAACCCGGGCTTCGACACGTCCTCCTACCATTTTTACGACCCCGTGGAAGGGGAGGAGGGGGTTCCCGAGGGGTTGCTCGACCCTGAGGGAGAGACGGAAGGTGTCGAAGGCCCAGGGGAGACCGAAGCCGAGGGCGAGGAGGAGGACGACTCCGAAGAGGAGAGCGGGAGCGAAGGCGGAGGCGAGGGCGATGGCGGGGACAAGACCGGGGGTTCGACGGACCCGAACGATAAAAAGGTCGACCCTTGACTCGGTTGTCTTTTTTAGTTTTTTTTTTGTAAGCCTAACTGCGGACTGGCCACCGCTTTTGTAAAACTTTCTCCTCGGTTTTGAATGAAAACATTTTGTTTGGTCAAAATTTATCCAAGTGTTGAGCCTCGGATTTGCGTGTGACTAGTTGTAGATGTTTCCGTGTGTTGTCCCATCAGATTTATCTCTGCTTTTCAGGTGAAGTTCGGTCCGATCACGGAGGTTGTATACCTTCGGAAGGAGCTGGCAAAAACGAAGGGTGAGCTCTTGAACAGCCGACAGAATTGGTTTCTCCTGCTCGGAAAGCTAGAGGAGACGAAGGCAGCTGTGAGGAGGTATTGTCGCGAGCTGTGGCAATTGCGGAAGTACCCCCAAGCTCCTTGTCCCGAAGGCGAAGTCGAGCGGCTCTGTAGAGAGCTCACCGCCGCCGAGCAGAAGAATGACGACCTTTTGGCTGAGGTCCAACACTTGGAATTAGCGGAGAAAGAACGCTCGGCGGGGGAAGAGAAGCTGACTTCCGAGCTGGAGAAGGTGTCGGCCGAGCGCAAGAGGCTATTGGCCGAAGTCGACAGGCTCAGAAGGATCACGATAGATAGGGGGATCGAGGTCACCCACTTCCGACGGCTCGCGACCGATGGTGCCAACATCTCTGGCTCGTCTAGGCCTTCTCGTCTGAAGAAGTTAGCGAAGGACGACGCTCTGAGAGACAGAATCATTGAACTGGAGGAAGAGATCGCGTCGCTCAAGCCTGTGCCGGAGAGGGCTAATGTCCGCAGTACGTCGTGCACTCGCGAAGAGAGTGAGAGAGGGATTTCTTTTTACGAACTCGCGACACGTTTGCCTGCAGCTAGGCGGAGCCCTGCCGATGCTCAGAGTAGCGCAGCCGTCTCGTCGAGCAGTGCCTCGGCCGGCGCCACAATTAGGGTCGGCAGCGAAGGGGGTTCACGCTTCGTTGGTTTAGGGTCGAGTTCGGAGGGCAGGCCTCGTCGTCCTCGCATTTCCTTAAACCGAAGCGTTCCCCTTCCGAAGAGGCCCTGATCATGTCGTTTTATGTTCCTTCTGATTTGTTGTAAAACTTTGTAGTAGAGTCGGTCTTGATGTATGTGAAGACACTATATATGAGTTTGTAAGTTTGATTGGATAATTCTCCAAGTCTTGTGCCTCGGGAGTGTATTGAAAACTTGCAATTCATTTTCCTTCCTTTTCAGCTCGAGGCGGCCGACCCATATGCTGATTTCCACAGTTCGGATGATGACTCTGAATTCGAGGCCACTTCTGGGATGGCGGCTCTGAGTCCCAGGAGCGTCGGGCTGGAGTTACGCCGAGCTGAGAGTGAGCGGGCCCACCTTTCGTCCGTCCTCGGCCTTCGGGAAGCCGAGATCCAACACCTGGAGAATAGGATCGCCGAGTTGAGCCCTGCAGGGGGGACGAAGATTCGCAAACCACTTTCAGCAACGCTTTTCGGGTCAAGTGTATTCGGCACAACTAGTCGAAGATCATAGCCGAGCAGGATGATTTGCTCTCGGAGATTCGACACTTGCAGACTGTGGTAGCGAAGCTCCGGAAAGATGCAGGGGAGCCATCAGCCGAGGAGGATGGACAGTCGACCGAACAGTCTAGTGAAGATATTTCTATATAAGGGCCAAGTATAGTGGGTCGGCGTCGTGTATTTTGTTTGCAAACACTTTGTAACCATGGAAAAGATGTGCTTTGTATTATGGCCCGGTTGTTTAATAAAATATCTTTCGTTGCTCTGCACATTTGTCTTGATTATAACTGTGTTGGTCGTGCCGAGATCCTCGAACCGAGCGTGTTAGTTCCGTCGGCGAGAGTGTTGAACCGAACGGGTCCCTATGAGTACAGTATTTTGTCGTTTAGCGACTCTGACAAGGTATCGCACGAATCCCTAGGCGGCTCAGTCCCCAAGAAAACGCTGTCTTGTCGTTTAGCGTAGGTGGCAAGATCTGAGCCGTCGAACGTAGGCACGAATCTCGAGGCGGCTCAGTTCCCAAGAAAATGCTATCTTGTCGTTTAGCGTCGGTGGCAAGATCTGGGCCGTCTGATCGAGACCATGCACGAAAGTTGAGGAGAAAGTGAGTTTTCTCCGTTTGCGAGCTCGGGAAGGCACTTGCTCGGTAGCCGACCGAAGGCGTAGGACTTCGGGCTTCGGCTGCTGGGCAAGATTGCTCGGCTTATGTGGTCGAACGTAGCTCCGGCATCAATCCACTGGGAGCCAAGTGTTGGACTCCGGGACCATCGGTGTAGCTCGACGGTTGTAGGAGCAATTCCGAACGGCGAACAACCCCTGGCTCGCCCGGAGGCGAGCCGAGGAGGTAAAGTCGAGCCGAGTGTTGGACTCCGAACCATCGGTATAGTTCAACGGTTGTGGGAGCAATTCCGAACGGCGATCTACCCCTGGCTCGCCCGGAGGTGAGCCGAGGAGGTAAAGTCGAGCCGAGTGTTGGACTCCGAACCATCGGTGTAGTTCAACGGTTGTGGTAGCAATTCCGAACGGCGATCTACCCCTGGCTCGTCCGGAGGCGAGCCGAGGAGGTAAAGTCGAGCTGAGTGTTGGACTTTGAACCATCAGTGTAGTTCAACGGTTGTGGGAGCAATTCCGAACGGCGATCTATCCCTGGCTCGTCCGGAGGCGAGCCGAGGAGGTAAAGTCGAGCCGAGTGTTGGACTCCGAACCATCGGTGTAGTTCAACGGTTGTGGGAGTAGTTCCGAATGACGGTCTACCCCTGGTTCGTCCAGGGACAAGCCGAGGAGGTGAGGTCGAGCCGGACGTGGACTCCGAACCATTGGTTGAAATCAAAATTTAAAAAGCAGATGATAAGAGGGGAGAAGCATGCGAATTCACAAATATGAAAGAGCTTTCTTTATTGATAATCGATGGCGAACCGTTTTACACAGTACAATTTATGAAAATAGGTTACAAGTCGGAGGACTGGAATGGCTCGATATCCTATGATACTTAGAGTGGCGCCGGAGCGCTTTCTTGGTATTTTAGGAGGTGGTCGGCATTCCAGGTCCTCGGAAGCTCTCTGCCCTCTAGGTCTTTAAGACGATATGTTCCGGGCCGAACTACCCTTGTGATCCTGTACGGTCCTTCCCAGTTCGGAGCCAGCTTGCTCTTCTGACTGGAGAAGGATATGGCTAGCTTTCTCAAGACCAAATCTCCTTGCTTAAGTTTGGCGGGTCGGACCTTTTTGTTGTACGCTAGTTCAACCCTTCTTCGGTAATTCTGCTGCCGAATCGACGCCCTTTCCCTCAGTTCATCTATCAGGTCTAAGTCTGATAGATGCCTGGAACTTTTGTCCAGCCTTTTCTTGATGCCTGCTAGGATCTGCCGATTAGCATTTTCTGCTTGTCCGTTCGACTGAGGGTAGGAGACGGACGAGAAGCGCTGCTGGATGGCCAGGTCATCGCATAGAGCTCGGAATGCTGTGCCAGTGAACTGAGTCCCGTTGTCCGTCACGAGGACACGGGGGACGCCGAACCTACAGATGATTCTCTTCCAGAAGAACTGTACCACCTTGTTCTCGGTTATAGTGGCGAGGGGCTCGGCCTCGACCCACTTCGAGAAGTAGTCGATGGCTATGACTAAGAACTTGAACTGGCCCGAAGCCGGAAGGAAAGGCCCTAGTAAGTCCATCCCCCACATTGCAAAGGGGATGGGACTTGATAGGGAGGTGAGGTTGGCCTGAGGGAGGCGACGGATGCTGGAGTGTCTCTGACGAGAGCTGCATTGCCGAACGTGTCGCTCGGCGTCTTGAAGGAGGGTCGGCCAGAAGTATCCATAATTCAAAGCTTTTCGGGCCAAGGACCTAAATCCTGAGTGTGCCCATCCGATGCCTTCGTGGAGCTCTTGTAGGGCATATTCGGCCTGCTCCGGAGAGAGGCACCTTAGGTATGGTCGGCCGTCTATTTGAGAGAAAGAGCGTTTGTATAAGATGCCCTCGATCAAGACATACCGCTCGGCCCGGATTCTGACTCGGCGCGCCTCTTTGGGGTCTTCGGGTAGGAGCCCGTCCCTTAAGAACTCCACTAAAGGCTTCATCCAATTATCTTGTAACATGACCGGCAACGATTCTACCGAGCCGGGTGTCTCGTCTTCGATGCTCGGCTTTGAGAGGACTTCGATCAGTACGGTCTGTTCGAGACCTTGTAGGGAGGACGAGGCCAATTTGGAGAGGGCATCGGCCTGTGAGTTCTCTTCACGAGGGACCCGCTGGATGAGCGCCTCCTCGAACCGGCTCATGAGAGCCCGAACCTTGGCGAGGTACTTCGCCATCCGCTCGTCTCGGGCCTCGTACTCGCCCAAGACTTGGTTCACGATGAGCTGGTAATCGCTGTGGATTTGGAGGCGCTGCGCCCCAGCGCTTCGCGCAAGTCCGAGACCAGCAATGAGTGCCTCGTACTCTGCCTCATTGTTCGAGGCCTTGAAGTTCATGCGGATCGCATACTGGAGGACGAAGTCGTCAGGGCCGTTCAGGATGATGCCGGCGCCGCTTCCTTCATTACAGGAGGATCCGTCCACGAAGACTGTCCAGATGGGGGGTCCATTCGGGATGTGGCCGACCTCAGGGATAGTGGACTCTACGATGAAGTCGGCGAGTGCTTGCGCCTTAATTGCTGTCCGAGGCTGGTAAGAGATGTCATGCTGGCTCAGCTCTATGGACCACTTCATCAGCCAGTCCGAGGTCTTAGGCTTGTAGAGGATCTGCTTTAGGGGTTGGTCGGTGAGGACAACGATCGAGTGGGACTGAAAGTATGGCCGAAGTTTCCTCGCCGCCGTGACTAGGGCGTAGGCCATCTTCTCTATCTTCGGATAGCGGAGCTCGGCGTCCCGAAGCACCTTGCTCACGTAGTAGATGGGCCTTTGGGACCGGCCCTCCTTTCTTACCAAGATAGCACTTAGGGTCTGCTCGGAAGCAGCCAAGTAGACGAAGAGAGTCTCGCCCGGGACCGGTTTGCTGAGCAGAGGGGGGTTCACCAAGTATGCCTTCAGTTGGTCGAACGATTCCTGTTGTGGTTGGCCCCATTCAAAACCCTTAGCCCCCCTGAGTGCTTTGAAGAAGGGGAGGCACTTTTCCCCCGACTTCGAGAGGAACCGACCGATGGCGGCGAGCCGACCAGTAAGCTTCTGCACCTCCTTGATGTTCCGAGGCGGGGCCATGTCTAATATGGCCTTAATCTTCTCGGGATTAGCTTCGATTCCTTGTTGGCTTACCATGAAGCCGAGGAATTTTCCCGAGGAGACCCCGAACGCACACTTGTTCGGGTTCAGCCACATGCTGTGCCTTTTCAACACGCCGAAGGCCTCCTGGAGGTCGGCCACGTGATCAGTGCCTCGGACGCTTTTGACGAGCATGTCGCCAACGTACACCTCCATGTTTCGGCCTATCTGGCTTTGGAAGACCTTGTTGACGAGGCGCTGGTAGGTGGCGCCCGCGTTCTTCAAACCGAACGGCATGACCCGGTAGCAGTAGAGGCCTTGATCGGTGATGAAGGAGGTCTTCGGAATGTCCGGAGGGAACATTCGGATTTGATTATAGCCTGAGAAGGCATCCATGAAGCTGAGGAGCTCATGGCCCGAGGTGGCGTCAATGAGGGTGTCGATGTTTGGAAGAGGGAATGGGTCCTTCGGACACGCCTTATTCAGGTCGGTGAAGTCGATGCATATTCTCCAGGATCCGTTCGACTTCTTGACCATTACAACATTGGAGAGCCACTCGGGGTAGTTTACCTCCTGTATGAACTTGGCCTTCAGCAGTTTATCCACTTCCTCCTTGATGGCCTGCTGTCGCTCGGGAGCGAACTTTCGTCTCTTCTGCTGAACCGGTTTGCACCCCGGTTCAACACTTAGGCGGTGGACTAGAAACTCCTCGGAAATGCCGGGCATGTCCGCGGCCGACCATGCAAACAAGTCACGGTTATCCCGGATGCACTTAATCAGGTCCGAGCACAGCGCGGTCGGCAAGGACTTGCTGATGAGGAACTTCCGGCTCGGGTCCTCGTCCGAGAAGAGCACTTCTTCTAATTCGTCCGCCGGCTCGGACGTTGGCCGAGCTTTCGGCTCGGGGATTTCTAGTGTCTCGAGCGAGAGCACTGGTCCCCCAGTGGAAGTCATGTAGCACTTCCGGGCTGTTTCTTGGCTTCCCCTGACTTCTCCTACTCCCGACCGAGTGGGGAACCTCATTTTCAAATGGTACGCCGAGGGGACAGCTTCCAAGGCGGCTAGGCCGGGTCGGCCTAGAATGACATTATACGCTGCCGGGACGTCGACGACCATGAAGTCCATCGGCTCGGTCCGGGTAGTAGGGGTGCTTCCCGCGGTTACGTCCAGGGTTATCTCCCCCTCGACGGTTACCGGGACCCCCGTGAACCCGTGGAGTGTGTAACCGGCCGGCTTGAGACGGTCCCGGGACAGCTGCAGGCCTCGGAAGGCCGAGAGGAAGAGAATATTGACCGAGCTCCCATTGTCTACTAAGATCCTCTGCACCTTGAAGTTGGCCATGCGGAGGTCGATGACGAGGGCATCACAGTGTGGGGTTCGGACCCCTTCGAGGTCTTCGTCGGAGAAAGACACAGGGATGCCGAGACCTTTGGGAGGAGGGGCGCTGTGAACCGAGTTGACCTCTCGGACGAAGGCCTTCCGAGAGGAATTAGAGGAGCCTCCCATGGGGCCTCCGTGGATCAGGTGCAGAACCCGTTCTTCCTCGAACTCGGGTGTCTCCTCGCGTCGCTCGGAGCGCTTGTTAGCCTCCCGAGGCGGAGGAGTGTTGCGATCCGCCCGATCGTTAGCCTTTACGAATTTGGCCAACTGCCCCCTCCGGATGAGGGCTTCTATCTCATCTCTCAATGCCCGGCAGTCGTTCGTGTCGTGGCCATGATCCCGATGGTAACTACACCATTTATCTTTGTTCCTCCTCTTTGCCGGGGTGTGCATCCTCGGAGCTGGGGGGATGACTCCCTCATTCTCCACTTCCATTAGGATGGTGGGGACGTTAGTGGTGAGGGGAGTGAACTTCTCGAACCTGGGGGGAGGACGGCGCTGACCGCCATTGTCCTTCTGCGCTTTCTTGGACCCTTCTTCCACCGCCGCCTTCCTCTTCGACCCGGAGGAGGATCCCCCGAAGCTCGGGAGGGCTTCAGCCTCCTCTGCTCGGATATACTTCTCACACCTCAGGAGGAGGTCGGCGAAGTTGTGCGGGGGTTTCTTGGCTAGGGACGATCGGAGGTTGGCGTTGAGGACGTTCGACTGGAACGCCACGGTCGCCACTGACTGGTCTAAGGAGGCGATGGACCTGACCTCTGCGGTGAATCTCTTCACATAGTCCCGCAGCTTCTCTTCCCTTTCCTGCCGCAGGTTCAGTAGGGAGAGGCTTGTCTTCTCAGCTTGCCTGCTACTCACGAAGTGAGTTATGAACAGTGCCTCAAACTGCTCGAACGAGAAGATGGAGGAGGGAGCGAGTCTGGAATACCATTCCCGAGCCGACCCCCTGAGGGTGGCAGGGAAGGTCCTGCAGAGCACGGCGTCGGAAGCTTGATGGATCAGCATCAGGGTCTTGAAGCTTTCGACGTGATCAACTGGGTCGGATTCCCCTGAGTACGTTTCAAACTATGGAGGTTTGAAACCCCTCGGTATGTGGGCCTCCATGATCGACCGAGAGAAAGGGGGTCTGCTGGGACGGACTGTTCCTGCTCGGGACTCCTCCTCTCTGTCCATGCGACCAATGCGCCTCTCCACCTCATGGAGACGGCGGATGAGGGCATCGTCCCTCCGCTGGTAATCATACGACCCCCCGGACTCTTCTTCATAGGAAGGGGAGCGCGTACTGCGGCGCCGGTAGTCCTGGGATCGGCGAGGACTGTAGTGCTGCTGCTGGCGGCTGGGATCCGGGGAAAGACTTCGGGTTCGGCGACGAGGACTGGGATCCCTCGGGGGCGTTGGAGCCCTCGGGGCATTTTGGATGTTCTGCCGAAGGTTGAGAGCCTGCAGCACGGTGTCTTGGAATTGTAGGAACTCGGCACGGGTGATGGGTGCGTCGTTGTTCCTGCGATGATGCCGATCCGCGGGGGACTGTGGCCTCTTCCTTCGGCGCTCGGGCGATGTCGCTCGGCCCCTTCGGTCCGGAGACCGTTTGTCGTCTCGGCAGTGAGGCGAGCGCTCACCACGATGCTGGCGGGAGGGTCCCTCTCGGGCCCGCCTCTCATCAAGGTGGGTGCGGAGGTCTTCATCTTTCTGGCGGTTCAGGACTGTGATGCGGAGGTCGGGATGATGAGAAGCCATTGAATCCGAGGATTCATTACGAACCGAAACATGGTCCGGATTGAGGGGCTGCTTCTGCTTCCGACCGTTATGGCCGGAGGGGCCATTGTTGGGTTGCTGCTTGGGAAGAGGAGGTTGGCCCTGCTAGGCCGGCGGAGGAAGATCGGGCTGTGGAATAGGATTGACAGAGGCTTCCTCTGTAGGGTCGGCGAGGTTGGTCCCGCGATTGGAACCTCTAGATATGACCTTCTTTGGAGGCATGGTTGGAGAGGACAACAGGGAAGGGGCTGAGGCTGTTCGTGTGGTTTTTTCCCATAGATGGCGCCAATCTGTTACCGCTGATTTCTGTGTGGGGGTAAACAGATAGAATTTGTGAGTTCGAGAAAACCTGAATAGTTGACTCAAGCCTTCTTGCTCCTGGCGCAACCTGCAAGGAAGTGCGAGACACCGGGGTTGATTCCGGCGATGCACCCTCCGACGCTCTTGTCAGTAATCAGAAGAGATTAAGAAAGAGCTTAAAGTGGTGAAAAAGTGATTAACCTGGTCACAGTGGCAGGGGGGAGGTATTTATAGTCGCCAGGGGAGTGATTAGAGGCCTGGTTCCCTGTGTAACTGCTAGGAGAAAAATCCTCACAGTTTGTTTAGGAAACTAACCCCTTGATTCCCGGTGAGAGCAAATCAGGCCCGTTGACTTGGTCAAATCAGTGGCCCTGATTTGTCTCTTGCTGGTCTGGGCTCGCCTCGGGTCGGGACCCGTACCCAATTGGAGCGGACCCGTTCATGGGTTATTGGATTTGTGAGAAGGAGATCCAGTACCCGCTTTGGATCCGCTTGTATGTGAAATTACCGTTTTACCCCCGAGCTTCAAGATTCGCGCCTAATCTGGACGGTTCCGATTTAACTCCATTTTTAGCCATATCAACATGGAATCTTCAATTTGCATTTATACTTCAAGCTTTATTTACATCGATGTTATCCATAACTGAAAACCCTGCAAAAGTCTATTGAAAAGTGGGCACGGCAATTAAATGCAACTGGTGTCAACTATAGTAATAGTGATACTTCTAAATCTCACAATCACAAACTTGATGCACATTAATAAAACAATAATAAATGATACATAAAAATAATGAATGGAGCATAGAAAAACAAGTGAAGCTAGGCTAAGTGTCAGGTGTATGAGATGAAAACAGAAAGCAAGCATGCATAATACAAGTCAAGAAACACAAATGCATATGATGATTTCCAATGCATACTTGTCGGATTCTATGCATCTCATACTACATAGTTCCGGTGCAAGCCCTTATCGTTCTCCACTTTATAGGGTTCAGTCCAGTGCCATGCCCCGGTAATTCTTGAGATTTAGATTATTCTATGTGTATCCAGTGCCATGCCCCGGTAATTCTTGAGAATCAATTTTCCACTGCGCAGTGATTTTGGGTACACTCCCTCACACCCTGATAATTCTGGAAATTGAGACCCACACCACAAGTCAAATGGTAACTCATCACACGAACATCCCATGAAAGTCACCTCGATCCCGATAATTCTGAAGATGCATCACACACCGCAAGTGATTACACTCCGATCATTCTTGAGAATCAACTTCCCACCGCAAGTGATTTTGGGTACACTCCTTCACACCCCGATCATTCTGGAAATTGAAACCCACTGCAAGTGATTACACCCAGATCATTCTTGAGATCATCTCCCATAAGGAATCATATGAGGCCCCCTACCCATTTTACTCTTATTTCATCACAACTCCAACTAGTATTTGTCCTTATGTTTATTATTATGAATTAAATCACAGTGGCCCCTAGAGTTGATGTACCGAACCAGACTTAACTCTACAAAACCAGGAATGAAGGCCCCACTAACTCACTTCCTCAAAATCTCAATTTGCCAGCCCACTAGGGTCCCCACTCAACCTCTAGAGTCTCACAACTCAAGATACCATCTCAATAAACTTTTTTAATCACATAAATTCAAATCGACTAACTCACAGCGAGGATTTTCCTCAAACCAATAGTCAACAAAATTACCTCCATGTACATACCATATCCACATAATTAGTTAAAAAAATGAAACTAAACATCAATTAAACTGGGATTTTACATCTTCGAAACAGTAGAAAAATCTGAAAATGTGTTACTCTTGGAACTCGAGAATATTTACTTTTCAAAACCACGGAAATCTAAGCTAAATTCTATTAAAAATAGAAAGTACACACTCCCTGAAAGTAGTAAAGTCTGAAACTAATTACTTTGGAAAATTGAAAATCATTGTTTGCAATTTTGAAGAAACATTCGTTCCAAGAAAAGGAAAATATAGTAAAACAGATAGTGAACAATTTAGCCATGACAGTCGACCGACTGCAGCAATACAAAAGGCTGCGGTCGACTGAATACAGTCGAATGGCAGACAGCCAGTCGCTGCATTCGAGCAACAGGCCAGTAGTGTAACACTGCGGTCGACCGGCTGCAGCCGACTGCGGGGTAGACTAACATGTAGTCTGCAGCAGCCAGTCAACTAGTGCTCGACTGTAAGTAAATGATACAACTCCAAGCAAATACATATATATGTGTGCACTGTATTACTTCGACAAAACACTGAGAAATCCATGCATATTCATATAGATTGAAACCTGAAATCATAATAGTGAATAGCGAGATTATAAAGAAAACTCTTCATATGAACATTGTGAATATTAACAATGCAATTATGATTCTTTCACATACAGAGAATTGGATATATATATATATATATATATATATATATATATATATATAGGGTAAAAGGGATATGAGCAACTTGCTCATTTAGTAAATGTGCATTTGATTATGTGGCATGCATGTGATACATTGGACAACTAACCCTTTAGGGAAAAAGGGGTATGAGCAACTTGCTCATTTAGTAAATTAGCAATTGATGATGTGGCATGCATGTGATTGGAAATCCTTTAAAGGGTTAGTTGTCCAATGTATCACATGCATGCCACAAAATCAATTGCTCATTTACTAAATGAGCAAGTTGCTCATATCCCTTTTGCTCATTTACTAAATGAGCAAGTTGCTCATATCCCTTTTACCTATATATATATATATATATATATATATATATATATATATATATATATATATATATATATATATATATATATATATATATATAAAATAAATTACAAAGAAAGCTATCAAGTGGCTCACAATCAATCCCCCCCAAAATCAAAGGCCCATATCAAACCTCACAAAACACATTTTCCCTCCAAAATTTCAAACCCCAAAACCAATTTTTTTCCCCCTAAAAAACTCATTACTTTATTACTATCTCTCTCTTCTCTCTTTACTTTTTCATATTTCTCTCTTTCTTTCTTTCTCTCTCTATCTCTCTCTCTCATTCTTTCTTTATTTACTTAGAAATTTTGATTTTAAGATTTCGTTTTTGTAAAATTTTAAAATTTTTAATAGCAAATATCTCTTCAAAAATTAAATTTCATTATTTTCTACACTTAAAGTTCTAAGAAGTTAGATTTTATACCCCATTTATAATTATTTTTCAACATATACTAATGGAAATATAGACTTTTATTTATAACTAATTATTGTCATACTATTCAAACTTGAGCTACATAATTATTGTTTTACTGTTTACATGGCTTTTCGTGTTTTGTATTGTTCCGAAGACGTGCCGTAGGCACGTGCCCACGGGCAAATCTAGTATATATATAATACTGAAATCTATCAAACACTGGGCATACATTGGTCGATATATTCCAATTCAAAACTTAACTAAACTCAAAATCTTCCATTATTTATTAAATTCAACCCCAAGTCGATAATCAATCCTCTCATTCAAAACCAAACAGTGTACAAAATCAGGAAAATAGTAACCACTAATTCTTTACCCATTCTTGTGCACATGTGAACCCATTACTTAATCACATCCTAGTTCACAAATGATATAATTGCAATAAAGCAAGCAAATTTCATAAAAAACAAGGTTTATATCTTTTCTAATTTAGACAACGACTCATACAAGTCTCATACAAATTAGGAAAAATATTCACGCAAAATGTAGTAAAACAGATGGTGGAAAACTCAGTCGTGACGGTCGATGGCTGCAGCAAGTACGAAAAGTTGCGGTCGACTGACATGAAATTTGGGAAATACCCAGTTTTACACATACGTGATTACTCAAGCATAATATAAGAAAAGTAAGAATCTTGTGCATTACTAATCTATAACATTCTTCAACCATCTATGCATGAAAGGTCACTCATCTATTTATGTTCTTATTCATGAAAGTTATTATTTTGACTACTCATTCATTGATATTCATTCTCTAATAGATCTACATCAAGTTTTATAATCATTCAAAATCCTAACATATATATTACTTGATCAATCATCATATTTTACAAGTATATAATAAATCAAGAGATGAGAAGTACCACGCACCTCAAAGAATACCAATTGAAGGACAATAATAGTAAGAAAGAAAAGCTCATCCATCTCATTGCGAAAATCGAAAGATCCAAGCCTCCAAAACTCCAAGAAATATTAAAGAAGACAATATTGGTTGTGAACAGAGGAAAAGAAACTGCTGTTGTTGTTCTATAATAGGCCGAGGTCTGTTTTTAGGGTTTCTACGAAGATTTTACAAAAAGATCCCTTAAGAAAATAAATCTTTACATATATAGATCTTTTCAAATCAATTAGTTAAATCAAATCAAATCAATTAGAGTAAAAATATAATCCCCTAACTCCCCTGATCTGGTTGGTCCTCAAGTACAGCCCAGAAAAATTAGATTTTCAAAAATGTTTCTCCAAGTGGAAGCTTTATACAAAAGTCCTTCACTTTGAAATATTTGCAAACATGCCATAAATTATTCATAAAAATCCAGAAAATTTAGAATTGTTATCAACTAATAAAGATTATATTTTTCAAATAAATTTCCTGACTTTTCATTTCCCAAGAACAATATTTGCACGTTTTTGCACGTGCAAAAAAGATAAATTTTAGAATAATGCTCAATAAATCCCAAAAATTCCTCACAAACCATTAATTAATTCCAAAAACATATTTAAAATTTCTAGGATGTTACATTACTCCCTCCTTATAATAATTTTGTCCCCAGAACTACCGCTAATAGGGAAAAGAAACAACTTCAAGCAAAAGAATAAATTACACAAAGAGTTCAGGAAAATCATTCTTCATGCGGTTCTCCAGCTCCCAAGTGGCCTCCTCAAACATCTGCCTCCACAATACCTTGACCACAGGTATGACTGTATTCCGTAACACATTTTCCCACCGATCAACAATCTCCACAGGCTGCTCCTTATAGCTCAAGTTCAACTGCAATCCATCGGGCACTTCCGTCAACTGATGACTCTGGTCTGGATCATACTTCCTCAACATCGATACATGGAACACATCTTGCACCTGTAACAATTCTTCGGGCAATTCCAACTTGTACGTTGTCTTTCCGCTTCGCCTCAAAATTCTGTATGGCCCAATGTTCCTCGGCGCCAACTTGCCTCCTTTCCCAAATCTGATTACTCCCTTTGTCGGAGATACTTTGAGGAAAACTGCATCCCCAACCTTGAACTCCAAGTCCCTACGCCGAGTATCTGCATAACTCTTCTGACGGCTTTGAGCTTCGACCAATCTCTTCCGAATCAGCTAGATCTTCTCTGACGTCTGCTGCACAATCTCTAACCCGAATATCTGCCTCTCTCCAACCTCGTATTAACAGACGGGTGTTCTGCACTTCCTCCTGTACAAAGCTTCATAAGGTGTCATACCGATACTAGTATGGTAACTATTGTTGTAAGAAAACTCAACCAATGTTAAATACCTCTCCCAACTGCCACCAAAATCCATGACGCAAGATCTCAGCATATCCTCCAATACTCGATTCACCCTCTCTATTTGACCGCCGGTCTGTGGATGAAAAGCAATACTGAAGTCAATCCTGGTACTCAAAGCACTTTGCAAACTCCTCCAAAATCTCGATGTGAACCTTGCATCCCTGTCGAAAATAATAGACACGGGAACTCCATGAAGTCTCACAATCTCTTCGATGTAAAGTTCTGTCAGCTTCTCCAAAGACCATGTAATCTTCATTAGTAAGGAATGAGCCAACTTGGTCAAACAATCCACAATGACCCAAATCGAGTCGTTGCCCTTCGAACTCCTTGGTAAACCAGTGATAAAATACATACTAATATTCTCCCACTTCCATTCTGGTATAGGCAATGGCTGCAACAAGACTCCAGACTTCTGATTCTCTGCTTTGACTTGCTGACAATTCAAACATCTCGCCACAAAGTCTACAACATCCCTCTTCATTCATGGTCACCAAAAATGCTGCTTGATTCCTTGTACATTTTCGTACTTCTAGGATGTACTGATAACAAAGTACTGTGTGTTTCCTGTATGATGCTCTCCTTAAATCTGTGCTCTCCGGCACACACAATCTCTCACCCATCCATAGAACTCCATCTTGGACACGAAATTCTGATAGTTTGACATCGGAAATCTACTGTAACATTCTCTGAATCTCTGAATCTAATTTTTGGCCCTCCAAAATATGCTCCCCCAATGAAGGCTGAAGCCTCAAATGTGCCAATGACGCTCCCAGTCCCTGCAGTACCACCTCGATACCTGCCTGATCTAATTTTGCAATCAACTCCTTCTGAGTCGTAATCAAACTCGACAAACTACTCTTCCGACTGAGCCCATCAGCCACTACATTCGTCTTTCCTGGATGATACTTGATCTCAGAAAGAATGTCCTTCAATACTTCCAACCACCTTCTCTGTCGAAGATTCAGATCCCTTTGCTGATAAATGCACTTCAAGCTCTTGTGATCAGTAAACATATTGACCTTCTCTCCATATACATAGTGCCTCCACAAGGCAAAGATAATAGCTGCAAGCTCTAGATCGTGTGTCGGATAGTTCTTCTCATGAGGACGCAACTGTCTCGATCCATAAGCAATTACTTTTCCCTCTTGCATTAAGACGCAACCCAAACCTTTGTGCGACTCATCACTGTAAATATCATAGTCTTTCCCAGCTTGCGGCAAAGCTAGAATAGGTGTTGTCGTCAACCTCTCCTTCAACCCCAGAAAACTCGCCTCACATTTATCAGTCCAAGTGAAATTCACATTCTTCTTGGTCAACCCTATCAATGAGACCGCAATCTGTGCATAGCCTTGAATGAACTTCCTGTAGTACCCAACCAATCCTAAGAAACTCCTGACCTCCTTCACAGTCGTCGGTCTAGACCAACTCTTCACTGCTTCAATTTTCTGAGGATCAATGGCCATTCCCTCTTTAGAAATGATATGACCAAGGAATGTTACCTCTGACATCCAAAATTCACACTAAGATAGCTTGGCATATGAGTCCTGCTCCTGCAACTTCTTCAACACCTCTGCTAAGTGCTCAGCATGCTCTTCCTCCAACTTCGAGTAAACCAGTATATCATCAATGAACACCACCACGAAGGAATCAATGAAAGGTTACAAAATCCGATTTATCATATCCATAAACATTGGCGGTGCATTCGTCACCCCCAATGGCATCACCAAAAATTCATAAAGTCCATGCCCAGTTCTGAAAGCTGTCTTGCCCACATCCTCCTTATTAACTCTGACTTGATGATACCCTGACCGCAGATCAATCTTCGAAAATACTGCCGCTCCCTGAAGCCTATCAAACAGATCATCAATCTGCAGAAGTGGATACTTGTTCTAAATGGTTACCATATTCAATTCCCAGTAGTAAATGCACATCCTCATTGACCTATCCTTCTTCTTTACTAGCAACACTAGTGCACCCCATGGCGAAGTACTCGGCCTGATGAACCCCTTGCTCAGCAATTCCTCAATCTGCTTATTTACCTTATCTTGCTCTACATGTGCCATCCTGTACGGAGCCTTAGATATTGGAGTACTTCCTGGCTGAACATTGATGCAGAACTCAACATCTCGTTGTGGCGGTAACCCTGGTAGATCTTCCAAGAAAACAGTAGGAAAATCTCTGACAACTGGAATCTCCCTGGCCTCCTTTGGAACCATCAACTTCAATATAGCTGCAATCACCTTCGAGTTTCCCTTCTTCCCTTGAAAAGTCACTGCGGGTCCTCCCGGTGCCTTCACTATAACTTCTTTATTCTTGTATTAAATTTTAGCATCATAAATTGTCATCCAATCGATGCCCACAATCACATCCACTCCCAAGACCTGTAGTTCGATAAGATCGATTCCAAAATGCCTCCCACAGATCTCGAAATCACAATTCTCGTAATACTGATCAGCAATCAACTCCTCTCCCGATGGTGTTGCCACTGACAAGACCCTGCCTGAAAAAAATCTTAGGTTCCACACCTAACACTTTAGCAAAATTGGGCGATACAAATGTATGCTAAGAACCAGTATCAAATAAAACCATTGCTTTTATTCCATTAATCAAAACATATCCTACTACATGAAGAATGATACTCAAAGCTTCATTTTATTCTTGAACAAAGTCTTATTCAATACACTCAATAAATAAATTAAAATTCTTGCATACCCTGGATCACAACTTCTTAGTTACCAACATCCTCCTCAATCAATGCAAACACTCACCCTTACCTCTGGTATTTGCTCCCATTCACACCATCCTTCTTAAGCAGCGGGCAATGCTACTTGGTATGACCCTATCGCCCACACTGACAACAAGTCCGACCCTTAGCTGGTTTGGTGCATGCCGCCCTGTAGTGACTCACTTCTCCACAGTTATAGCAAATCACACCTTGAACTGTTGTTGCCTTCTGATCGGGTCTACTGAATCTGCCCTTCTTCTCCGAAAATTTCTTCCCACTCTGATTTGTTACTGGCATTTTATTTTTGTTCCAGGTTTCCTACTTCTTTTGGAACTGATCCATGTCCTCCTCTGTCATGGCTGCCCTCCTGACAAGTTTATCGAACCTCCTGATCCCTAATGGTATCTTTTGGGACCTCGAATTCGGCATCAAGCCCTGCTTAAATTTCCTTGCCTTCTTTGCTTCATCAACTAACAGCTTCGGTGCTACCTTGAAAACTGCGTGAACTTAGTCTCATACTCACGCACTGACATACTGCCCTGCTGCAGATTCAAAAACTTCATCGCTTTCTTCTCCTGAATGTCCAAGGGAAAATAGTGATCCCTGAACTCACCAAGAAAAGTCTCCCAAGTCACATGCTCTTCACCAAAAGTCCTCTTTACCTACTACCACCAGATGCCTGCATCTTTTTCCAGTTGTATTGTGGATGATTTCACTTTGTTGGCTGCGGGAGTTTCCAGAACCTCGAAGACAACCTCCATCTGCCTTATCCAATCACCAGCCTCATTGGGATCAGCTTAGCCATCGAAAACTGGGGGCTTCATTCGGTTGAAAGATTCCACTTGCTTGATAGGGTCTGCATTAATAGGTACAGGCCCTGCTCCCTGATTCCGAGAAGCACTAGCTAGCATAAATGCATCAGAGTTTGATATACTCTAGAAATCTCCATCTCCAAATCAATTCTACCTCCGAGGGAACCTTCAGCCCCATCATCATTCCCACCATTTCTAGTCCTGGGTCCTGCCATTTCACTGAGTACTGCAAAATACGTGAAATTGTTAGAGCACCACAACATAAATCATATCCACACCAACTGCCCACTGCATAAATCTTTTCACACTCAAACTATTTCATTTAGTTTAGTTTCATGTTTAATACTCACACTCTAATTTCTACCTACGTACTCACACTCTAGTGTCCACCTAGGTTCATTCCCTTTACCATGTCTAACATGACTAATTGAAGCAGACTCTGATACCAACTCTGTAGCTCCCCGAATTTTCAATAAATAAAATCAAAAATAAGTGGCACAATTTCCAGAATCAACTTCAATCGCAATCATAAACACAGTATCAAATACAGGAAAAATTTAAAACTTTTTATTACATATTCTCTTCTTACAAAACACAGTGGAATTATATACATTAATTATAAATCTTTACAACACATGGAATCTTTATTTTGCATTTATACTCAAGCTTTATTTACATTGATGTTATCCATAACAGAAAACCCTGCAAAAGTCTATTGAAAAGTGGCCACGTCAGTTAAATGCAACTGACGTTAACTACAGTAATAGTGATACTTCTAAATCTCACAATCACAAACTTGATGCACATTAATAAAACAATATTAAATGATACATAAAAAAACAAATGGAACATAGAACAAGTGAAGCTAGGCTAAGTGTCAAGTGTATGAGATGAAAATAGAAAATAAGCATGAATAAAACAAGTTAAGAAACACAAATGCATATGATGATTTCTAATGCATACTTGTCGGATTCTATGCATCCCGTACTACATAGGTCCGGTGCAAGCTCTTATCATTCTCCACTTTATAGGGTTCAATCTCTCGTTATGCAACTAACCTAGTACGGTAATTACTTTAAGATTTAGATTATTCTATGAGTATCCAATGCCATGCCCCAGTAATTCTTGAGAATCAACTTCCCACCGCGTAGTGTTTTTGGGTACACTCCCTCACACCCCGATAATTCTGAAAATTGAGACCCACACCGCAAGCCAAATGGTACCTCATCACACGAATATCCCATGAGCGTCGCCTTGATCCCAATAATTTTGAAGATGCATCCCACACCGCAAGTGATTGCATCCCGATCATTCTTGAGAATCAATTTCTCACTGCAAGTAATTTTAAGTACACTCCCTTACACCCCGATCATTCTGGAAATTGAAACCCACATCGCAAGTGATTACAACACGATCATTCTTGAGATCATCTCCCACCAAGAATCATATGCGGCCCCCCTACCCATGTTTGATCTTATTTCATCACAACTCCAACTACTATCTGTCCTTATGTTTATTATTATTAATTAAATCACCGTCCCCCTAAAGTTGATGTACCCAGCCGGATTTAACTCTACAAAACCAAGAACGAAGGCCCCAATGACCCACTTCCTCAAAATCTCAATTTGCCGGCCCATTACGGTGCCCACCCAACCTCTAGAGTCTCACAACTCAAGATACCATTTTTTTTAATCACATAAATTCAAATCGACTAACTCACAATAAGGATTTCCCTCAAACCAATAGTCAACCAAAATACCTCCGTGTACATACCATATCCACATAATTAGTTAAGAAAATGAAACTAAACATCAATTAAACAGTGATTTTGCATCTTCGAAATAGTAGAAAAATCTGAAATGTGATACTCTTGGAACTCGAGAATATTTTCTTTCCAAAACAACAAAAATCTGAGCTAAATTCTATTAAAAATAGAAAGTACACACTTTCTGAAAGTGGTAAAGTCTGAAACTAATTACTTTGGTAAACTGAAAATCATCGTTTGCAATTTTGAAGAAACATTCGTTCCAAGAAAAGGAAAATGCAGTAAAACAGATAGTGAATAACTCAGCTATGGCAGTCGAACGACTATAGCAGTACAAAAGGTTGCGGTCGACCGACCACAGTCGAATGGCAGACAGCCAGTCGTTGCGGTCGACCGACAGGCCAGTAGTGTAACGCTGAGATCGACCGACTGCAGTCGACTGCGGGGTCAGCTGACATGCAGTCTGCAGCAGCAAGTCAACTAGTGCTCGACCATAAGTAAATGATACAACTCCAAGTAAATACATATATATGTGTGCATTGTATTACTTCGAAAAAACACTAAGAAATCCATGCATATACATATAGATTGAAACCTAAAATCATAATAGTGAATAGCGAGATTATGAAGAAGACTCCTCATATGAACACTGTGAATATTAACAATGCAGTTTTGATTCTTTCACATACAGAGAATTGGATATATATATGTCAATACTGAAATCTATCATACAGTGGGCATACATTAGTCGATATATTCCAATTCAAAACTTAACTCAAAATCTTCCATTATTTATTAAATCCAACCCCAAGTCGATGATCAATCCTCTTATTCAAAACCAAACAGTGTACAATATCAGGAAAACAGTAACCACTAATTCTTTACCCATTCTTGTGCACATGTGAACCCATTACTTAATCACATCCTAGTTCACACATGATATAATTGCAATAAAGCAAACAACTTTCATAAACACAAGGTTTAGATCTTATCTAATTTAGACAACGACTCAAACGAGTCTCATACAAATTAGGAAAAATATTCATGCAAAATGTAGTAAAACAGATGGTGGAAAAATCAGTCGTGACGGTCGACGACTGCAACAAGTACGAAAAGTTACGGTCGACCGACTCTATCGACTGACGTGAAATTTGGGAAATACCCAGTTTTGCACATATGTGATTACTCAAGCATAATATAGGAAAAGTAAGAATCTTGTGCATTACTAATCTCTAACATTCTTCAACCTTCTATGCATGAAAGGTCACTCATCAATTTATGTTCTTATTCATGAAAGATGTTATTTTGACTATTCATTCATTGAGATTCATTCTCTAATAGATCTAAATCAAGTTTTATAATCATACAAAATCCTAACATATATCTTACTTGATCAATCATAATATTTTACAAGTATATAACAAATCAAGAGATGAGAACTACCATGCACCTCAAAGAAGACCAATTGAAGGACAATAATGTTGGATCCTGTAGGCAAGGCAAATAACACTAGAGGGGGGGGGGGGGGTGAATAGTGTTGTATAAAAATTAACTAAAAACTTGAACTTTTCGAATTGTTAAATCGATTGAAAATAGATATACAGTCGACTGTTGCGGCATATAAGAAGAGTATTTTACTGTAGAGTTACAAATCTGATCAGTCGACTTATAGCGGTCGACTTACCAGACAAGTTTTGAAAATAAAACTCAGAGAAATTGAAATTGCATGTTGAGAGAATACAACCACAGATAGTCAATCACAGCCAAACACAATGATGTATCCTGGTTCGGTCCTCCCGACCTACATCCAGTCCCCAAGCAACCCACTTGAGATTTTCCACTATCCTTGAAAAAGTACAAGAATACTCTACGGCCTTTAACAACAACAATGTCAAATCCGTAGACCTCTCTCACCACTAGAGAGAGCAAACCCACTCTACACCCTAGAGTGAAATCGACTCTAAAACCAAGAGTCCTACTCTCCAACCGAGAGGACCACTCTCACAACCCGAGAGTGAAAACAACAACAAAAATTGAGTTTACAACAACCTATAGCCTTATATGTGATAGTGCTTTTGTATAGTGGCTATTAGGTTAACTTCTGAATTCAGTTTAAAACGAAATCAATGTTATATTAGACTGAAATTCAGAGAACCAAGTCTTAGAGAGTTTGTGTACTTTTGAAACACTTGTTCTTATTGAAAACAAAAGACTTGAAAGTTAAAGAATGCTTGGAACCTTTTCCAAATGATTCCTATACTCCATTTATAGAGTAAGAATCAAGGAACATTGTAAAACAGTTCCATAAACCGTAATAAAATGGATATAAAAGATTTGAATTTGAAAAACAAATTTTAAATTCAGAAAGCTGTCGAAACGGCTTGAACAGTTGACTGGGTTGCCATAATGAGTCAACTGCCCAGAGCTTGTATGAGTTTAGGCTGTTTCGTACTATGGCAGTCGATTGGTTCGAAGGAACGGTCGACTGGTACTCATACAGCTGGACTTATTCAAGCTTGTTTTGATATTTTGAATTTGTAAAATGCTCGGATTATTTAAAGTATGTGTGAGTGTGTGTGTAATACCCCAGTTTGGAGCGAACAGTCGACTGGTTGGTATAGCAGTCGACTGGTCTGCTCGGAATTTGAGATTGAGATTGAGATTGAGAAATTTAGTCCCACATGGGAAGTTTGATAGGATAATTTGAGTATAAATACTATTAGCCAATGATCAAGAGTCACCAATCCGGTTAACCACCTTTTGAGAGGCAGCCTGTGGTGGGCAGTTGTACTACATAGTATTTATAGTTTGTCTGAGTATTGGGGCGGGGCGTTACAGTGTGTGTGACAAGACTATTACAAGTTTTTAAGACTCAAAAATTAAAAAAACAATATTACAAGACACTTTGTTTAAACATTTGAAGCACTTTGAATCTTGTCTTGAACTTGAGTCTTTGTCATAAGCTTGAGCCTTTGTCTTGATATCTTGAAGCTTGATCAATGACTCTTTAAAGCTTCATCAGATTGTGTTGTCTTTGTGTATTTCACCATGGTATTGACTTTGATACACTCTACAAAAGATATGTGGTAGAACAACTTTGTATTGTGTTGTAGTCATCAAAACCAAGAATCAACAAATAATAGTAAGAAAGAAAAGCTCCTCCTCCTTCTTGCGAAAGTTGAAAGATTCAAGCCTCCAAAACTCCAAGAAATATTAAAGAAGACAATATTGGTTGTGAACAGTGGAAAAGAATCAGCTACTGTTGTTCTATTATAGGGCGGGATTTGTTTTTAGGGTTTCTACGAAGAATTTACAAAAAGATCCCTTAAGAAAATAAATATGTAGATCTTTCCAAATCATTTAGTTAAATCAAATTAAATCAATTAGAGTAAAAATATAATCCCCTAAATCCCACTGATCTGGCCGGTCCTCAAGTGCAGCTCAGAAAATAAGTTTGATTAAAACTCAATTGCTTTCTTAGAAAGCAAGTTTAGGCTTTCGAAAATCAAAATTCTCACACTCGCTTTCTGAAAAAGCGAAGAGATTTTAATCACACTCGTTTTTTAGAAAGCGAGTGAGGCAGTTTGGAAATTTTTTTAAAAAGTAAGACAGTTTGAAAAAAACTTTCAAAAATGAAACAGTTTGGGAAAAAATTTGATTCTTTCGTAGGTAGAGCTCTTTATTGTACTGTCCTCAACACTTTGTCCGTAACTTCATATGTTGATTGCAAAATGTGGAGGTTTCTAGCTTCCTAAATTACCCCCGTGTTTTCTTCCGCATAATTTGAGGCCTCCAAAGCAGCTAGTTAAAAATTGGTACTACAATATATGGGCTGAACACCTTGCAAACCTACAACTAATATTTAAATAAAAATAAGCTTTTGACAGGGATTAACGATAATTATACTGCAAAATTTGTACTATTTTGGTACTACAAAATACTGACAGGTTTACAAAACCAGTCCACCAATTTGATGGATAGTTTTTTTTGAGGTAAAAGGTGGAATAATGCCACCCTGTTTCATTAATAAGAAATTAATAAACAACCCTGCAGTGCTGGGAAAAAAACGAAAATACAGTGCAGGAAATAAAACATAAACTCCCAACAGAACCCTGGGGGGTGGGTTACATCATCCAAACCTCAGACAACCAAAAGTACAATAGACTGAAACAAAATTCAAAAGGTAGCAGTTGCAACTGGTGAAAGACTGAAGAGCATGGCGGGTGCCCACTCCTCAGTCCAATGTCGGCCCGAACTCTACCTCTTCGTCATCAAATTCTTCCACCTGGAAGACTCTTGCAATCCTCCTTCTCGCTCCTGTAGCAGCAGCTGTGGCCCAAAAGGAAATCAGGTGCATGATAAAAGTAAGGTTACCAGAAATAGAATTACACGAAGCACGGAAATAAAAATTGTTCCTATCTAGCCATAACACCGATGTGGTTGCCGCAATGGCAATATACCACGCATCCTTCATGTCATGTCGGGTCGAAGCAAATCTGGGGCCAACCCACAGTTCCTCATACTCGTTTGGGTAGTCACTTGTTCCTAGGGCTCATAGAACATCTATCATGATGGCCTTACTTCTTGTGCAGTGAATAACTAGGTGGTTCACATTTTCCGTGTGCAAATTGCAGAACCCACAGTTGGTCGCAATGTGGGGTTGCCTCTTGGCCAGGTTCTCTCTGGTGAGGATAGCATTATTTAGCACTAGCCAGAGGAAGACTCGCACTTTAAGGGGCGTCTTTGCTTTCCATAACACCGTTGCCCAGCTGGGTCTGCATCCTCGATAGTGGATACGTTGGTAAAGTGATATAACCGAGAACATTCCCTTTTTCTCGAGTCCCCAACGCATCTGATCTGGGCCTTGGGTGCACAACACCCCAGATTGAGAAATGTGCTATTGCAATTTACGCAGTTGTTGATGCAATCCTGGGGAGAGAGTACCTTGGAGTGGCGGTCTCCAAATTCCCCTTTTCCATGTTTCTGCCACGAAGATATTTGGCCGATTCGTTTTTTCATACAGCTCTGGGAAACTTTCCTTTAACGTATGGGGACCACACCATTTGTCCCACAAAAATCTGGTGGACCGTCCATTACTGATAGTAGACGTAACTGCTGAGTTGAACGGTCCGCTGGCTTTGGCAATTCATTTCCAGAATCGTGAGACTTTAGACCCAACTCGGAAGCCTAAACTTCTCGTCCCTTTTCTCCGAAGGTATGGCTGAATAAAATCCTGCCATCCTTCCCCGCAGTGGTGAAAAACTTTCCACCACCATTTTCCCAGGAGGGCAAGGTTCATATCTCGGAGGTCAATGATGCCTAGCCCTCCATGTCTCTTCTTCATGCAGACGATACTCCATTTGATAAGGTGGTACCCTCCCTTATTCGAATCTGCCCCTTTCCAAAGGAATCTCTTACGGATTCGATCAATCCTTTGGATCACCCACTTTGGGAGTTCAAAAAAAGACATGTAGTAGATGGGCAGATTAGACAACACTGAGTTGATGAGTACCACTCTGCCCCCGATAGAAAGCGATTTACCTTTCCATCCTGCTAGTCTGTCCTCCACCCTGTCTATTATAGATAACCAGTCAGACTTAGTCAGTCTCCCTGGTTTTAGTGGTAGCCCTAAATATTTGATTGGGAACTCTTCCGTCATACAGTTAAGAATGGTGGCATGTTCCCGTGCTTCTCCCTCTGAGAGTGAAATGGGAACCAGCGCACTCTTGTGGAAGTTAATCCTGAGCCCTGACCAGGCTTCGAAACAGTAGAGGGCCCCTTTAAAGCAGACTGTTTCTGATCTAGTTCCGTTTCCGAAAAGTAGGGTGTCATCTGCATACTGTAGAATCGTGCACCCCTGATTAGAGGTGTTGCTGGCCACAGGCGTGATCCAGCCCTTCCTGTGACAGTTCTCAAGCATACCTCTCAGCACATCAGCTACAATAGTAAATAGTAGTGGGGATAGCGGATCCCCCTGCCGAAGTCCCTTTTTGCAAGGAAATGCTGGACCAGGCCTCCCATTCACTGAGATCGCTATTTTACTAGATTGCAAACACTGTTTGATCCATCTTATCTATCTGTCCCCGAAACCTCTTCCTCTGAGATCTTCTAGCAAACATTCCCTATCTACGGAGTCGTATGCCTTCTCAAAATCCAACTTAAGGAGGAAGTTCTTAGAATTGTTCTTGTGGCAGTGGTGGATTACTTGTTCAGCAGTGGCCACACAGTCTAGAATACATCTACCCTTGATAAAGCCTGTCTGGGTCCTATTGATAAGACTGTCCATAATACTTCCTAAGCGGATGGCTAGTACCTTAGTGATGATCTTAGCCGAGCAGTTTATCAAGCTAATTGGTCTAAAATCCCCAACACTCTTAGATTCCTCTCGTTTAGGAATCAGCACAACTTCTGCAAAGTTGAACATACCTAGCCTCAGACTGTTGTGAAAAAATTCCTCCATTAAATCCATAAAGTCTCCTTTAATTTCTTCCCAGAACACTTGGAAGAACATCATTGGAAAGCCGTCTGGCCCAGGCGACTTGTCTGCTCCCATCTGGTTGATGGCCACTTTGACTTCCATTTCCGAGAAAGGTGCCTCCAAGGATGTTAAGTTTGGTCCCGATTCATTTTGATATGCCTGCCAGTAGTTATCGCTCACTGGGATCCTAAAATCATTCTTCCTCCCGAAGAGACCCTTATAGTAAGATTGAAAGGTTGCGGAAATCACCTTCTCGTCCTGCGTCGTTCCTGTATCCGTTTGAACTGATAAGATTAGATTGGATCTCCTTCTTGCGCTCGCCACACGGTGGAAGTAGGCCGTGTTCGCTTCTCCCTCTTTGAGCCACAAAATCCTAGACCTTGTTCCCCATTACCAGATGATGGAATCCCTGAATTTCCAACCATGCCTTCTCAAATCGAAATTTCCGCTTCCTGTGGGCTCCGTGTGTCCCCATATCGAGGAGGATGGGGGTGTGATCAGAAGTTGGTCTAGGGACCGATCTAGCTGAGGCTAGTGGAAATTTCGCTTCCCATTCCATCGAGACTAGAATCCTGTCCAACTTGTCCAAAACCGGAGTCGCTTGCATATTAGACCAAGTGAATAGTCTGTCATTGATTGGGATATCAATCAGCTCTAGCTCCGTGATCACTCTATTGAACTCCTCTCTGTGTCTGTCGCTGGATCCTCTACCCTTGTGCTCAAATGCAAATCTAGTGATGTTGAAGTCCCCACCCACAATCCAGGCTCCTGACCAGCGCTGTCGAATGTCGCAAAGTTCTTGCCAGAAGGCATCTCGGTCTGTGGCCACGTTTGGCCCGTAGACAACCGTCACTGTCTACATCCAATCATCGGATCGACGCTTGAGTCGGACAGTAAGGGAGAACGTTCCACTATACTCCTCAACGCAGGAGAGAATATCCGAATTGAACCCTATAGCAATCCCTCCCGAGGCTCCTGCTGACGGACGTAACACCCACTCCTTAATCCTGTTACCTCCAATTCTTTTGAGTTTGAGACCGTGCTGGAGCTTAGTTTCCTGTAACCCTACCACATCCGCTTTGGCATTGCTGATGACGTCCCTTATCATATCTCTTTTCCCTCTATCCCCCAGCCCCCGAACATTCCAGAATAGTGTATTCATTAGGGGACAATATCAATAGAGATCGTTGGATTGGATGTGGGGCTGGCCACCTCCTCGGGGGTGTGTGTCGGCTCAGCGCCGTTTCTAAGGGCACTGCCATAGCTAGTCTTAACCCTATCAAATTCCCAACCCCTGATTTTATTAAGTAGTAACGCGCTGCGTTCTGTGTCCCATACCTCTAACCCACATGTTTCGGCAAGTAAAATAACATCGGAGTCTGACATGTAATTTAAAATAGATGCTAAAAAGTTAGTCGTACCTCCATTGTCGAATTTAGCAGCTTTGGCTGCCGCTGCTACCTCGAGGTAGTCATCCAAGGACTCCACATGAGCCCTCTTTAGTGAGCGGTGAACTCTGTACCCACCTGTCCTCTGGGACAATCCAGAGTTACCTCCAGGTGCTGATACTGGGAATGTGGATAGTACCATCTCTGGGGAAAGCTCCCTCTGGGTGTTAGCAATGAACTCAAGATCTTTTGACTCCTCATCTGTGAATGAGAATTCTTCATCTAGATTGAGCCGCCCTTCTAGGTCTTCCTCACTATCTGTGAGTTGGATTTCCCGTTGAACAGTAGGAGCCTTCAATGCGGACTCCACACTGAGCCCGCATATTGGTGCTTCATTAATAATAGCGGCATTCTCCAATTCGGTCCCCTCGATGGGCCCGTTCCTAATCTGATATAGTGCCTGAGTGCTTGAAACTGTAGCGTAACACGGCCCCGATACAATAAACGGCGCTTTGGACCCCTCTTTGGGCCCATAATTCTCTATAAAAGGCCCATCAACCGGCCTCATACTCAAACCTTCAGTAGCCCCCAAATTAAAGTTATACCCACGGTACAACGTATCGCATGCCTCGATAACCCCATCAAGCGTGCTTTGGCAGTGAGCGGTGAGCTTACCCTCACTGCCAGCTGGCGCGTTTACATTGGGGGACTGTTCGGTTGCCTCAGAGCTCGCTCTGTCCAAAGCGTCCACCCCAACTCTTTCTTTTTCAATATCTTTTGTTCTCCACGAAGACGACGCTTCAAAATCGTCTTCTTGCCTCTTTTTGGCAATCTCCAGCTCTCGAGCTCCCCTGCCTTCTTTCCCCAACTCGCCATCTTCTAAAAGCCTATTTCTCTCACCCACTCCCTCAGCACTCATCTCCTTTGAGTTGCTTTTGCTGAGGTTGGGCAGACCTACGCTCGCCTCTTTCCCCAGACGGCCCTCTAACACCTGAATCACCTGTTCCCCAGTCGCTTCTAGTTCTTTTTCTGATGTAAACCAACTCTTTTGGACCCATTCCTTGGTCGAAAGCTTTCTTTCGCCTGTCGACTTCCCCAAAGTGGTGGTCTCGACCACCAACCCCTGGTTCAGAGTCTGCCTATCGTTGCAGAGGGTTGTTTTCCCATTTTTGGGGTCTGCCCCTGTAGCTCCTCCCTGTGCTAGTGCATGTGCTTCCAAAAAAGGGCTGTCGATTGGGGCCCCCGCTCGATCCAGCGAGTTGAAGGTCTCAGGTTACTTTTGACCGTTGGATCTTGCGGGACAGTCCCTTCTCCGATCAACTCTGTACGGTGCATGTTGTTTTGGCTATTGGTGTTGTCCCTGCTCCATCGCCGCCTTGAGAATCTCCCGGTGAGCTCGTTCCACCTCATGAAACCCATCAATAGTGAGGCTGTTAGTTGGTGATGCCACTTGCTTGTAAGTTCTGTGATCTGTGAGGGAAGTAGATGGTTTGGGGGGGGGGGTTCTGTTCATGTGTTGAGTCGACTCTCTTGTCTAGCACAAACCTGATGAGATACGATTCTTCGAAGGAGTAAACCTTGGCGAAGCGCGGCATCAAGGAGATGTCGGCACTTCTGATAAGAACCCTTCCTGAGACCAGCTCCGATCGTCTAACCGTCTTCTCATCTATCTCTTCTATGCTCCCGAATTCGGCGACCATTTCTTGAAGAGCTTCCCTCTTCCAAAAATGCTAGGGAATGTTATGTATCCAAACCCAAAATTTTTCTCCCTGAGGGAGCTCGGCTCCGAAAGTTGGCGTCCACGCATTGAACTCCACTTGAAAATGTCCAAAGTCTACTATCCCCATTCCGACAATCTCTGAAACTTTCGCCGGTGAGGGGAATGAGACCAAGAACTGCATGTGGCACAACTTCTTAGCCACCCAGTCTCTATCGGCGCACATCAGCCATTTTTGAGTGAGCGCCTGTGTGAGGTGCGTTTCCGATGGTTTTCCAGCTTTGATTTTGGCGACTGCACACCATTGCCGCAACCATCTTTCTTCGTTTTTAATGGCTTCCCGGCTTTTCGCCAGTCGTATCACTGTGGGGTGGTCTGGTGATCTCCCTCTACTCACCTGCCTCTCATCGTCACTTTGCATTTCTACCACATTGGTACACACGTAAGATAGATGGCCCCATTTCAAGCATTTGAGGCATCGAACTTCTTTTGTGCACTTACTCCTGAAATGCCAAAGATCCCCGCAGTTAAAACACGGCGCCGGCCTCTTCTTTCCCTTCCTCTGTTTCTTGATGCCTGTGGTTTTACCAGGTTGGAGGTTAGTGATACTCTCTGTATGCTTGTTTCTCTTACCCCTGACTTGTATCCACTGCCCCTCTCTTGCCACATCGCCGTTGCCCCAACTGTAGTCCCGTCTAGCTCCGCACCTTCATGGGCATGCTTGGCGTGAGATAACATTTGGCGGCACTCCAGTGGTGATGGCAAGTTGAGTTGCTCGGTGGTGGATTTGGGGGGGGGGGGGAACCAGGGGCTGGCTTTAGCTGTTCGAAAGTCTCCCCATGAGCTTTTTGCTGTTTGGAAGGGTTTGAATCCCTTGGGACTTCCGTAGATGTTGTAGTAGGGTAGTTCGTAGTTGAATGTTGTGGATGACTGGTAGGTTGAAAACTTTGGCCTGTGTTGGTGTTGGACTTGGAAGTATAGTGTAGTTCCATGTTAGTGTCATGTTTGCGTGCACCGCCCTTATGAGTTCTCCGATATTGTCCCCTTGGTGGGGTTTCTTTCCGCCTGAAATGGCCTGGAGGGGGACCCCATCGATGGGCCCTTCCCTCGTAGACACCCTCATGTCGGCGGTGATACCCATGGCCTCTTGGGGATCCTTCACATGAGCGATGATGAGTTTTGTTCCTCTCCACGCGATGCTGATGTGCACGTATGTGCACACTACTCGATGAGTGAACACCTCTGAGCTCTCTATATTCTCGCTCTTCCACTGGTGGGTTCTTTGTTGTAGCGGCAGGACCATCTGGGGCTGGTGTGGGTGAAGGGATGGGTTGCACTGTGGTAACATTTTGGTTATTTGCACCTGTGGTTGTCGCTTGTTGAGTTTGAGCTGATGTCGGTGGGTGTCGGACCCTCTCGTTGGGCCCGCACCCACTGAGCTCTAGTAATGTTAACATTGTAAGGTGGCGGGAGTGGGTTGTCGGCTGTGGGCAGACAGTGGGGGGGGGGGTGGAGGGGATGGTCGGAGGCAGAGAAGAGGGGTGTGGGGTGTGGGGTTGGGGTTCTGAGTTGGAGAGGCTAGTTAGAGGGAAGGAGTATGGTGGACGGGGGCGGCGTCGGAGAATGTAATCGGTGAAGAGGAGAGGGGAGTTGGTAGGAGAGCTAGCATTGTAAAAGTGATCTTGTGTATGTTTACGTTGTAGGGTGCATCTGTTTAGTCTTGCTGGGAGGGGGGGATTGTTCTCAATTCTGTCATTATCCCCCGCAGACATTTCTCTTGATGGCTAGTTGCTGCTGTGAGCTGTGACTAGTCGATTGATGTGCTCAACTCGGAAATTTGACAACTCTGCATTAGGTAAATAATTTGTCAGAAGCTCCAATTTAGGTAAGTATATTTTAGAGGTTTTTATTTAGATTTTAATCAGGGTGTTTTGGTGCTCTCCAGACTATATTCTTTCTAGCCACATGTCACCCAAAATAGTAGAGGACAAGCTTCATGTATATTCAATTTGATCAAATTTGATTACCAAATAGTTTTTTTTTTCTGAGAGAATTTTTTGAGTTGTGTAATCAGTAGTTGATTTATATAACTTTTTGGACACTAACACCCAAGTGAAAGCTGTATTCTGACTAAGAAGAGTGTGTTTCAACCTAAAATGCTTACTGAAATTATATGTTATTTTAGTGGGAAAAAATATGTAGTGCATTTAAAAAGATAATAATAATCCGCTATAAGCTATAACAGGGATTTTTCGGCCAAAAAGTGATGGGATTGTATGCATTACATACTTGTTCGATTAGAAGAAGAGACGACGAAGTACAAAGAACGAAGCATCGAAGAATGAAGTCAGCAATAAAAAAAAAACAATAGCAGCAACAACAGTCGACCATGAACAGTGAGCACACAATCTTTTGGGGGGGGGGGGTGTCGACCACACCCCGACCGTCCACTTTCGGGTTTGAAATTTCTACATTGCGGTCAACCTCATCTTTGTGCAATCGATCGCCGCCGGCTCTGAACACTGTTTTGGGCCTATATTTTGGTATTCGTTTAGGCTCATCTTCAACTCCAGGTTAGATTGTATGGCTCATATCGCATAGCTTTTTATAGGATATATCGAACGGCTTATGTATGAAGACTACAATTAGGGTTTCTCTAGATGTCTATATATTGTAATAGCCTCCATGAGAGGAGTGGTATTTCATTGATATTCTGTTATTCTTCTTCATTATAAGTGAGCCTTGAAAGATAGTTCTTGGTGAGTGAGTTTGTAATCTAACTCCTTGTCATATTCTCTAGTTGAATAACATCTCCCCATATTTCTCCCCGAATTAGGGTTCGCCCAAACCGGGACAAACGCTTGTGTGATTGGTGTGATCTACTGTTTAGTTGTTCATCAGATCTGTTTGTGTTCCCTTGCTACCATTGCTCAACAAACTCCGCAACGCTACATCAATTTCCATCACAACTGGTATCAGAGCTTCGGTTGACGAGTCCTTTGGTTAAGATGATAGGTCATATGTATGTGAAGATCAAGCAGTTCGACGGTAAGATCAACTTTAATCTCTGGAAGGTGAATATATATGATGTAATTGTTCAAGAATGTCTAGAACTTGCCATAAAAAAGAAAGGTAAACCATCAGACATGAAGTAGAAAAATTGGGATGAGATTTGTGAAAGAGCTCTAAGTTTAATCCGATTATTGTTGACGGACGAGGGCAAGTGCAATTTCCTGGAGGAGAAAAGTGCGGCGAGTGTGTGGGCAAGACTCAAATCTGACTACTCGGGATCGTCGTTATTGGATCAGATATATTGGAAGAGGAAACTATTTCATTTATCAATGAAGGAAGGTACCGTTCTTCAAGATCATATTGTGGAGTTCAATCAGGTATTATATGAACCTAGGGCAATAAATGTAGATGATCTAAGCAAAGAAGATAAAGTTTTCAACTTGATATATTCACTGCCAGATTCGTACGAGCACTTGATAGCTACCATGCTACACAGAAAGTCTGTCAAGGAGAATATTTCAGTGGCTGAGTTGATCAAGGGCGTGAAGGAAGATCAACTTAGGAAGGAAACTCATAAATCATAGATTACCTCCAAAAGTTGTCTAGCGGTGAAAGATCCTTCAATTGAAAATCAAACTGCCCATTAACGTGTGATCTGTTGCCAATATTGCAAGAAGAAAGTGCATTACAAGAAGAATTGTCGGAAATTGCAGACACTGAGGAGCGTAAGGTTAGTAGTGCTAACGCCAATGTGGTCTGTGCTACTAAATCATGCAATTTATGAGTTTTTGTTTCAAATTCTTTAGAAGTGGATCCTGATTGATTTCTTGACTGAGGATGTTCTTCTCATATATGCTCCGAGAGGGAGAAGTTTTCTACTAACAAGTCTAAACAGGGGATTGTGTGAGAACAAAAACTGGGAAGATTTGTGAAGTAGTGGGTGAGGGGACAGTTGAGTTGGAGATGCCATGTGGGAGTAGGTACACTCTAAGGGAAGTCATGCATATTTATCTACTGAAACGGAATCTGATATCTATAAGAACTTTGGAAGCACGCTGCTGTAGGTACACAGCTCGATGTAGAGTTCTGTCAATTTTTCAAGGTCGTCAAAAGATGATTAGAGGTATGAGAGTTTTTGGACCATGCCAATAAAATCTTTACAAGCTTTGGGGATTCTGAAATACCTGCACAGGTATTCATTTGCCCGATATCTCTGCAAGTTCGTCTAGTCTACCGTAATTAGTATCATCGAAGTGAGACCACGATGTTCGAATCCCATAGAGAGGTGGAGAGTGCCTCGGGGTAGGTGGAGTTTGTGCGGAGGTTGACAACTCCGTGTTAATGCCTATTGAGGTGTGCCTTTAAGGGGCATGCTGATTGGTGAAATTGGGTGAAAGATTGATTGAACTAGCTGAAGAAACTATTAGGTATCAAAGGCAATCACATATTAAATACACAGTAGAAAATTTCCAAAAATATCAAAACCTACCCATGGTTGTAATGCCCTGATTCTTATACTGGAAAACTGTGACATAACCCAGAATCTTTTGCTTCAATTAGTCACAATACACAGAGAAATAGGAAAATTTAAAGTTTTTTATTCAACACAAATGTATTACAAGTCCGAATGTTGTAAAACTGCAATACTTTACATCAGTGTTACAATAAAGTCTTACAAGACCAAGTGTTACAACTTCCAATAATTTACATTAGAGTACAATGAATAATAAATAACACTTGGTAATTCACTTGGATGCTTCACAACAATTAATAAATTACAAATGAAACAATTTGAAATAATAATAAACACTGGCACTTCACTCGCCTTGAGTCCTCCTGAATCCTGTACCTGTAGGTCTGCAATCCAGTACCTATTTGAGTGGGAACGTCAGTACATATACTGACGCTAAATACTGATTACAAGCAGCTGAATCTCAACTTAAATCAACAGATGGATGAAAAGAGAAATGTGTATATATAATTGATGTGTCAGTGTATGCTATGACTTAGACTCTAATGCAAAATTAACTAATGCAATGATACACTTATTCTAATGCAAGCGAGACTCTGAATAGTATGCAACCCATAAATACATACACCCATATCAAGTCGTTTCATCATATTTAGGGATTTGAACCCACGCCATGAATTCTACTATTGTACTCAACCTATTCCTAACAAATACAATGTGACTGATGAGGTTGCCTTGGACGGTCCAATCCCGCCAATGCAGTACCATAGTGGTGTCCATGTTTGCCACTATCATCCGGTGAGCTCACTCAAAACCCAGACAAACCCAGAGTTATCACTACACAGGATAGCTCGAAGCATCCCATGTGGCGCCCTTGACTCACAGAATAGTAGTCTATGACCCGTTCGTTTCTCCCTGACATAGAACATGACGGAATTTCGGGGTCCATCCCCTAGTTCCAACAGGAGAACTTATCCCGTTCTTATCATGACACTTTAGGAATTAACAGAGCAAAATACGTAACCTGTGCTCCCAACTTGTGAGAAGGCACCGCACGTATCCCTTTGATAGAAAGGTACAACCTAATAACACTACCTAGTGTCGGCCTATAGGACGAGTCGGATCATAAGATATCACCCCTAATACCAACTCTTTCCTTTTGGCAAAATAATAGATAAAATGATTAAGTAACAATAGTTACAAGTTACTACCCTAACAATGTCACTAACCCTGAACAATCCGAGGGATGACAACACTGTTAACACAACATGATAGGTCTCAATCTAGACTTTGCAAGATAACTTTGCTACTCGTTCAACCTAGACTTCTCGAGATCACAATGGATCCTACTCACAGCTTATCGATCCAAGACCTCGGCAGTGCGAACGTACTCACTTGCTACTACCCTAAACTTGAATTTCGTCTATGTTCCCGGTCCGCGATCAACCTACACCAGTTAAGATCTGACGACACACGATGAGTGACTGGTCCAAAGTCCTCGAGGAGTAAAATAAATACACATCTTGATGGTCGATGCCCCCTAGGGTAACAATATCATCCTAGATGAGCTCAACAAGCCACGCACGAGCTAACAAGCTACATATGAGCCTAACAAATCACATGCGAGCCAAACGAGCTACGTATGAACCAACAAACTACATACAAGCCTAACAGGATATGTATGAGCAAAACAACTTACATACGAGCCAACTAGCTGCGTATGAGCCAAACGAATTACATTCGAGCTGACTAGATACGTATGCGACAACAAACTACTAACAATTAGCATGAACTATTCTCCAACATGAAACATGAATCATGAGTACATAGGAATACATCTAGATCCTAAATGAGTGCTCAAATATGGAAAAAAAACAAAAACAACTCAACAGCGAATCAGCCCGATCAGTCAAGCGGCTGCTGAAATCTTGTAAAATTCATTACAAATGCTACGCTTACCGAAATCTATCAAAATTAGACTCTTAGGAAAGGTAGAAACTTGTACTAAAATTCCCTAGTTGACAACATTCTCAAATTCAGCCAACAATGGTTTGAAAAGTCTCATAATATCTCAACAGTGAGCTTAGCCAAAAGGCAGACTACTGTCAAAACTTGTAAAATTCATAACTGATGCTACGTGTATCAGATTCTAACAAAATTAAACTTTATAGAAAGCTAGAAATTTATATTAAAACTCTCTAGTTGACAACTTCACCCAGTTCTAAGTGTAAAAGAACTTATACAAATTTAAAGTTCAACATTTTACTTAAAATAGAGCAGTTTTTAAAGAAGCTACTGACCTGAACTTGTAAAATTCATAATCGATGCTACACTTATCAGAATCCAACAAAAATATACTTTTTAGAAAGTTGAGAACCTCTACTACAACTCTCTAGTTGATAACTTTTTCAAATTCAGTCAATAAGAGGTCGGAAAAATCTCTAACTCTTAAAAAGTGAACTCTGCCCAAAAAGGCAGTTGCTGTTCAAATTGTAAAATTCATAACCGATGCTACAATTATTGGAATCTAACAAATTTAGAATTTTTAGAAAGCTAAGAACTTATACTACAAATCTCTAGTTAACAACTTTCTCAATTTCAGTAAAAAAGCCCATAACATATCAACAGTGAACTCAGCCAAAAAAGCAGGCAGCTGTTGAACTAAAAAATTTATAACAGATGCTATGCTTGTCAGAATCTAACAAATTTAGACTTTTTAGAAATCTAATAACTTCTACTATAACTCTCTAGTTGACGACTTTCTGGAGTTCAGTCAACAAGAGGTAGAAAAAGCGCCTAACATATCAACAGTGAACTCAGCCAAAAAAGTAGGTTGTTGTTGAACTAAAAAAATTCATAACAGATGCTATGCTTGTCGGAATCTAACGGATTTAGACTTTTTAGAAATTTAAGAACTTCTACTGCAACTCTCTAGTTGACAACTTTCTCGAGTTCAGTCAACAAGAGGTAGAAAAAGCTCTTAACATATCAACAGTGAACTCAGCCAAAAAAGCAGGCTGCCGTTGAACTAAAAATTCATAACAGATGCTATACTTGTCGGAATCTAACAAATTTATACTTTTTAGAAAGCTAAGAACTTCTAATACAACTTTTTAGTTGACAACTTTATCCAGTTCTAAGTATGCAAAAAGTTATACTAGTTTGTAGTCTAGCTTTTCATTTAAAACAGAGCAGTTTTAAGGAAAGCTACTGTTGATCTTGTAAAATTCATAACCGATGGTACACTTATCGGAATCCAACAAAATAAGAAATTTTAGATAGGTCGTAACCTCTACTACAATTTCCTAGTTGACAACTTTCTCAAATTCCTTATAAAACTCAAGTTATACATTTTTAAACACATGTCTAAAAATCTGCCCAAAACAGCAACTTTTCAATACTCGCTGTTTTGGGGAAATTAATTTGTTTACCCTAACGAATCAACCCAGAAAAATCAATAAAAATTAGAGCATGGTAAGAACAAGTATGATAACCTCCCATATTAATTTGGAGTCAAAATTCAAACTTTAGCATATGTTATTCAATTTTAATCAATTTTAACCATCATAACAACATAATACTTATTAGATGTTGAATCTTTAGCGTTCTTGTTAAGTTCTACAACCTCAAACTTGGTATGTAACCATTCTCAATCCATCAATTTTCATATGCACGTTAAATAGTCCAAGCCATTAGTTTTATTAGCAAAAATAACAACAATAACAAAAATAACAACAATAACAAGTATTAAAGATTCAATCTTTATGTGTTTTATTTGAGTTCAACCATTCAATTTCTTTCATGTGATCATTTTTTATCCACAACCATTCATATGCACTTGATTTAGTCCAAGTTGCTCACACTAATAAGAAAATAAAACAACAAAACAACAATAAACAAAAACTAAGAAGAGAAACCCCATCTTCTCCTCCTCCTAAGTTCTACTACCACCTACAAATGAAGAACTCTCTTGTTAAATTTCTCTCTTTCTTTCTCTTATCTCTTTTTCTTTTGTATCTAGTCCTTTTTTTTGGCAAATGAAGCAAAGGGTGAAGGGGAGGGGTATTTATAAGGAAAATGAGAGAGTGAGTGTATGAGAGGGTGAGGAGGTGAGTTATGGTTTTTGGTTTGCTTGCCTTGGGATATTTTGGCCGGCCAAATGGTGATGGGGGAGGGGAGGTGAGTGTATGTTTGAGGTGTATTTGTGTGGAAACAATACTTATTAATCCTAATTGTATTTCCAATAATCATATAATCTATGTTTATCCCTCCCAATTAAATCCTAGCCATTCATTCTTGATAAAAAATAAAAGATATTTTCCCAAAGTTACATACTACATAATTTCGTACAAACAAACGTACGGAATTGATACAATACATATACGTACATACATCTATATATACAAATTATGTTTAATCCGTACATACATCTATTAAACCAAACAATCCGCACAAATAATATTTTAATTCCGAGAATATAAATAATATAATAATAAAAATAATATTTATATCAGTTCGGGAGATTACAGTACGAAATCGATACAATATGTATACATACGTGCAAGTATATAATTTTTATTAGTTAAACCGAGTAATGTCCACCAAAAATATTTCGATTCCGAAAATGTAACCCCAGTTTCCCCAAATACGTATTTTCTGTGTATTTTTTGTATTTAAATTTTTTGTAAATTATTTTTTTCGCTTTCAAATTCTTTTGTTAAAATGTATTATTGGATCTTCTATTAAAGCCTATTCTAATCGATAATTTTATTGTGACTATTTTTTTCCAATGAATTTATATCGTAATTCAAATCCTATTATTGTTGTTACTATTGTTATTATTATTATTATTATTACCTTTTTTTATGAAAAGGATAGTGCCTTACGGCACCAGCCAACCAATCATATTATATATAAGAAATCAACGAGAAATACAACGACTCATTTTACAAGCGGTAAAACAAGGCTCTGACACGACGCTGTAAACAAAGTACAAACTAGAAAGAAAGGCGCCCAGATCAAAAGGGCAAATGAAAACGAAAAACAACAAGCTGTTCTATACACAACGAGAACACGTTCGCTGGCCGCTGCCAAAGACGGAAGACACCAAGGGATGGCAGCAGAACAAACAACTCCGAGCCGCGGGAGACCATTCAGGCAGCGCAGAAGGACCTCGCGACGGGAAAGGGGGAAAATGGCTGCTCTAGCCAAGACACCAGCTAAATGCAATACCACCCCAGGCCGCAACCAGAAGAAAAATGCATCCAGCACTGGACTATGAGCACGCTGGAGGTCGAAGCCAAACGCATTCTAGAAATGGTCGAACAAAGGAGGGGACTGAAAAAAAAAACCCCCCTTCCGCGGCATAGCTGACTAACAGAAAGCAAAACCGCCGCAAAACTACGTCAATCACAGCGTAGGCCATCGCTAGAGCGACACAACAATAGAAGGGAGAAAACTCCGATAAACTCAGCGAACAAACTCTCAGAAAGCGGAGAAAAAAATAGTCCGGAGCTAGATCAAAGCCCACAGCGACTGAAAGAAAGGGCCAAGGACTAATACGTCCTCAACGATAGAGCAATCAGGAAAACACCGTGCAAACAAGCCAACAATAATACAACAGCAGAAGAAACAGAGAACAAAACCCTCTGTTCCACACGGGCTAGCTCCATACTGGAGCTCAGCTCTAAACTTCCGGAGTTCAAAAAGGAAGGCCAAACCTTGAAAACCACCCCTCCAATCAAGGCCCAACCACAACAAAATGAAACGACCAGGCCGCAGCTGATCACCACAATAAGCTAAAACAACCACCACAACACAACTAATCCCCAAAATAAGGTCAGGACAAAAACAGGGCTCACACAATTCCAGTGGAAAACACACTACCAACACAACCAAACTCAAGAACAGAAACAAAGGAGAACATAACATTTAAAAACATATAGAATCCTGAATAAACTAGAACAAAAGAAGATAAGAAAGCGGGCAAAAAGCTAGACCAAAACTTCCAGTTATCAGGCCTGCAGAAGAGAGCCTTCCAGTACAACGAAAAAGAGCCCCCAAAGCACACCACCAAACATACCACGCATCCCAGAGAACAGCAACCATAGATTGGAGGCCAGACTACCAAAAGGGGATAAAGAAACGCCTAAAAAGAACCCATTAGATGTCCCTCCCAAAGAGACTGTAATGCCCCGAATTCCAAAACACAATTGAATTCGAGATTCCACAGGATCTTTACACTTCTTTCGTACAATTTTATAAGGAATTTAAAACTTCTCAATTTACATCAGAGTTACATGAAAACTTTACACTTTACATTTTACAGCGGAAGCAAATTTACAACATTTAAATAAATGTACATCAACATCTGAATAATCTCTAAGCATCTGTGCTTCTTTAATCTTTATCATGTCATTTACCCTGCATACAAAACTGTGGGTACGTCAGTTTATTCAACCGAAGAACATTATACACAGTCATTCTCTCTATGCCTGAAATAGTATAACTGATTGTCCATATTTAACAAACACAAACTTGTCACATATCAAACTAAAGGGAATACCCTATTGATGTCGTGTTGTGATTGTGCACTTAGTCCTTAATGCAATTATTTAAATTACATGACACTAATACGCACTTGTTCGGATTCTATGCATCCCATACTACATAGGTCCGAGGGCAAGCCCTTAATCGTTCTTCATCTTGTAGGGTTCAATCCCTCGTCATGACTTAATCTACTACTGTAACTACGGTAAGTATCCTAGATGTTTTCTGACATACGAACTCATGTCTAGGCGCCCAGGAGGGAATCCCAATGCACTGACACATGACTCATCATGCAGGTATCCTGTGGTAATTCAGCTCCTACCATAGACATGACACCACCCGCAGTTGTCAAACGCCCCACGAGCATCGCCACCGGGACGGTACTCTGGAGCGGGACGGTACTCTGGAGCAATATTCATGCCCTATCATGACTTATCATGGGACATTCTGGGATACTCTCTCGCCGCCAATCCAATGGCCCTCATACTCATTGTTTTTCTCTTACTTTCATCACATCTTCACTATGTAACTAATCCTTAGTTTAATGAAATCATGAACAAAATCAATCTTTTAGAGTTAGCCCTCTCACTACTACCGGTCTTATTTCTTTCATTTCACAATGACCCAAACTGGTCTTTTCAATATCAATAATCATAATTCATCACTTTTCACTTGCCGGTGTGAGTTTTGGCTACACCCTAATTTTCAATTTCAATTCATAAATTCACACGTTTGAGTTTTCCTACTCAATGACATTCCTCTTTTCCAATCACATGATTTCTAAATTATTCATGAGTCCATAACCATACATGGAATTCAATTATTCATCAAGTAATTCATCAAATATCATTTTCACATTAAAATCACATCGCTAATTATTTGGTCACAATGAGTATTCACAACTCATAATTGTCACACTATTCTTCAATAAGAATAATTCAAACCACTTCACTTCATGTGTTTTCTTTCTTATTTATAATGATTTTCTAGCACTTTATTTCAAGTTCTTTTGCGAATTATAACTTTCACAAAAATATAAGTGTAGAGCCATAGTTCTATTTATACCTTTGTTCTAAAAAATATACCCTATTTTATTTTAATAACTCCCAATTTATTTTTCATAAGTCCCACATAATTTTATGATAACAATAGTATTTTTTTCATAATTTTTAATTATCAAAATCCACCCAAAAAATATTTTTTTCCGCAAGTTAAACACTGGCCGAGACCAGGTTTCGAACCAACAAACACAGGGAAACAAGCCGCCCACTCTGACCACTAGGCCAGTCGCGCCGATCGGTATAGAAGGGGATTAAGAGCCTTAAATGCTCTCGGCTGAAGTTAATTAATTTTTTTAAATATGCAAAACAAAATATATGGTGTTAACTGGAATCGAACCATCGACCTGTGAGAAACCCACCGCATACTGTAGCGATTAGGAGCCTCCCGACCACTTGAGCTATAGGCTCAGGTTGTCTCAGTACAACTCGAACTTTAATTAAATCAACTCTTTCCGTTTAATAGAACATTTTGACGTTCAAAAGCTCTCATTTGATTTTGCTTTTACTAAACTTACTGTAAATTTTCAGATTAATTATTCCCATAATAATTTATACTCCAGTAAATTCAAAATAATTTTTCCAATAATTAAACACATATTTTTCATACAATTAGTTCGAATTATATGCTACTACTACCACATTTCTTTTTCGACATTTCTTACCCAATTTTAACATCAATAATCTCTATATCAATTCTCTGTTTTTATTCATTTCACAAGCCCACAAATTATATTTTTTTTTGTCATTCATTACAACATTATCACAAAAGGTACATTCAAGTGCGTGAGACAACATTTTCGTCTACTAATATTTGCATATAGTTTTTTGATGCTAATAATGAGTTTTTCTTTAAGCAATCCATAGTTATAATTATCTTACACACAACTTAAGTTTGATGATGGAAACACATACAAGCTATTTATTAACATTCCATTCAACTAATAAGCCACTTTTTCAATTAAAATGTACTCTTATTAATCTTTTTCATGCATCATCATTTCAATTCAATTCTAGCATACTTTCTAATTAGAAACATGGAAAATAACCCACCTTAATTGGAGAGAAATACAATTTGCAACACCTCTTAAACAAAAGTCCTTGCCAAGAGAGCGATCCTCCTCCTCCTTGATGTGCACAGGAGCCTTCAAGATGCCAACCCGAGCTCCAAAGATGCCGGCCTTCCCTTCTTGGTGCAACACAACTCTTCACACACAACTCTCAATCTTTTAACTCACTTACTATACTACTAATAATGTATTTTATACTATAGGTCTTGGAGAAATAAAGAGTACAAAAACAACTAGGCTAGGGGGAGTATTTATACTAAAAAATTAAGTAAATGGAAGGCTAGGATCAAACTAGGAGTTAGAAACAAAAGGCTAGGATTCAAGGAGGAGTTACAATAACCAACCATGATCAAGCAACCACCACCCATGACTCCATTATTTTTTTCTTTTCCCTCCATGTAAAAACCGGCCTACATGTGGTGCATTTGCACGTGTACGTGCAATGCACGTGCATGCATTTGTCTCCATTTAACAAAAGTTGTACATTATATTTTCAATAAAAATAATCTTTAAAATATGTTCTACATTACAAGTTGTAATTATAGTAAGAATAACTCATGGGCTTTAATTAATGGGCCAATTAATAGTTTTATAAAAGAAAATAAATAAATTAGATTTGGACTGGAAAGAAAGGCTTATGTTTATTTGAAGAAAAATGGGCCTTTATAAAAGTAATTAAAGAACACATATACACACATCATCCATAATGAAAAATAATTATAAGATTTCATACTACAAAAATTGCACGTGCACACTACGTGCAAAATTAAATAAATAATTTTCATAAATAAAAATCGGGGTATTACAACACTCCCTCCTTTGAATAGTTCCGTCCCCGGAACTACAGTCAAGAGCGAGAAACAAAACACTCACAACAAGCACAAGAAAATACAAAATACAAAATACGAATCAAGCAAAAAGCTCAGGATAATCCTTCAACATCCTCTCCTCAGACTTCCAAGTAGGCTCTTCAACCAAATGGTTTCTCCAGACTACCTTGACCATCGGTATCGTCTTATTCCTCAAGACTTTCTCTCGACGATCAACAATCTCGACAGGAGACTCAATGTAGTTGAGATCCAACTGCAAACCTTCCGGCACTTCAGGCAAATGATGACTTGGATCTGGAATATAACCTCTCAGCATAGACACATGGAAGACATTATGCACCTGAGATAACTCTTCCGGTAACTCAAGCCGGTAAGCAGTTTTTCCGATCCTTTTCAATATCTTGTATGGGCCTATAAACCTTGGGGCTAACTTCCCGCCTTTGCCAAATCGAATCACACCTTTACTGGGCGATACTTTCAGAAAGACGAAGTCACCTTCCTCAAACTCAAGGTCCCTTCTCCGGTTGTCTGCATAGCTTTTCTACCTGCTCTGAGCTTCTACCAACCTTTTCCTGATCAGAACAATCTTCTCAGAGGTTTGCTGCACAAGCTCAGGCCCAAACAATTGACGCTCCCCAACTTCAAACCAACAAACAGGTGTCTTGCACTTCCTGCCATACAGAGCTTCGTACGGCGCCATCCCGAAGCTAGTCTGAAAACTGTTGTTGTAGGCAAACTCTACCAAAGGTAAATGCCTTTCTAAATTGTCTCCAAAGTCCAGTACACAACACCGAAGCATATCCTCAAGAATACGGTTGACTCTCTCGGTCTGCCAATCGGTTTGCGGATGAAAAGCAGTGCTGAAATCTGTCTTGGTACCCAAAGCTGTCTGAAGACTCCTCCAGAAATGCGAAGTAAACCGCGCATCTCGATCAGACACAATAGTTGATGGAACACCATGAAGCCTGACGATTTTGCCAACATACAACTCAGCTAACTTGTCCATCGAAGCAGTGAGTTTCATCGCCAAGAAGTGAGCGGACTTGGTTAGTCGATCGACTATCACCCAAATCACATCATTGCCTTTAGGACTCTTGGGCAATCCCGTAATGAAATCCATACTGATGTTATCCCACTTCCATTCCGGAATAGGTAACGGTTGTAATAAACCTCCGGGTCTCTGATTCTCAGCTTTGACTTGCTGACAAACCTCACACTTCGTCACAAATTTAGCCACATCCCGCTTCAAAGCTGACCACCAGAAATGCGGTTTGATGTATTTGTACATCTTAGTACTCCCAGGATGTACCGACAAAAGAGTAGCATGCGCCTCCTGAAGAATACTCTCTTTCAGGTCCGCCTGATTCGGAACGCATAGTCTATCTCCGAACCACAGCACTCCATCCCTGATTTGAAATCCGGACAACCTGCCAGCACCAACCTGCTCCTTCATCTCCAAGATATCAGCATCAACCTCCTGACTTGCAATGATCCTTCCATTTAGTGTAGGCTGAAGCCTCAACTGAGCTAAGGATGCTCCCAATCCTTGCAAGACAACTTCAATACCTGCTCGATCCAATTCTTCCATCAGATGCTTCTGAGTTGTAATCAAACTGGATAAACTGCTCTTGCGACTAAGTGCATCAGCAACAACATTAGCTTTCCCAGGATGATACTTGATCTCAGGTCGCATGTCCTCAAGCACTTCCAACCATCTCCGCTGCCTCAAATTTAGATCCTTCTGCTGATATATGTACTTTAAACTCTTGTGGTCCGTGTACATGTTCAATTTCTCACCGTACACGTAGTGTCCTCCATTGCTTTAAGGCAAAGATAATCGCAGCCAACTCCAGATCATGAGTCGGATAATTCTTCTCATGTGGTCGTAGTTGCCTAGACCCATAAGCGATTAATCTTCCTTCTTGCATTAAGACACAACCAAGCCCACGATGTGAAGCATCGCTATAAACATCATACTCAACACCTGCTCTAGGCAAAGCCAAAATAGGTGCAGTAGTCAGTTTCTCTTTCAACTCCTGAAAGCTTGCCTCACATTGCTCAGTCCACTTGAAGTTCACATTCTTCTTGGTCAAACTAGTAAGCGGTACAGCTAACTGAGCATAACCTTGAATGAATCTCCTGTAGTATCCAGTCATTCCAAGAAAACTTCTGACTTCCTTCACTGTAGTAGGCCTTAGCCCAATCTCTCACTGCCTCTATCTTCTGAGGGTCAGTTGCCACTCCCTCCTTAGAAAGGATGTGACCTAAGAATGCCACTTCAGATTTTCAGAAATCACACTTGGATAGCTTGGCATACAACTCCTGCTCTTCCAGCTTCTTCAAAACTGCTGCCAGATGCTCGGAGTGCTCCTCTTCTGACTTGGAGTACACGAGGATATCGTCGATAAACACCACGACGAAAGAATCAATGAACGGCCTCAGAACTCTGTTCATTAAATCCATGAAGATTGCAGGTGCATTCGTCACTCCAAATGGCATAACTAAGAATTCATAATGCCCATGTCGAGTTCTAAATGCAGTTTTGTGCACATCTTCAGCTTTCACTCGAAATTTGTGATATCCTGATCGAAGATCTATTTTGGAGAAAACAACTGCTCCTTGTAGACGATCGAACAAGTCATCAATTCGGAGAATAGGATACTTATTCTGAACAGTGACCTTATTCAGCTCTCGGTAATCGATACACATTCTCATCGATCCATCCTTCTTCTTTACCAAAAGCACTGGTGCTCTCCAAGTTGACGCACTAGGTTGAATAAAGCCTTTCTCCAACAGTTCCTCAATCTGCCGTTTCACCTCATCCTGTTCCACTGGAGCCATCCTATACGGTGCCTTATAAATGGGTGCACTTCCCGGTTGAACAGTGATGCTGAACTCTACATCACGATGCGGGGGTAACCCAGAAAAATCATCCAAGAACACAGTTGGATAGTTCCGAACCACAGGAATCCTTTGCACTTCCACAGGAATCTCTTCCTTGCGGATAGCTGCCACCAGCCTAGAACATTTCTTCTTCCCTTGGAAAGTGACTTTAGGTCCACCTGGAGCCTTCACTGTTACTGTCTTGGTCTTACACTCGATGCTTGCACTGTACACTGACATCCAATCAATGCCAATGATAACATCGACTCCCAAGATAGTCAGCTCGATTAGATCGATCCCAAAGATTCTGTCCCCAATCACAATCTCACAATCCGCATAATACCGATCAGTGATTAAAGTTTTCCTTGATGGAGTAGCTACTGCTAAGATCTTGCCTGAAAAAATCTTCGGTTCAACTCCTAACACTTTAGCAAATTTAGGAGACACAAAAGTATGAGAGGATCCAGTATCGAACAAAACAACAGCTTTCATTCCATTCAAATAAAGTTCCCCTGTTACATAATACACACTCATTACGTAACAGTTCACTAAATAAACGGGAAAAAGAAACAACATAAACCTCTAAACATCCGTCCTCGTACCAGTGATGACATGATCCACCTCATCGGCATCAGCTTCCGTCAAGGCAAATACTCGCCCTGGTTGGTACGGCTTCTTCCCGGCTTGCTGAGTTGGTCCATTGCGGACGACATCCTGCAGTTTGGGGCAATGAGACTTGTAGTGGCCTGTCTCTCCACAGTTGAAACAAGTCACTGGAGGTCTCGCCCAAGTATTCCTGGGTCTTCCTGCCACTTGAACAACGTTCGCACCTGTCGGTTTGAACCTTTGTGTCGATGGTTGACCCTTGAAATTCTCAGAATTGGTGGGCCTCTTTCCAGACTGCCAGTTGTTCCTCCGATTCTGAACAACATGAAACTGCTCCATGTCTGCTTCTGTGGCTGCCGCGCGCTTGACCAACTTGTCAAACCTTCTGATACCAAGAGGTATCATCCGGGACCTCAAGTTCGGCCTCAATCCATGCTCGAACTTACGAGCCTTCTTCTCCTCATCCATCACTAATTCAAGAGCATACCTAGAGAGCTGAGTAAATTTGGTCTCGTACTCTCTAACTGACATGCCACCTTGCTGTAGTGACAGAAACTCCATAGCCTTCTTCTCTTGGACGTCGGAGGGGAAATAGTGACTGCGGAATTCTTCCAAAAATTCCTCCCAGCCAAGAACTATGCCTCCCATTGTCCGCTTCATCGACTGCCACCACACAGCCGCATCCTTCTCAAGTTGCAGAGTCGCCAACTTCACCTTGCTGCCTTCAGGGGTCTCCAAGACTTCGAAGATCGTCTCTACCTGACGAATCCAGTTGTCAGCCGCATCAGGGTCTGACTTCCCTTCGAACACAGGTGGTTTCATCCGTTTGAACGATTCCACGAGTTTGATTGCTTTGGGCACCGGATTCGTAGGTACCCTTTCTTGGTTCTAATTCATGGCCACGGCGTTGAGTGTCTGATAGACCCTCGCGAGTTCCATTTCCAAGTCCAGACCTTCCCCATTTCTAGCTCCTCTTCTAGCCATATTCTGATGCAAAAGATCCATTAAATTCGAAGTATAGGACATGAATTTTAAATCAACTTGCATTTCATTGAATTTCAAACTTTATACAATCGAATTGAAAACATTTCTTGACATCAGAATGAAAACAGTAGAAGCTACAACAGTTTAACTCCTACGGTTCCTCTTCGCTTCTTGAAGTTCTCCCCGTAGTTCATCAACTTCTTCCTTCAGTACATCGGTCATATTTTTTCTCTTCTCGAGTTCCCATACACGATGACTGAGAACTGCAAAATCATCCTTACGCTTTGCCAACTGAGCCTCCAATAATCCGACTCTCTCCCGTAGTGTTTCTACCTGCCTCTGAAGAGATATCACAAGACTATTTGGAACTGGTTCTTCTTCTTCTTCGTCAGAAGAGTCATCAGATGAATCCGGAGGTGGGGTGATCTCTCAGGATTCAGGCCATTCTTCTCCGTCAGAGTCTGCTTACCCTGGTTAGTACTCTTCCTCGGAATCTACTTGTCCAAGATAATAATCTTCCTCGATGATATGCCAGTTGTCGTCTCTAGCAGGGTCGAAGTGATCAGTCATCTTAGAAATAGGGAGGAAGAAGCATAAGTCATAGAGCAACACAAATGCAAGTAACTTACATTTAAATCTCTAGACTCAAACACACACTCTAATGTCCACTTCTAAGGTGTCGTTCCTTATAAATTTGTACTAGTGTGAAGCGTGGCTCTGATACCACTCTGTAACGCCCCGAATTCCAAAACACAATTGAATTCGAGATTCCACAGGATCTTTACACTTCTTTCGTACAATTTTACAAGGAATTTAAAACTTTTTACTTTACATCAGAGTTACATGAATACTTTACACTTTACATTTTACAGCGGAAGCAAATTTACAACATTTAAATAAATGTACATCAACATCTGAATAATCTCTAAGCATCTGTGCTTCTTTAATCTTTATCATGTCATTTACCTTGCATACAAAACTGTGGGTACGTCAGTTTATTCAACCGACGAACAATATACACGGTCATCCTCTCTATGCCGGAAATAGTATAACTAATTTTTCATATTTAACAAACACAAACTTGTCACATATCAAACTAAAGGGAATACCCTATTGATGTCGTGTTGTGATTGTGCACTTAGTTCTTAATGCAATTATTTATATTACATGACACTAATGCGCACTTGTTCGGATTCTATGCATCCCATACTACATAGGTCCGAGGGCAAGCCCTTAATCGTTCTTCATCTTGTAGGGTTCAATCCCTCGTCATGACTTAATCTACTACTGTAACTACAGTATGTATCCTAGATGTTTTCTGACATACGAACTCATGTCTAGGCGCCCTGGAGGGAATCCCAACACACTGACACATGACTCATCATGCAGGCATCCTGTGGTAATTCAGCTCCTACCATAGACATGACACCACCCACAGTCATCAAACACCCCACGAGTGTCGCCACCGGGACGGTACTCTGGAGCAGTATCCACGCCCTGTCATGATTCATCATGGGACATCCTGGAATACTCTCTCGCCGCCAATCCAATGGCCCTCATACTCAATGTTTTTCTCTTACTTTCATCACATCTTCACTATGTAACTAATCCTTAGTTTAATGAAATCATGAACAAAATCAACCTTTTAGAGTTAGCCCTCTCACTACTACCGGTCTTATTTCTTTCATTTCACAATGACCCAAACTGGTCTTTTCAATATTAATAATCATAATTCATCACTTTTCACTTGCCGGTGTGAGTTTTGGCTACACCCTAATTTTCAATTTCAATTCATAAATTCACACGTTTGAGTTTTCCTACTCAATGACATTCCTCTTTTCCAATCACATGATTTCTAAATTATTCATGAGTCCATAACCATACATGGAAATCAATTATTCATCAAGTAATTCATCAAATATCATTTTCACATTAAAATCACATCACTAATTATTTGGTCACAATGAGTATTCACAACTCATAATTGTCACACTATTCTTCAATAAGAATAATTCATACCACTTCACTTCATGTGTTTTCTTTCTTATTTATAATTATTTTCTAGCACTTTATTTTAAGTTCTTTTGCGAATTATAACTTTCACAAAAATATAAGTGTAGAACCATAGTTCTATTTATACCTTTGTTCTAAAAAATATACTCTATTTTATTTTAATAACTCCCAATTTATTTTTCATAAGTCCCACATAATTTTATGATAACAATAGTATTTTTTTTATAATTTTTAATTATCAAAATCCACCCAAAAAATATTTTTTTCCGCAAGTTAAACACTGGCCGAGACCAGGTTTCGAACCAACAACCACAGGGAAACAAGCCGCCCACTCTGACCACTAGGCCAGTCGCGCCGATCGGTATAGAAGGGGATTAAGAGCTTTAAATGCTCTCGGCTGAAGTTAATTAATTTTTTTAAATGTGCAAAACAAAATATATGGCGTTAACAGGAATCGAACCATCAACCTGTGAGAAACCCACCGCATACTGTAGCGATTAGGAGCCTCTCGACCACTTGAGCTGTAGGCTCAGGTTGTCTCAGTACAACTCGAACTCTAATTAAATCAACTCTCTCCGTTTAATAGAACATTTCGACGTTCAAAAGCTCTCATTTGATTTTGCTTTTACTAAAATTACTGTAAATTTCCAGATTAATTATTCCCATAATAATTTATACTCCAGTAAATTCAAAATAATTTTTCCAATAATTAAACACATATTTTTCATACAATTAGTTCGAATTATATGCTACTACTACCACATTTCTTTTTCGACACTTCTTACCCAATTTTAACATCAATAATCTCTATATCAATTCTCTGTTTTTATTCATTTCACAAGCCCACAAATTATATATTTTTTTGTCATTCATTACAACATTATCACAAAAGGTACATTCAAGTGCGTGAAACAACATTTTCGTCTACTAATATTTGCATATAGTTTTTTTGATGCTAACAATGAGTTTTTCTTTAAGCAATCCATAGTTATAATTATCTTACACACAACTTAAGTTTGATGATGGAAACACATACAAGCTATTTATTAACATTCCAATCAACTAATAAGCCACTTTTCCAATTAAAATGTGCTCTTATTAATCTTTTTCATGCATCATCATTTCAATTCAATTCTAGCTTGCTTTCTAATTAGAAACATGGAAAATAACCCACCTTAATTGGAGAGAAATACAATTTGCAACACCTCTTAAACAAAAGTCCTTGACAAGAGACCGATCCTCCTCCTCCTTGATGTGCACAGGATCCTTCAAGATGCCAACCCGAGCTCCAAAGATGCCGGCCTTCCCTTCTTGGTGCAACACAACTCTTCACACACAACTCTCAATCTTTTAACTCACTTACTATACTACTAATAATGTATTTTATACTATAGGTCTTGGAGAAATAAAGAGTACAAAAACATTTAGGCTCGGGGGGGTATTTATACTAAAAATTTAAGTAAATGGAAGGCTAGGATAAAACTAGGAGTTAGAAACAAAAGGCTAGGATTCAAGGAGGAGTTACAATAACCAACCATGATCAAGCAACCACCACCAATGACTCCATTATTTTTTCCTTTTCCCTCCATGTAAAAACCGGCCTACATGTGGTGCATTTGCACGTGTACGTGCAATGCACGTGCATGCATTTGTCTCTATTTAACAAAAGTTGTACATTATATTTTCAATAAAAATAATCTTTAAAATATGTTCTACATTACAAGTTGTAATTATAGTAAGAACAACTCATCGGCTTTAATTAATGGGCCAAATAATAGTTTTATAAAAAAAAATAAATAAATTAGATTTGGGCTAGAAAGAAAGGCTTATGTTTATTTGAAGAAAAATGGGCCTTTATAAAAGTAATTAAAGAACACATATACACACATCATCCATAATGGAAAATAATTATAAGATTTCATACTACAAAAATTGCACGTGCACACTACGTGCAAAATTAAATAAATAATTTTCATAAATGAAAATCGGGGTATTACAGAGACCCCTCCGGATTTGCCCGTAAAATCAGATCTGAAAAGCAAAGGGAAAAATTAATAACGAAAGACAAAATAAATGTTAATAATAAAGGTTATTATTATTATTATTATTATTATTATTATTATTATTATTGTTGTTGTTGTTGTTGTTGTTGTTATCAGTATTATTATTATTGCTGTTATTTTTAATAATAATAATAATAATAATAATAATATTATTATTGTTATTATTATTATTAGTAGTATTTCTACAAAATTCTATTGTATTTGCTAGTATTTCAATATTAACCCAATGTATACTATTTGATTCATTGTACTATTGTATTACTATTTGTTATAATTGATTTAATTATTTACTTTTAATCTAAATCCTGACTGTATATTTTTATTGATTATTTTATTTTCCCAAAACCCAAACCCATTTTAATTCTTATTGGATCCTAAAACCCACCAAACCCCTAACCCATTTAAACCCCTACCCGTAAACCAATACCCAATAACACCTGAAACCCTATAACCCTATATAACCCTACCCGTCACCCCACCTAACCCTAATTCTCTCTCTCTCTCTCTCTCTCTCTCTCTCTCTCTCTCTATATATATATATATATATATATATATATATATATATATATATATAACCCTACCCGTCACCCCACCTAACCCTAATTCTCTCTCTCTCTCTCTCTCTCTCTCTCTCTATATATATATATATATATATATATATATATATATATATATATATATATATATATATATATATATATATATATATATATACTTGTTCATCTTCTAAACCCCTATACAGCCGCCTAAACCCATTTCTCCTGATCTCCTCTCATCCCGATCTTCTAAACCCTACCTCTTAGTCCCCGTCGCCAGCCCACGGCGACAACACCCTCATCCCTCTCTGCCCCTCCGGCATCCTTTGCATCGCGCCGACCCTGTGCTGCGCTGCTCACTCCTACGTCCTGTCCCCTGCGTCGCGCCGCCATCCACAACCTTCCAACGCCCCCTTGTGTGCTCTTCCTCCCGAGCGGCGCAGGATAGTAGACGACAGCCCTCGTGCCGCCCCGCACCCCCCTCTGCAGTGCCTCCCTCCATCGACGCAGCCGAGGACAGCCCACCTTCGACGCTCCCTGTGCTCCTATCTCCGTCGACAGCAAGCAGTAGACAGCACTGTCGTGCTGCCTCCCCTCGCCGCTTGCCGCCGTTTCCCTTGGCCACCATCGTCTTCTCATCTGTCTCTCCCGCTGCCTTCTATTTGTGTGCGTGTGTTGATCCGAGTTGTGTTCGTTGTGTTCGAGGTTCGTGATTCGTTCATGAGTTCATTTCCTGGGAATCCGTTCCCGTTATTCTTCTTTTTGTGCCGTTCTCGTCGTCGTCTCTCAGGCAAGTAACTTGTATTCTTTTTGTTGTGAAATACAAGTACTAAATACCACCTGTAGTGTAGTTGTATTCTAGAGACAATTCTTGTGTAAAACCTCTGTTATATCTTGTCTCTATTGTGTTGATCCACCCGTAGTTGTCTCATTACACACATGACATGAAATAACTTAGGAATAACCACTTCTTGTTGTATACATACATGTTGTTCGTGATTCATGACTTGTTGTATGATCTTGTATGCGTGATGTGTTCGTTATAGTATAACTCGTTGTAGACTTGTAAGACACCTTATACCATGTTGCTTGGACATCTAGTACACCATATTTTACGTTTGTTATGATTTGGGTGAGTTTCATATGATCTATGTCGATTTTATGCATAAAGAAGATTTCAGTTTTTGGCTATATCCCATTTTTTATTAGCATTTTAGACCATATTAAGGTCAGTATATGAAAATTATTTGTGAATATGAATTATAGAGAATTCTGTCTACTTTCCAAAATTTTTGATAGATCTCAGTTTTGATTTATGAGTTTCAAGTTATGGCAATTTTACTGCAGAAGTGTTTAAAATTTCAGATCCAGTTTTATACGAATTCTGTATGGATAATTATTTTTCTACTAATGTTAAAAATAATATTTTGATCAAATATTTTGCTGGTTACAACTAGACTTGATTGGAATTAACCCCTAATTTTTCTATATTTAATTGATAACCTTTATACACTATTCTATGCTTGCAAACAACTACCACACTTGCAGAATTTTCTTACTGTTCAGTAAAGAACCTTAATTTCAACCTGATTCTATTTGCTGTCTATAAAAACTTTGTGAATATGAATTATAGGCTAATATATCTATTTTATGACCCTTTTGAAGGATCAGGATTTCGATTTATATTTTATGAGATATTGCTGTTTTAGTACTGATGTGTTTATGATTCCAGATTTACAAAACTGCTGTATCTTGCTTCTTTCAGATTTTAGTTGAGTATACTATCTATGTTGGAAAATTATAAAACTTTATTTTCTGTTACTACACATACTAAGGAATACCCCAGATTTTTCTTGGATTTAATCAGTAAGTTTTGATGCCATTTTCCTGCTTACGAATACAAGTTTCTGATTTCTGGCTGAACACGTTTTCTGGATATGACTCATGTTTTTGTGAAATACCATAGGACTTATATATATTTGCTGGATTCGGCCGGGAGTCTATTTTCCAAATTCTCTGACGTATCCAGGTTTGCATGTTTGTGGCAATGGGAATCGCAGATTTGGTGCAGTACTGTCTTGCTGTCATGAACTAAAGTTTTTATTGTCCCAATCTTTTATGAGTTATCTTTCACCTGTGCATGTTTATCTTCCAATCTGAACCTGTTACTTGTTTATACCATGTTATTCTTACCATATTTTGTACACGTACATACTTGTTTGATAATAATAACAAATAATCAAGCCGGGATTAAGGGAAAGACTTTAGTAATGGACAATATAGGTATGTGTACTCAGAAGGAGGCACGTGTTTTCCATTACTTGCCGCCATGTTTCATGACTACATGATTCATGCTTGTTATTAATTGTTTCCATATTTCATGATTACATGATTTATGCTTGTTATTACTATATGCCGCCATGTTTCATGATTACATGATTCATACTTGATACTACTACTTGATGCCACGTGTTCACGATTACGTGATTCGTGTTTGTTACTTGTTACTTGACTTGACGCTTGAGTACACGGCCCTATAGAAATCCACCACTAGGCCTAAACAAAGTTTGCATGTAAGTAGCAACCATGTGGTAAAAACCTGGGATGCATGAAATGCTACCTAGATAGATATAATACAAGACTTGAACATGGTCACCTGACACCTGACACTTGCTACTTTTTACTTGTACATGATACTTGATACTTGACACTTGCTACTTGTTACTTGTATACGATACTTGTTACTTCACACTTGCTACTTGATTACTTTTACATGATACTTGTTTACTTGACACTTGTTACATGCTACTTGTACTTGTTTATCTTGCCATACTAGTTATTCTATTTTGTTGCAATGACTACTCCATGCTATGTTTGCTTTCGCTGTTATTCTATATTTGTTTATTCTTTTTCTGTACTGTGCCTGCACTACAAGCGGCCCATAACTTGTATTAACGGGCATTTTATTTTCTTTTTCCTCTTCCTGTAATTTATTAAATTGCAGATTTTAGAGATCAGCTGCCAGATGGTGTAGGTGATATGAGATTCTAGATGCTGGAGTTTTGCTATGATTATCATTTCCTGTTGCTTATTTGAATAATTGTATATATTACTTGGATTATTTTGTATTGGACAATGTGACCCAGAATTATTGACTTATTCAGATCTAGTTTATTTGAGATTATTAAATTTTGTTTCAAGTAAATTCCTATTGGTATATTGATTCATATATGCATGTATGGTTGACTTCTCTTGCTTCCTACTCTGATTATTCCTGTGAAATGTTATAAAGATCCTGACAACTTATGGATGATGAAAATCATTCGCTGGGCTTAGTCACGTATCCGTATTCCGTATTCCTTTTTGGGAAGCGGGGCGTGACAGAAAATAATAATAAAATAAGAATAAAAATAATTTTATTAGCAGCTCAGAAAATTTTAGTATGAAAAGGGTACAATACAGATATATATATATATACAGACTAGTATGTACATACAGATAATGTTTATTAATTAAACCAGGTAATAACCACAAAAAATATTTCAATTCTAAAAACAAAAAAAATTAAATAATATTATTTATTAAATATTGGTTCGGGATATTACAATGGTACCATGCGAAAACCATAAATCATGTTTAAGAGTTATACCTTAAAGATGGATCTGCTGTCTCCACAATATGCTGATCACATCACTGCATTATTGCGGTGCCTCTACGGTATCCACATGAACGGAACGAAAAATGGCTCTCCCTTAGACCGCGTTGCTAGCTGCAGGAAGGGGATGTTCCTCCTCACGATCTCTCTCTCTTTCACTTTCTGTGATAGCTAGGGTTTTTCATGTCTCTTTTCCACATATACATATCATATTTATAGGTGCAGAAAACCAACCATAAGAGAGTAATGAGGGTTTTGGGCTCACAATCTGTGGGCCTTTGAACTTTAGTCGGTCCATTTAATCTAATTAAATGTCGAACCAATGTCAGGAGTCCAAGTCTTACTTGAATCACTAATTAAATTCATCGTATGAATTTAAATCCCAATTTCGATCCATTCTAAGTGTGTGACCTTGTAGATTCTCATCACGTTGACAGTAATACGAAAATTATATTCGAGTATTACAAACAGTGAGCAGTATCTAACAATACATCAGTGCTACTTAAGTAATGGGAATATCAGTGATTTGAAATAACCAATCTGTGACCAATGTTTCCATGTAGTCTAGTCTCTTTGTCCAGATATCTTAATTGACCACAAGACATAGAGCATGTCACCTTTGTATAGTTCAATCTTTGGTTTCTTGATGTCTGAGTGGACTTACTAAAACAAATGAGATCAATATCTCATATTACCTCATTTGAGCATGACCGTGCATTTTGCAATCTCAATCAATCAAGGGGGCCGTAGATATCACTCCTGTTATGTAAGAGAGAAAAATCCTATCTAAGTCACTCACATCCCTCTGCATGATTTGTAATATATCCAATAGTCGATTTTATAATCACCTTATTACAGGTAACGTTTGACAACATTAAAACAAATAAGTTCTTATGTAGGGAATCGTAGTGACTTCAAGTCAAAGGACTACGTACACCAAGGTCAATGTGAGAACCACTTATGACACTCACGTAACGATCCATGCAGCGTTCTCATGGTGGATTAGTCCAGTACATTATTACTCTAATATGTACCAATGTGAAGACTTGATATCTCATATCTATGACCCGTGAGAATGGTCATCAATCTACGCACACACTAGTCTCTATGTATTATTGTTGTCCTAATTCACAATAATACTTGACTAGATAAATTTAAGAACAATGTTCTAATTTCAGCCAATAGGATCTCACAATCAAGTCATGCACTTGATATCACATGACATTGAACTTACTATTCTAAGGACTTCATTATGTTCATTTAATTCACAATAAATAACACAATAAATGTAATGCCTAAAGATGAAATAAATGTCATGATACAATGTAAACTAGTAATATCAATACACAATTGGCCTCTAGGGTTTGCACCAACAGAAGCTATTAAACCGAGTTCATTTACAGGTGAAGAGACAAAGAGTCTAGAGATGATTAGTCACACTGTGTTGACAGCACTTGTATGCAATCAAAGGTGGAGATTGTTGGGATTGTATGTCTTGCATACTTGTTCGACTAGAATAAAAGTCGATGAAGCACGGAGGTCAAAGCATCGAAGAGAGTGAAGTAAGCAAACAACAAAACAGCAGCAACAACAACTGGACAATCGACTGTGATAGTGAACACACAGTCGTGGTGGAAGTCGACCGCACCCCCTGACCGTCCACTATCGGGTTTGGAATTGCTACATTGCGGTCAACCGCATCTTTGTGCAGTCAACTGCCGCAAGCGCTGAACACTATTTTGGGCCTATATTTGGGTATTCGTTTGGGCTCATCTTCAACTCGATGTTAAATCGTATGGCTCCTATCACATGACTTTTTCTATAGGATATATCAGACAGCTTATGTATCAAGATTATGATTATGGTTTTTCTAGATCTCTATGTATTGTAATAGCATCTATGAAATTGATTGATATTATGATATTCTTCTCTACTGTAAGCAATGCTTGAGAGATAGTTCTTGGTGAGTGAGTTTGTAATCTAACTCCTTATAATCTTCTCTAGCTGAATAAAATCTCCCTATTTTCCCCTGAGATTAGGGTTTGCACAAACCGGGACAAACACTTGTGTGATTGATGTGATTTATTGTTTGGGTGTTCATTAGATCTATTTGTGTTTCCTCGCTATCATTGATCAACAAACTCCGCTGCGCTACATCAATTTTCCTAACAAAAGGCTAATTTTTTGTAGACCAAAATGCTTATGACCCTTCAAGTCTTGCAATCAAAAGAAAAAAATTGAATTGAATTTAATAATAAACAATTTGTTTCAGAAAAACAGAGAACATATATCATTACATTATTGCTCATTAATGAAATTAAATAGATTTTTGCCCTCTTAAGAGTCAAAAAAATAAATTGGTTTTTTTATAATAACCGAAATTATATAGATTATATTCTTATAATAAACTGTGAATTATAGAGGTTGGAACCTCACATGTACACATGGTGTAGCATGTCATAGGAATCAGACAAGCATATAGCCCAACAAGCTCACAAGCATATAGCCCAACAAGCTCTGTAGACTCTGGACTCTCTACTCATTTCTACATTCCACTAGAGAAACAAACAAAAGTTGTGATATTTCATTATCGGTTGTCACTTTAATTTTTTAATAATCGAATAGGATTAGAGCGGAAACGCTCCAGCCCAATAACTATATAGGATTTGGGGGAGAAGATTGAAGCGGGAAAAGGGAGAGAGAAATCAAAAGAGAGGAAGAAAGAAGCTGAGGGTATTACTTGATAGGGGGGGAAATTACTGATTTACCCACAAAACATTCATGGTGAGAGCGGGAGGAAGTGAAGCCACCCGATCTTCATCAAGATCATGATGGAGATCGGATGGTGGAGGGAGAGTGCGCACGAAGAATGCGCAACTGAAGGCTCTCATATATCTCTACTATCTATAACTATTATAATGGGAGAGATGGGGTTCTAAACAAATAAATAATTTTTTATTTCTTAGTGTGTGTGTGTCAACACGTGCAGCGCACGTGTTGGTAGATTTTTTTTTGTCCTTTTCATTCCTCCTCCCTATTTTCCACGTGCATCGCACGTGCATTACACTAGTTTTAATAATGGGAGAGTTGGGGTTGTAAACAAACAAACCCTAATTTTGTAACTGAGTAAACCCGTGCAATATACGGCCAAACTAAATTCACCAAACATACCCGTGTGATGCACGTGCAGTCCCTAAAAAGGAGATATTTTAGCAAATGCCCCCATTTAAAATGTGAAAACTAGCATATACCTCCACTATTTTTAAAAACTAAGAAAGAAGGCCTTTCACTATGTCAGTTTTTTTACTTTAATTTTTTTTTTATATTGAACATGCATCACATGTGTAAATTGATACCCATCTATCTATCTATAATATAATATATTTACTTACTATTTATTGGAAGAGTTTGTCATAAATAAACAATTTTAAATATTTTTTTGTCACCAAAGAAACATCACTTATGTCACCAAACAAACAGCTGCATCGCACGTGCAACTCCAAATCTATTTTCAACACGTGCATCGCACGTACACATCAATGTTTTTCTTCCTATATTTTAAAAAATACGTGTACGTTCAACTCCATTTTTTTATAATGACTTACGTGTATCGCACGTTTAACTCCAACTCTTTATCAAACATGCATCGCACGTGAAAAATACTAGTATATATATTTCTATTATAAAAGCCACAATATATAAAAAAAAATTGTTAGGAGACGATCTTAGCCGTTTATATATTGTATTGATCTAACCGATTAAAGGCTGAGATTAAACAACTTAATGGGAACGTGTATTATACATGCATTTGCTTTCTTATTCCCATCTATAACCCATAAATCCTAATAGAGAACCCGCCCTACAATTCGAAGAGACGCTGCCGCATTCTGCTGCGTCGATCCTCGTGCCGCCACCCTAACTGCTCCAATCTTTTCTCTCCCGATCTCTTTCAAAACCCAAACCCTAACCCTAACCAATCTCGACGCCCCTCCCCAATCCCTCCGATCACCCAAACCCTAACCCTTATGTCGTCCCTTTGCCGCTGCCACCGTCGCTGTCGTTTGCGCCATCTTTCCGTCCCCTTGGAATCGCCCTCCCATCACCGGAGCACAGCTGAAAATTTTTCACAAGTACGTGATATATATTGTTTTCAATACATTATTATTATTTCTACGATTCCTTGGTTTCAAATTTGATTGATATCTTTGTCCATAGCTGGTTAATCTTAGCTTGTGAAGTCTTGTCCCCTTATTTGGGGTTGGTTGTTTGTATACAATGTTAATGTTTATTTTTTGAACTAAAATATTGAGGCATATCATTCTTAAATACATACCTGGAGTGGGCTGTTTTGTATACAGCGTTAAAGTTTACTTTTTGAACTAAAATATTGAGGCATATTTTTCATAAATAACTGCTGGTTTTAAACAAAATAGTTATGTTGACTCATTAATTTAGCAAGTTGGTATAACTGTTTTATATGTTAGACGACCTGTTGTAAGTAATTTTTTTGTTGTTGATGAGTGTTGTAAATTTATACTTTCTGATGTTTAATCTGTCTCCATTCATTTATTATACAAACCTTTTGTTTTCAATTTCCTTTTCGGTTGCCCTTATATGTTTCCCATTAGTCCTACTAAATGCAGTTTTTAATTTATAGTTTAGATTTCCCTTATATTTTCTGGACCAGTGATGATACCTTTTACCCAATTACCATCTCTCGGGACTGATTGGTGCTTGTAGCCCCGCCGTTATTCTGCAATTTTGAGGCCTACTACATAGTCTGTTATTTTGAGAAATTTGGTGTCATTTTGTAAGAAATTTCAGAACTAGCATCTCTTTTTAAAAATATCATTTCTTGTTAAATGTTACTTATGTTATTTTCTTGAACGCAAATTTTAGATGTAGATTTCATTTTAAGATCTATTTTGTCTGGTTGTCTTAAAAGTAATTGTTAATTGAAAATTATTGATTGGGAATGCTATTCTATTTACAGTTTTGCTTCAAGTAATCAGTCATGGGTATGGAGAAGATTCATATCAGCATTGTGGTCATTGGTCATGTCGACTCTGGGAAGTCAACCACCACAGGACATCTCATCTACAAGCTTGGTGGATCTGATAGCGGTAATTGAGAGGTTTGAGAAGGAAACTGCTGAAATGAACAAGAGGTCATTCAAGTACGCAGCTTGACAAGCTTAAGGCTGAGAGGGAACGTGGTATTACCATTGAAATTTCCCTCTGGAAGTTTGAGACCACCAAGTACTACTGCACCGTTATCTATCGATGCTGCTGGGCATCGTGATTTCATCAAGAACATGATCACAGGTACTTCATAGGCTGACTGTGTAGTCCTCATCATTGACTGCATCTCTAGACTCATGTGATATGGAAAATATGATTTAAGTATTTGGCAGCATCAGAATTAGTTGGTATTCCTATGCTAAAAACTGATGATGTAGGGAATGGATTCGATACTATTCATTTATTTATTTATTTATTTATTTTGTTTCTCAACAAAAAAAAAATCCCAGATATGATAATTATTTTCATTTTTAATCTAAGGTGAGAGTCATTGTGCATGCATGCAGGGTTGAATTGAAAATGTTCATGTTGTTCATGTCCTGGTTTTAGGTATGCCAGTATTCGACCCAGCCCGAGCCTGTGCAAGTTTGTAAGCCATTATACATTTCAAATAAAGAAGAAAAAACTATGACCTTCTGTTTTTTCTTTTCCGAAACAGTATTTTAATAGTGAACAATGATGATTCTGAACTTTACTGAGTAATTTATTAATGGAAGTTTAATGGTGAGTAACTACACTTTTATGTTGACTCTCAATCATCACATTTATTTTTGGAGCTTCTTAATTTTGAATTTATGAATTTATTAAGTTCAACAAAAAAATGCAGATTTTGTGCATTTCCATGTTAAAAAGCAAAAAGTTGTGCCTGAATTAGTTCAAGTTGACTCAAAATTTGAGGGCAAAAATGGAAGGTAGATTCCTGTTTCTATGAGCTCCAAAGTCTAAATGGTTTGGATTGCAACATAAAATTTACCATTCTTTCACTTAGTTTGAATTTAGGGATCATAGTACAAATAAGTTTTCTACTTGATTCATGCTTGTATCGACAAATTGGATTCCAGGAAGAAGTTGGTTTTTATTAGGGGACACTATCGGATAGATGAAAGCAATCACCTTCTTATAAAAGGTACGTACCAGTTTGGTTAGTTTTAGTATCCTGAGATCTCTTTTTCTTTATTTATTTATTTTAGTTTTTTTGAGAATAGGTATCTCATTATATTTGATTGTTATTTCGCTATCTGAAACTTATGTTTTGGGAAATAATTTCTTGACTTGGTAGTGGTGTTATTGTGGCACATGATGGAACAAATTTATATTGCATAGTCAACCTTCTCCTGACTTTCCTTTATCGAGTAATTTGGTATCATTTCAATTAAAACTTGAAAGTACTCACCGAATTTCGTTATTTTGATCTATAGGCCGTAGTGAATCCATATTTAGTTGAAGAACATCTTACATGTCATGATTATGAACTAGGCAAATTTCGAGTTCCGGACATTTTTTTTCCATAATCAAGAAATGACACTGAAGTTGATCATGATACTCTTGCTGAGTACTCAACACCATTTTGATGGCAAGGTTATTATGTTAATTGGTCAAAAAATTGTGTCAACTTTTTCATGCAGTCCTGTGCCACATGACCAACCCCATCTAAAATTAAGAGGCAATGATAGAGGATAAATTGTATGCCTATTCAGTCTTGGTAATCTATTTCAGAAAACAAACACATTGTAGATTTCACAATGAACATGTAGAAGAGACCTTGTAGTTGTTGGAACAAATATTGGTTAACTAATTTGTATGTGATTCATATTCAAAATTGTGATTTTGACTGAGCTGCAATTTCCAATCAGCTAAGCCATTGACAAATTCTCATTCTCCAAGATTGAACATCTTAAACACCCGAGGATACAGTTTCTTCATGAGGATTCTCTAAAACATGTAAGTTAGAAAACTGATTTTTGCAAGATGAAATTTCTGATTATCTAATGCATGTACCATGTATTTTGGATAAATAGTTCACATCAAGACATCATCATGATGGATGGCTTATTAAACTGCAAATGTGATAATGCTTTCTGTAGTTTTTGTAGACCTTTAGACCTTTAAGTGATGTATTCTGCACTTAATTTTATATTGTATTATGTGCATTTAGCATATCCACTATAACTATATATTGTACACTGTTAATTTTGAGTATCTTTCTGCAGACAATATTCTTCCTCTGGTTTGCATTATCTGGTTGGTTGTTTAGGTTCTTCATTTTAGCTACCTGGGTCGTACCATTTGCAGCAACACTTCTTATTGGCACAATTGCCAATAATTTTGCGATTGAGGTATAACAACCTGTTAGTATCATATGTAATGATGTCAAAGATTTATTTGCCTCAATAAAATTGTATGCAACATCGTGCAACCTGTTTTGCATGCTCAGGTTGACATTGGACACAAAAAAGGATCACCCCTAATATCAGAAATCTACATTAGAAAATGAAACATCACTGAAACTTGGATCCATTGCTATTAAGTATAGATCCGAAGATCTTAGATTGTGGTTCATTGTGGTTCCAACTGTCCCTAGATTGCAAATCTAACTGAATTGAAAGTCAAAACAAAGTGTGAATTTTTTTTTTCATATTATTTTTAGGCGAGGGAATACACACACACAGACACATACACACAGTTAAGAGACAATTGTTGAAAGACATGTACCATTTACACATATAAGATGAATTTAAAAAGCCTAGCTCAAGGATTGTATTTGGGTCATTGTTTCATAATACTACATAATTTTAAAGTAGTTTAATTTGATGTTGTTCAGGTTATTCCTATTCCAAAACTTGATTTGCATAGGCATTTCATCAAATAGTTAGAATACCATGATTTGAAGTTGAACATGCAAACATATTAGCATATGTATTCAAGAAAAACTTGATAGCAAAGTTAGATATAAATTTAAAAAATCTCATCACTAATTAGTTATAAAGTTTCAAAATGTATATGCTTATGAAAATGTATGTGATGCTTATATTCTTCATGAATGATAATCCCAAATGTAGTAACTGATGGCTTATGCAAACACACTTACCCTAGCTGTATCTTATGACATATGGTTTCACCCACTCAAAACAAACGTAGGAGGGTTTGTTTTGCAGCAGTGATTATTTAATGAAGTACCCATGAAATTAGGGTGACAATGTTATAACAAACCCACCAAACTTCCTAACAGTTTGATCTGATTGGTATGATTAGTCCGTCAATGTCTAAACTTGTGGATTTCATTCAATAGTGATTTCAAATTACGTGGTAAAAAACTGGGAATTGGTCATTGGAGTGACATCGCTTGATCCCAACATATACACATACTGACATACACAATTTTTCTGGTACTGACTGAAAACGTTACTGCATAAACACATAGTAGGTTTACTAGCAGAGAACTATATGAGTGAACATCCTTGGGGATTCCGTATTTACTTCCTGAGTATTGCATCAGTTTTTTCTTCTCGAAAGTCAAAACATAGTTTCAATATCCATGGTTTTCCTCGTCTGATCAACAGGCGAAAGCAAAAAAAGTAGTTAGAATACTCGGCCATAAATGGGGTGGAAAATTTATACATCCTAATAACCATGTAAACCAGGCTCAATCTTCAAATAATATAGTGCCAATCGTAAGCCCTCATTTATACAATTCTTTATTTTGACTTGTATGTTATTTTCTAGACATATTAAGTCTTTAAATTTATTAACTCTAGATCTAAAGGGATGCGAAAGTAATTTGGGTTGTCTTCCTTTGTAGAAAATGCAGTGCATTGAAGTCGGCCCATGGCTAAATTATTCTCTTAGGTAGCAACATATTCCCTCCTGTAACTAAACATAGATGAATGCCTTTTTCCCTTTTTCCAAGTAAGATGTTTTTCGTGACTGAGGATATGATGATTCTCTTAACTAACTACTATTCTTTATTGTTTTTCATTTCGTACTTTACTCCAATATATAAAAAATGATTAATTACCAATAAATTAGTTTAGATATGTATTCAAAATCATAACAAAAGATACAAGTACAAAACTATATTTGAATTTGTTTAATGAGGAATGCATCATCGGCTGCTCTGCAAAAGGCTTGGAACATATTAAGAATAATGTATAATATCGAGAACTAATTATTTAATATATAAAAAATTTAGTAGTTGGTGGTGCATATAATTAATTTGAGTAATGCTAGAGCCACTACCAATTTCATTACATTTCTCTTCACTACCTTAGGTGGCACACTCCAATAGGTAGGGGATGATAGAGTAGATGGGAGAACTCTCCAATAGGAATATGCCACCTAAGGTAGTGAAGGAAATGGTAGTGAAATTGGTAGTGGCTAAAGCATTACTCAATTAATTTAGTGATCATATTGGCATGAATTTTTTGAATGAAGTTCTATAATTTTCTGCATATCCCATCATTTCATATTTGCATTTTTTGTGATTGGTTTTCTCCATAATATAAAACGTGTTAAAATATTCAATGGCATGTGTTTATATATATATATATATATATATATATATATATATATATATATATATAGGAAAAAGGGGTATGAGCAGCTTGCTCATTTAGTAAATAAGCAATTGATGATGTGGCATACATGTGATTGGAAAATCCTTAAATGGGTTAGTTGTTCAATGTATCACACGCATGCCACATAATCACTTGCTCATTTACTAAATGAGCAAGTTGCTCATATCCCTTTTACCCATATATATATATATATATATATATATATATATATATATATATATATATATATATATATATATATATATATAAAAGCTGGGTACATAGTAACTAATGACACCAAAACCTCAATCATAGCCTTAGTTTAGAATGATTAAAGATGCTAATTAATTAGCTCTAAGCGAACGTGAAATCAACCGGATTTAGCACAGAACAATCCACTAATAAAAATCATAGACAGCTCGTGAACAGAAAACCTACGAAGTGAGGCTTGTCGGTCAAAGCAGATCTAAGAGAACTTCCATGATTTCTGGAGCAATATTTCTGGAGCAAAGTACTGATAAATGATATTTAATTAATAATTTGATTATCCTTTCTCTGCGATATTACTATAGTTAACTGCTTGCTTTCATATAGATATATGCTTTAGAGTAACATGGTTAGAAATTATTTTTTATCATACTTGATTACGTATCAATTTATAATATATGTTGGCTAAAGTAGTTAGCTAGCTAGCATACATAATTAACTTGCTGCTATGCTTATTTCTCGATCCGAAAAAACAAACAAACAAACAAACAAACTTGCTGATATGTTTTAGTGCATAAGACAATATAAATTCAATTATTAATACTTGATTTTGAAAGATGGTGCAAATCTGACAAGAGTGCTCGAACTAATAAGAACAGGATTATGAGATACAAGACAAAGTAGGATGATATGGATGGTGAGATCTCAAGATGTCATATACAGATAATCAATAATCAAGATAGAGATTACTTGCTATGGTTTCAGTGTCCATGTATAACTAAATGCTAAATGTGATCTTAATTAATATAAAATATTTCTAATCTTTATGGTATCCTAAAATTCAATTGGATTAAGGTAACAGCGTAGTAAGGTTAAGACAAATTATTGTCTTTATCATATCTTAAGTATCACCCATTTGTGAACATTTAAGAAACTCCAAAAAAAAAAAAAATCATCTTGTACTTTTTTAAAGGTAAGAACGCTGCTTGGTAGCTTGTTTTATTGGAGTGAAAAATATCACGTTCCTGTTTTTTTTTTAAATAAAAGTGACCGAGGTCACCAGTTTCATTAATGAAAAATTAACAAAACATAAAGTAAGTAAGATTTTTGAGTCTCTTTGTTTGTGGCTTTGAGAACTTCTTTATTGTGTATTTTTCTATATGTATTTTGCTTGCCACTACTGTCCATCCCGACCCTCATAAAAACGGCCAGAAGAGAGAAACAAGATTAAAAAAAACTAAGAAAGATTTTTTTTTTTACCGGTATGTTTTATTTCACTGTTTGCATCTGAATTCAATGGAGAAGCCATTTGGGTTTTTGTTAATTTAGTGTTATTGATGTAAATGAGTTTGTGTTGCTAGGCAGTGAAATGAACATGAAAATGGTGAGTTCACCACTATACAGTTGCGCCTCACGATACCTTTCAAATATGGCTTTTACCAATTGATTTTCCCTAAATGTAACGAAGTTAAAAAAAGATCAATAGCAAATTATCTAATTTTATATGCATGGTCAAAATGTTGGTGAATCTAATGGGCGGATCAAGAGATGAATTGGAGATGAATACATTTTCTTATAAAAACTCACAAGATGTCATGTATGGAGAAAAAAACTACAAGAACACAACCTGGATGCAAGATAAGAAAGGATGAAGAAGAAGTTAAAGCAGTTTAAAGTTCAGAAAAGTTAAAAGTCGAAAACGATGACTAACCTACCCAAAAATAAGACAATATGAGTTTTGGATATATTATTTTGTTCGTTTTATATTTCTTTTTTGAAATTCTCTTTAAAGTAGAAGACTAATCATAGTGATTTCATTGAAACTATTGAGGCTTGTTGGTGAAAAGGGTTTAAATAGGGTTTTAAGATGTATTTTGCAGTTTCTGTTTTCTTTCCATTTATATTATATGAAGTTTGAATATTGAATATTTAGTCATAACAATTAAACAATAATATATGTTTAATTATTTATGTATATGTACATGTGCGATGTGAAGAACAAGTGGTTAACATCTCTACATGAGATAGTGAGAAGATGTTTGAATTGTCCAACATTCATCAAGTATTGGAGAATCTTAATAATGAAATATTGGATGCTTATTTGATATTGTAGGACATATTTTTGTATAGAAGTACATTTTCAATGTATAGTACTTTTATGTGCCATGGTGAAACATATACTTTTGGTGTATTCTTCCAATCCATAACAATTGATATTGGTGCTACCATTGTCTTCACATTTAAACTTTGAAGGATTAATTTGAGCAGATTAAATATATTCTTCCAGATGGTAAACCATGATTAGAAAATGTTTAGAATTTGATAAATCCTATGTACATATGCTTAGTTCCATTTTATGCATGTGGTTGGTAAGCTATGTTGAAATAGAGGAGAATATTGATGTGGTCAGTTTTGGCATATTTACATTAGACTACTCCATGACATTTAGTAATACAAATTAATATATGCATAATTTAGATGTAATTATATTTATATTAGTCTAAACAAAACTGTAGAAATTTGAATTTGTGCTTATTTTACGCATTAAAGTTTTTTAAAATTTTTTTTTAGATAAAATAACAAATTTGAATTTGAATTAACTAACAGTTTTACAATTAAAAATAGTTTAAAGTTTTTAGATATATATTGATTGAATATTTTTCAAACCAATAAAAGATTTTAAAGTACTATGAGAATGTACAAGTCAAGATAATGATAAGAAATATAAGTTTCCTTTTTATTTGAAAAGATTTTATTTGTAAATAAAATAACTAATTTGAATTTGAATGAACTAACAATTTTACTATTAAAAATAGTTTAAAGTTTTCAGATATATATTGATTGAATGTTTTCAACCAATAAAAGATTTGTTTTACTAATTTCAACAACTTTTTTTCTTGCAAATTTACTCCTATAAAAGCAACATATAAGACTAGACTGTGAACGCACAGAACCATAATCTTCTTCTTCTTCTTCTTTTTTGTTGGACTGCGGAACATCAAGAGAGAAAATGAACGATCGCCATAATAGGTGATTAATTCTTCGTTAATCATGCTGATTTTATTTCTTTATCTAGATTCTCTTTTGTTGAAGTGGTACTTCGATTAGGTATCATTAGAGTACCCTCCAGAATAATCAAACAAAGATCAATTAAAACATCATTATGTTCAAAAATAAACTTATTAATAATTATATTTTTTGCAGATTCTCTATATCAATGGACAATTCTCACTATGAATACTTCTCTATCAATTCCTTGTAAGAAAATCAACAATTGTTGACTATTAAAGTTTTAATTACGAAATATTATGATGTGAAAGAATACAAAACAGTAAAGGCATAGGAAAATTCTCAAAAGTGGACTTACGGATGATGAGGTAAGATACTTTAAATATTGTTGAAATATTCATACATAAACATACATAAATAATTATTATTACTAAATTTTCATCTTTTGTAGGGAACTAGAATACTGACGATAATGTTTAATGAATCGGTGGAAGCGTTCCAACATACGTTTGAGGAGCATAAAACTTAGTTAATTTCTAATGGAATACTAAAAAATGTTGAAAAAAGATATAACCCAATGCACGATAAATTTGACATCATTTTGACGTTGGGAAGTGTTGTAGATGAAGTTGAGAAAGATCTTATCATTGATAAGGATATGTACAAATTCTCAACTGTAGACGAATTTCAAAGTACATCTTCTACTATCTTTAAAGGTAAAAAATTATGTTTACCTTTGGATACCCTAGCTCCAGACGTTGCACCATCTCAAATCGATCTCAGGTATAATATTTTCCTAACTTGGTGATCACTGAACTTTCAGAAGCTCTAAATAAACACAGTTGGTTTACTGGTTTTGATATTGTTGATGAGCTACCCCTTAAAATTTCGCTTCAACAATGGATCAAACAAGCTAAGGATGCTCAAGCAATAGTTTTCATTGCAGGTTCCATTATAAAGCATTCGCGATATTTTTCAGTCTTTTCTAATCTCAACTCTTGATTCATATTAGTTTTGCATGTTAATAGTGGGTATTTGGCTCCTCTGCTGTTGCAATTATTATTGCAAGTTGTTAGTGTAGGTGCCCTAGAGGCAATACAATGATATCATGTAATCAGTATTATTGATATTATGTTCTATTTGATTATATTAATAATTTATTATGCTTCGTATTTACTGCGTTATTTAGCATGATAAATGTCCTTAGATTATTAATACGAACTATATGAACATGAGATTATATATAGTATAATAATCTTAAATGTCCCTAGTCGAGTATTATTATTATTAGGACAGTAATAATACATTGAGACTAGTATGTTGATTGATTGATGACCACCTCTCATGGGTCATTAGTATAGAGATACTAAAATCAATACATAGGTAAATGTAAGAGTACATTGTACTGGACAGACCCACTGTGAGATTCAACATGGAATAAATAAATAAGTGTCATAAGTAATCTCACTGTGATAATGGTGTAATGGTCCTCTGACCTGAAATCATTATATTTCTACACGAGAATTAATGTACTTTGATTCTATCAAAAGTTATCTTTAATCGGGTAATGATAAAGATAGTATTGGGTTCATTATGAATCGTGTGAGAAATGTGAATGATCTAGATGGAATTTAACCCTCCTAATTTTAGGAGCGATATTATCGGCCTCTTGTTTGAGTGAGACTATGAAATGCATAGCCATGCTCAAATATTGATTTGTTTGAATAGTCTACTCATCGATCAAGAAAATAAAGATTAAATTATTAAGAGGATGACACGAACCATGCCTCTAGTTTAATCTATAATATCAAGGTTAAAAGGATTATATTACATGGAGACATTAGTCACGAAAGGTTTAATTGAATCACCAATTATTATTATTACTTGGGTAGCAATGATGTATTACTAGATGCCGCTCATTGTTTATAATTTTATTATTAGATAATAAAATTATTGCCAACGTAATAATAACCTAAAGGGTCACACACTTAGAACGTTTAAAAGGAGTTTTAATTTAAATTCGGAATTTAAATTAAATGATTCGAAATTAGTTATTTAATTAATTGAGTTGGACTTAATTAATTAAAGTATAATTCGAATTTAAATGATAAAACCAAATCAGATTGGTCTTAACAGAAGCCAAACTGATTACGGTTAAGCCCACCTCATTCTCTCTTATAAATACATAGAGATGTATTGGTTTAGGGTTCATCTTTTGGCAACTTAGTTTTCCAAAGAAACCCTAGCCGCTCCAATTGTTGAGAGGCAAGAGGAAAAACCCTAGCCGCTCCAATTGTTGAGAGGCAAGAGAGAGAGAGAGATAGAGGCAAGCTTCATCGGCTAGTACCGGCTCCCTTGATCGTTGGACGATCGGACGTTCGTGTGGACTGCTTTAGAGACGCGGATCTTGCTACAAGGGTTGCGTGGTGATTGAGGACCTCCATCTTTCAGCCTTCGTAAAGCTCCTAAAAGGTAAAATTTCGTTTCTCCATAATCAGCCATGTCTTGTACACAGATCCTAGGGTTAGGGTTTCGGATTTTTATCTATGTTTTTCGCTGCATTTGTGCCCCGAATCCCTTCACAAGTTGCATGCATGTCACTGCAACCAAAATCCCCCTGTAGGTGGTGGATGATACAAGTTACAACTAAGTAGTAAAAGTTGTAAAAGGGTTGCATATTGAAACTTGAAGTTGCAAATGAAATTTTGTCTAGCAAAGGTTTTGGAGGGGCAAAAATTATTGTCTTTGGTTTAAAAACTGCTTCTAATGTGGTGTGAAGGAATGTAATTGGGGTGAGAAAACATCCAACTTAGGTTCAATAACCACTTTATATAGTTTCTTATAAATAAAAACTTAGAATTTCGCTTCTATACGTATTGGCGAGTGTTAGGATCATAGATTGAAACATATCCAGTTATCCAGAAAAGGACTTGTACATCAGAGGTTTTGGTCCTTATAATGAACCCAAGAATTTGGTATAAAAGCTTGTAGTTAACAACGACCCTTGGTTAGGGTTTATCAATACATGTGCACAATTAATTGAAAGTTTGTACGTCATGATGGATTGCAACTTCTTGGCATGAGGGTCGTTTAGGAGCACGATCATAATGCAAAACTAAACACTAATATTATCTTCATGATTTGTGATTTACTTGTATCTTACAATTAAAGATTGGTTAAGATTAATTGATACATTGATTAGAAATCTTTACCTAGGTACCAATTTCCCCAATGTGATGCAGATTTTTCCATAACAAACAATTATATCATGCTACTTTGTGCTATGGCACGGATTACCCGAGTTGTCCTGCAAATAACTATATACCAATATTGCAAACAGTATTTGATACTCACTATATTACCTGAGCTGTCCTAACTTCTCTGTCTGAATTAGAACATTCATATGGTCGGTCATTGTTCAGAGGTTGAGTAAGCTAGGACTATTATAATATCCCCTCCTCCTATCCTGGAAAAAAAAACTCTTTTGGGTATCTTGCCGCTTATGTATCTTATATTAAGATCAGTAGTACCCCTGAAATGTGTTACCTCTTTTTTTTCAAAGAAACTGGAACTTGTCTAATTCCTTAAACTTTTGGTGCTCAATTTGTAGGCCGAGAATCTGAAAGATGCTGTGACATATGCTCAAGCTCAGCTGGTTAGATATATTAATTTGAAATCATTTGCTGATTTGGGAGGTATAATTTGAAATCACTTGCTGATGTTAAGTTTGATGAGTAGTGGCCAAAGGGAGGCTTTCTTTCTTCACAAAGAACTACACAACACTGGAAGGGTCAAAAGGGGTTAATCATTGAGAATTCAGCACTCTCTCTTCTTACCAATTTGTTTCAGCAAATCCGGTAGCATGGGTTGGCGTAAAGCAGGCCCAGTCACGTGTACAGTTAGCAAAAAGTTATATTCATTTTGTTCTCAGTAATCCTGGGTAAGGCCCAACAGCTTAGTGTAATATCTCTGTTGTACCCATGATTTTAGACAGTTGGATATCCTTGTATCATAATAATATTACTGTTTTGGTGAAGAGCATGTGTAACCGCTAAATCTGGTGTGGGGGCAAACAGATAGTATTTGTGGATTCTTGGAAAACTTGAATAGCAAACCTGAAACCAGTTCCGCCGGAGTTTGATCGTTGACTCCCGCCGTTCACCTGCAAAAAGTGCGAGACACCGGGGTTGATCCCGGCGACGCACCCTCCGACGCTCAAGTCAGTAATCAGGAATGATTATGAAAGAGCGTAAATTGGCAAAAGATTGTACCTCTTAATGGTGGTGGATGGGGGGTATTTATAGTCGCCTTGGGGATCAGATTAGGAATGTAATCCCTGTGATCAGATAAGGAATGTAATCCCTAATTCCCAGTGAGAGGATAAATATGAATCAGGGCCGTTAATTAGAATTAATCAGAAACCCTAATTCTACCCTGCTGGACTGGGTTCGCTGCGGGTTGAAACTCACACCCAGTTGAGACGGATCTGTTTTATGGGTTATTGGGCTTTGAATAAAGACCCAGTTCCCCTTTCAGACCCATTTGTAGGTGAAATTACCATTTTACCCCTAGGCTTTGAGATCCGTGCTCGATTTGGACGATCCCGATTTAACCCTATTTTTAGCCATATCACGAGCCCCCCACTCCCGAAGACTGAGCTTGATCAGCCTTTGAGAAGTAGTTTTACTGTTTCCATGGCTTGCGGGGTTGTATCGGAGTCCAATGGGGAGTTTCGAATCTTTGTATGAGGCATTATGGTGATTTTCTGGGTTAGTTGCGTGCTCTAAGCTGTTTTAGAGCTCCTCCGATCTGCTGGCATTTTTCCTTAATTTTTACCTATTCTTCGGATTACTTACGAAGTGTTGATTCGTCGTCCGGGGGTCTTAATCAACCATTCTAGGCAATAATTACTTATTTCAGGGGCTCAAAATATTTCTCCGAATTTATAATTATTTCTTAAAATTTTAAACTAATTTCCCCAAATTTTTAATCATTTTTTCGCAATTTTTAAATAAATAAAACGGTTTTAATAAATAAAAATTAATTTATAATACCGAATTATGACGTGGCGCGATCTGGACCCTTTATCGCCACCGAGCGCACTTTTCTGGGGGATCGGACGATCTGTATGGGTCGGCTAGTATTTTCTTCGTATGTGGAGGTCGGTGCCTTGGTACCTCGGCTCGACTCCTCGGCAGCTCGGCTCGGAGCGTTGGGATCTGCCGAGCTATGTGGCACGATCCTGAGCATCCATCACGGCGCGAATCACGAGGATGGGGTTCAGATCACGAGAAAACATTATTTTGTCGTTTTGTGGGCGTGGCGCGATCTAAGCCGTCCATCAAATTTTGACACGAATTTTGGAACGTTCCGACAGTGAATCTGGCTCGGCAGAATTTTTCTCCATTGGTGGAGGTCGGTACCTCGGCACCTCGGCACCTCGGCTCGACTCCTTTTGCAGCTCGACTCGGAGCGCTGGTATCTGCCAAGCTACGTGGCACGATCCTGATCGTCCATCACGGCGCGGATCACGAGGACGTGGTTCAGATCACGAGAAAACGTTATCTTGTCGTTTTGTGGGCGTGGCGCGATCTGATCCGTCCATCAAGTTTTGACACGAATTTTGGAACGATCCGACGGTGACTCTGGCTCGGCAGAATTTTTCTCCATATGTGGAGGTCGGTACCTCGGCACCTCGGCTCGGTTAGAATGGCAGTTCGGTGGCACGTCAAGGCGTTGATTGCCGAGGGGTGGAGTTAAGTGTTTTGACGAGTTCTTGTCTTGAACCGTCGCTACCCTCCGACCCAGTAGCTCGGTTGCTTAGCCAAGCTATTTGGTACCTCGGCTATGCACCCCTGTGGCCGGCAGCTCGGAAGGAACGCGTGGCTAGATCTGGAGCGTTCATCACGGTGTAACTCCTGTTTCCCTGTATTTGTATTTTTATACTGTATTTTGCCTCATTGTACTCTCGTCTATTTGAGATCCTGTAATTTGTTTTAGATTGAATAAAATCGTTATTTTTTGTCTCGACTCAATTTTTGGTCCTTTTATCGAATTCATTTGTGTGCACTCTGTGTGTTCTTCATGAAGAATTGACCATTTCTTCTCATTTATCTCTTTAATCCCCATTTTAATACAATTTGACCAATTCTCCAGTTGGATCCTATTCAATTCGGATACCCTAATACCCAAAACCCAAACCCTATACTATTTAAACCCTAAACACCCTAACCCTAACAAAAAACCTACTGTTCTACCCTAACAAACCCGCCGCTCCTTCCTGTATCCCTCCCCTTCTCCTTCGCATCAGTCGAAACCAAATCGGTTTCACCTCCACCATCATTCTCCATCGAACCCCGCTCACCTCATCGGCCTCCGATCACCACCATCCCCTTCAACATCCCCACCTAGTCGCCTGTGCCTCGCCAACCCTGCAACCCCACCGCCATTACCCAATTCCCGAACCCATCATCTCCCTCCGCCATTCCATCGTCGTCGTCCCCATTAACCCATCCCCTCCATCGTCTTCGATCGCCACCGCCAGCCTCGCCACACCCAACACCTCTCCGACCTCCGTTCGCGCTGCCAACACCCTGAACCCAATCCCCATCCTCCGACTCCTCCCCTATTCGAACCCAAAAAAAACAGGGCATTGCCGCTGTCGCGCCACCAGTCGCTTCCCGACCAGTCGCGCCGCCGTCGTCGCTGTTATGCCGTCGCCTCGTCACCGTCAAAGAACCCCGCCATCGCACCTTCCCTCTCTCTCGCTCGCTGATTCGTCGAAGAAGAGAACGAAGGAGAAGAATGGAGGAGTTGGGCGGGATTCGATCTCAGCCATAGGATCGTGCCAAGATTCGTGCCACTCAGCCTGATCTGATCGCTGTCCCGTATTCACCTACAGCAGATCTCAAAATGCTATTCCGTGTTCTGGCCCAGATCTGCTGTAAGGAAGCTTCCTGATTCGCTGGTTTTGGTGTTCCGTGTTTTGGCGCGCCAGATCCCAGATCGTTGTGGGCTATTTTGGGGTGATCTGGTGTGGGGAAATTCGCGCTACTGTTGGATTTTCGCACGCGCTTCACACGTGCTTCTGGGAGACTTCGCCCGGGAATTTTTCGATCCAATTTTCTTCAACAATCGGATCTACCGTCGTCAATTAAGGCAAGTATTCCTCTTGTACACATTTTTGTTCTAGTACAAGCATTCCTTGAAAATACTACAGATAGTTAGAAATTGTGACTCATTGACTGTCGTTATTGATCAATTATTAAACCTCCTCAATTTCATAATCTTAAGAGTCACAATAATTTCATTGTATTATATTACAACTACTTGGACTCATTTTACCCCCTGAACACATGGACACATGAAAATAAGGAGCCCTAGATTTGTAGACATATGTTATATCTTGTATTTGATGAACTTGCACCCTTTTGTCTTGAAAAACAATTATCACTTGCTGTTTTGACAACCATTACCCTGTATTTATAGCACCCATTAACCTAGACGCCTAATAACAAGATTTCATGTAACCTATACACGTAATACATTCCCACATGTTGCTGTCCTGAGTCTTACTATGCTGTTTTGATCCCCTTTAACATCAGAATTAGAACCCGAGCCCTGAACAGTAAATGTAGCTCTAGATGTCTAGATGTCAATAGCCTCCGAAATTTTCGAATTTGGAGTTGCGGTCTAGGAGTTATTGCAGTTTTACTGCAGCTGTGTCGGTAGACGCAGATTCGCAAAACTGTTGCACACCTTTACTTTGCGAATTAATTTAACTATGTTAACAGCAAACGTTTGACTTGAAATTTTATATGCGGTTGCTGGACACCCTATAGGACATACCCAATTTTTCTTAGAATTAATTAACGATATTTCGACCCTGTTTCACATGTTTAAACTTCGATTCATAAATTCTGCCTGAACACATTAATTATGTAATTCGCTGGACACATGTTCCCACCACTTTCTCGTACCTTGTTTCACACACTTGCGTGCATGCTTGATAAGAATTAATAAAAGTAACAAGCCGGGGTTAAGGGAAATACCATAGTAGTGGACAATATAGGTAAGTGTACTCGGAAGGGGGCCCGTGTTTCCCATAATATTATGTTAAATGGAACTAAGTGTCCCGTAGAACTAAGTGCCACGTCATGGTGATGGGGGCCACCTCTAAAGCCCATTATATGATTACATGATATATATTTGAGATCACATGGAACTAAGTGCCACGTAGAACTAAGTGCCACGTCATGGTGACGGGGGCAACCTCTAGAACCTACGGGGGCCACCTCTAGAGCCCATGGTTTGATCACTTGCTTGATACTTGATACCTGAGTACACCACCCTATAAACTCCATTACTAGGCCTAAACGAAATTGATTTGACTGTAGCAACCATGTAGTAAAAAGATGGATGCATGAAATGCTACCTAGATAGTAATAACTACAAGACTTGAACATGAAACATGCTTACACGATACTTGACTACTTGATACTTGGAACTTGACACATGAAACCCGATACATGAAACTTGAACTGGATACATGTTACTTGATACTTGATAACTTGTTACTTGATACTTGACAACTTGTTACTTGATACTTGACAACTTGTTACTTGATACTTGACAACTTGATACTTGAGACCTGACAACTTGACACTAGACTTGAGACTTGATACCTGACACTTGAACTAGATGCCTGTCACTTGAGGTTAGATACCCTATGTGTTCACTTGTCACTTGTTTTACCACTAGTATTTGTTATCCAGCCTGTTTACTTGAGTTATCCTTCTTGTTAGCTAGTTCTTGGTTCTTTCCACTACTTGTTATATCTCTGTTACATTCTTGATTCCAATTCCCCATTACTTGTACTCGTTTTTACTATTTGTGGCCCTAGCTTGCACTAAGGCCATTTTCTCTTGTTTTTCCTTGTTTTCCCTTTTTATTTGTTAAGCAGACTTTGGAGACGAGCTACCTGCTGGGATTGGTGAGCAGAAATTTTAGCTTTCAAGTGGAGGCAGGACTTGTTTAGATTAATTATTTTTCTTGAATTATTTATTCTTGCTACTTAAGACTTGTAACGGGCTACGTTCCCGAGTTTTACCTTTTGTTTCAGACATTGAAAACATTTTGAATATTATTGATGTTTAAATTGTTTTCTGTTGCTTAATAAATTATTCATGCATGCTTGGTTGTAAATATATCTTGTTATATTCTTGTTGCGATGCTGAGTCGATCCTACAGCTTATGGATGATGTCAAAATCATTCGCTGGGCTTCGTCACGCGCTTGTATTCCATGTGTTTGGGAAGCGGGGCATGACACACGGTGTGAATCACAAGGACGGGGCTCAGATCACGAGAAAACGTTATCTTGTCGTTTTGTGGGCGTGGCGCGATCTGATCCGTCCATCAAGTTTCGACACGAATTTTGGAACGATCCGACGATGGTTCTGGCTCGGCAGAATTTTTCTCCATATATGGAGGTCGGTACCTCGGCACCTCGGCTCGGGTTAGAACGGCGGTTCGGTGGCATGTCGAGGCGTTGATTGCCGAGGGGTGGAGTTAAGTGTTTTGACGAGTTTTTGTCTTGAATCGTCGTGACTCTCCGTTTTGGCGTTTTGCCTTCTCTTAGTGGACCTTTAAATGCCTAAGTAAGCCCAAACGTCGCTTTGAGGTTATAAATTCTCACCCCCTTTACCCATTGGCTATTTCCCATTTTTACTTCCTAGTTTTTACTTTTACTCTCAGTTTGCTCTGCTAGCGGCGGTTTGTGCTCTAAGGTGGTTGCGCTAGCTGTCGCGTGGGCCAGGCAATTTCCGGTGAACTAATTCCGACCGTGAACGTCACTTCAAGGCTACGTCACATCAAGGTCAGTGTATTTGCTTTATACTTTTTTAGAGATGTCAAGGGTAAACTCGGGAAGTGAGGCCTCATCCTCGGACGATAGTAGCGCCGAGGGGAGGAGGCAAGTGGCGAGCCGGAGAAAGGGGAAGGAGGTGGTAGGACAGTCCATGGCCGAGGAGAAGAGGAAGAAGATTGTGGCCCGGTCTCCTGTAGTCGAGGAGATCATGGAGACTGAGAGGCGAGCCCCTGAGTCGGGCCGGCACCCTAGTGTGCTATCCGGCCATGCCGAAATTAGGCAGTACAAGGGTGATCTTCTGAAGAAGGCGATCGTTGGTAGGTCGGCAGTTTACGAGGAGAACAACCCGAGAGAGACTACCGAGGTGGAGGACATTGCCTTGGTATTATCTGAGAAGGACCTCCTCCGGATTAGAAAGGGGTTCCCATCCCTTCGGAGTACAAGCTGATCCTCCCCGGCCCTGGGATGCGGGCGAACTCCGAACTGTCGCCGGATACGTGTGTGTTCGACTTCGACTCTTTGAGCGCCGACTTGCTCTTCCCTCTGCATCTCTTCGTGTTAAGGGTCCTTCAGTGGTATTGTCTGGCACCGACCCAGTTTATGCCGAACACCTGGCGCCACGTGCTTGCCTTCTTGCTGCAGTGCCACGTCACCATGGTCGAGCCAGACATGGAGATCCTCCGGAGCCTGTATCGAATCCATCGGATGAATAAGGCCGAGCCTCGCTACTACCTGTCACCCCGGAAAGGCGTTAGGCACATAGAGAATCCGGATTCGATAAAAGGTTGGAAGGAGAAGTTTTTTCTGTTGAAGGGGCCCTCGACGCTGGACTTTCCGACTCGGTGGAAAGTAGAGGTGCCGAAGTTTGCAAGGATTGACCCGGTGCTGACTGCGGCCGAGGAGGAGGTGGCGGCGAAGCTCATTGCTCTCCCAATGTTGAGCTGGAGAGAAATGACCGAGGAGGTGCTACACGGGTCGGGCCTTAGTCCGATCGACCCGAGTATGCCCCTGACATCTTGTCGCATTTTTTTTCTTTAAGTTTCTTGTTCGTTTTTCTAACTTGTTGTTTGTTTTGTTGTTCGGAACAGAAGCGCAGAAGATGGATTTCATGGGGATGTTGAATAAGCGAGGAAAGGTTGCCGATGGTAGGAAGAGGAAAAGGACGGGCACTGGTCCTTCGTCCAGCCGCCCTACCCAGGCTCCCTCGGTAGTCGCCGACCCTACCCCTGCTACTCAAGCTCCATCGTCGGAGGTGGCTGTTCCCGCCGAACCCTCGGCTCCTGCTTCGTCTGCCGTGGTCGGTGAGACCTTCTCCGTCGCGGCGGTGCTGTCGCTCAAGGCCCTGCCTCTGACAACTCAGGCCGAGGAGATTCTGACCGAGCAGCACAAGAAGCTGTTCGTCCCCGACTGGCGGGTGAAGAACCATGACGGCTTCCTCGGTGACTCGCAGATGTGTATGCAGGTCGTGAAGCATCTCACGACCCCCAAGGACCGAGCTGCTCTGAAGGTGGGGACGACCGGCGACGACACCTATGAGGTCGCCCGGTCGCTTATGTTGGTAAGTCTTGATTTTCCCCTTTTTAAGAATTTTGCCTAAGTTCACAGCTCGGCTCTAACTCCTTCTTGCCACAGGCCACCTGTCACTTCGACCATCTTATTCAAGAGTTTGCCGACCAGGAGAGGGAACTGAAGGCCGCCTGTGACAAGGATAGGGCGGAGAAGGCGAGGGCAGTTAGGCAGCTCGAGGCGGAGTAATGCCGCTCGGATGGCTTGGCGGTTCGAGTCGCCGACCTCGAGGCGGACTTGGAGCGAATGAAGGAGCGGCTCGCCGCGGAGGTTGCCAAAGTCGCTAAGGCTGCCGAGGAGTTGGCAGAATCGGCGAAGGCCCTGGAGGTGGCGAAGGCGGAGAAGGACGCCGCAGCGGCAGTGATAAGGGCGGAAGTCGAAGCCGAGGCGAAGAAGCACATGGTTGGGAATATGGAGAAGTCCTACGCCAGGGTGCTCGACCATGTCCAGGCTCAGGTCCCTGGCTTTCAGAGAGTTGGGTACCGGCTGTGGCCTGGCGGCGAGGATGAAGGCGAAGAAGTTGAAGAAGATGACGATTGGGAAGAGGAGAATGAACCTCGGGATGGGGAGGTGCCAGCCGACCCCAAGACCTCGTCGGCCGATCCTCAAACCGAGGTGACGAGGGGCGAAGGGCCATCTGGCGAGGCGCCGGTATCTGAGCTGCTGCCCCAGGTGGATCCCTGATTTTTTTGCTTTTGTAATTTTTCTTTTTTGTGTAAGCCTTATAGCGGACTGGACACCGCTCTTTTGATGTGAATGAAAAGGCTTCATCTCAAATTTTTTTTTTTGAATTTGTCTAAGTGTCTGGCTCGAATATAGTCTTTGAATGTGATGCCCTCGTCTTTCAGATCGTCGAACTTGATTCGGACACCGCAGCAGCTCGGCGTCGTGCGGAACTGTTCAAGTGGTCTCGCGAAGCTCGTCTCGAGGGCGAGATCGAGCTGATCCGGAGAGTGCTGTTCAATGTGGAGAAGAAGAACAACGAGTTACTGGCCGAGGTGCATCACTTGCAGATAGCCGAGGTAGAACTCTCGGCTAAGGAGGAAGAGTTGGCTTCGGCGCTGGCCAAGCGAGACGAGCTTGCAATGAAGGTCGAGCAGTTGCAGAGGGTTACAGTCGACAAGAGCATCGAGGTGACCAATTTGCGTCGCATCATATCTGATAGTGCTGAGTACCCGGGCTTGGCAAAACTTCCTCGGCTCAAGATATCGGTGAAGGACGACACTTTGAAAGATAGGATCGTCGAACTCGAGGAGGAAGTCGCTCGTCTTAAGCCTCAGCCCGTGAGGATTAACGTCCGCAGCACCTCGTGTACCCGCGAGGAGTGCGAGCGAGGGATCTCTTTCTACGACCTCGCGACTCATCCTCCCATCACTGGTCGGACCGCGGCTGATGCCTAAAGTGGCGTAGCAGTTTCCTTGAGCGGAGCCTCAGTCGGAGCAACCGTTAGAGTTAGTGGCAAAGAGGCGTCTCGGTTCGTCAGCCTAGAGACGAGCTCGGAGTTTAAGCGACGCCGACCCCGAGTGTCTCTGAATCGGAATGTCCTCGTTCCGAAGAGGCGTTGAAAAGGTTGTATTGGGCTCTCGAGTTTTTGTAGCGCCTTTTTGTAGTAATCTTGCTTTGTAAAATTATTAAGTTGTTTTAATAAAATTGGAGTTCGTCTGCTCGCTATTGTGCCGTAGTTACTTTACTTTTGAAACGAACCATAAGAATCAAAAGTTAGCTCCTTTTATTCGTTCTAGCTGTAGAATTTTCGCTCTTGCTTGGGGTGTGCCGAAGTATTTTTGCTCTTCGACAGTTAGGTAGCTCGGATTTATGGCTGAGCTACATGGCTTAATCTGGCGGTGGATCATGATCATGGTGCGAATCACGAGACAAGAGGCTCAGATTCCGAGAAAATGTTATCTTGTCATTTTGTGGAGATGTGGCGCGATCTGAGCCGTGCATCATGTTCTAGTACGAATTTTGAGATAATCCGACGGTGAAACTGGTTCGGCGGCATTTTTTTCCATATGTGGAGGTCGGTACCTCGTCCACTCGGCTCGGTAACTCGGAGTGCTTAAGGAAGCGGAGTCGAGCCAAGTGTTGGACTTCGAACTCGTCGTTAGAGTTTGTTTCAACGGTTGTGCGAGCAATTCCGAATGGCGAACCACTTCTAGCTCGCTTAAGAGCGAGCTTGCGAAGTAGAGTCGAGCCAAGTGTTGGACTCCGAATCTCTTCGTTAGAGTTATTCAACGGTTGTGGGAGCAATTTCGAATGGCGAACCACTTCTAGCTCGCTTAAGAGCGAGCTTGCGAAGCGGAGTCGAGCCAAGTGTTGGACTCCGAACTCGTCGTTAGAGTTTGTTCAACGGTTGTGGGAGCAATTCCGAATGGCGAACCACTTCTAGCTCGCTTAAGAGCGAGCTTGCGAAGCAGAGTCGAGCCAAGTGTTAGACTCCGAACTTTTCGTTAGAGTTGTTCAATGGTTGTGGGAGCAATTCCGAACGGCGAACCAATTCTAGCTCGCTTAAGAGCGAGCTTGCGAAGCAGAGTCAAGCCAAGTGTTGGACTCCGAACTCGTCATTAGGGTGAAGAGTAAAAGCAGAGAGATAAAAGCAATTTTACAAGTAAAATATGAAAAAGCATTCTTTATTGACAACTAATAGTTGGCTGCTTCTAAGTTGCGAGCCGTTATTACATAGGAGAAATAAAGGGAAAAAATACAAGTAAAAGGAGAGGAACGGTTCGACATCCCAGAATACTTAGAGAGGCGTTAAAGCGCTCTCTTGGTATTTCAAAAGATGGTCGGCATTCCAAGTCCTGGGGATCTCTCTGCCTTTGAGGTCTTCTAGACGATATGTCCCGGGCCGAACCACTTTGGTGATCTTGTAGAGTCCCTCCCAATTTGGAGCTAGTTTACTCTTCTGACTAGGAAAAGAGATTGCTAACTTTCTGAGGACCAAGTCCCCTTCTTTGAGGTCGGTGGGACGGACTCTCTTATTGTACGCCAACTCGATCCTCCTCCGATAGCTCTGTTGGCGGATTGGCGCTCTTTCTCGTAGCTCGTTGATCAAGTCTAAGTTTGCCCAAAGTTCTCTGGCATTCTGTTCTTCTTCGTAGGCAACAAGGCGAGGAGAAGGTATGCCGACTTCCAATGGGATCACAGCCTCGGACCCATACGTGAGGTTGAATGGCGACTCTCTTGTGGGGGTCCGTTTCGTGGTGCGGTAGTTCCACAGCACGTTAGGGAGCTAATCGACCCATAGCCTTTAAGCACTTATTCAGCCTCTTCTTAATACCGGAGAGGATCTGTCGGTTAGCATTCTCCACTTGACCATTCTACTGTGGATGGGAGACGGAGGAGAAACGTTGTCGGATGGCGAGGTCTTCACATAGAGCTCGGAAGGCAGCCCCGGTAAATTGGGTTCCATTGTCTGTTATGAGGACTCGAGGGACACCGAATCGGCAGATAACGTTCTTCCAGAAGAACTGAAGTACTTTTTTCTTGGTGATTGTGGCCAAGGGCTCGGCCTCTATCCACTTCGAGAAGTAGTCGATTGCCACGACTAAGAATTTGAGCTGGTCGGGAGCTGGTGGAAATGGCCCTAGTAAATCTATCCCCCACATTGCAAAAGGGATAGGACTTGATAGGGAGGTGAGTCGAGCTTGTGGGAGGCGACAGACGTTGGAGTACTTCTGACAAGAGCTGCATTGCCGAACGTGCAGTTCAGCGTCTTGTAGGAGAGTGGGCCAGAAATATCCATAATTCAACACCTTCTGGGCTAGAGATCTGTACCATAAATGTGCCCTGCCGATGCCTTCATGGAGCTCTTGCAGGGCGTAATCGGCTTGTTCCGGGGAGAGGCATCTCAAATAAGGCATGTCGTCTACTTGTGTGAAGGCTGCCCTCGATAAGCGTGTACCTCTCTACTCGGGTTCTCACTCAGCGAGCTTCTTTAGGGTCTTCGGGGAGGAGCCCATCCCTTAGGAATTCTACCAGGGGTTTCATCCAATTATCTTGAAGCAGGACAGGTAGCGACTCCATCGAGTCGAAAGTTTCATCTTCTATACTTGGCTTCAGGAGCACCTCGATCAAGACGGTCTGCTCGAGACCTTGGAGGGAGGAGGAGGCTAGCTTGGAGAGGGCATCGGCTTGGGAATTCTCTTCTCGGGGGATTCGCTGGATGAGAACTTCTTCAAATAGGGCCATGAGATTCCTGACCTTGACTAGGTACTTAGCTATTCGGTCATCTCGTGCCTCGTACTCGCCTAGGACCTGATTTACGACCAGCTGAGAGTCGCTAAAGATCCGGAGACGCTGCGCCCCTGCCTTGCGAGCCATTCTGAGTCCGGCTATGAGTGCTTCATATTCTGCTTCATGGTTAGAGGTCTTGAAGTTGATGCGGAGGGAGTATTGGAGGACGAAATCATCTGGGCCGGCCAGAATGACCCCGACTCCGCTTCCCTCGTTACAAGAGGATCCATCTACGTAAGCTGACCAGACAGGCGGTCCCTTCATTGCTTGGCTGACCTCGGGGATGATACTCTCGACGAAGAATTCAGCTAAGGACTGAGCCTTGATTGCGGTCCGAGGCTGGTACGATATGTCGTGTTGGCTCAACTCGATAGACCACTTCATGAGGTGACCGGAGGTCTCCGGCTTGTGGAGGACTTGCTTCAGCGGTTGGTCGGTAAGAACGACCACCGAATAGGACTGGAAATATGGGCAAAGCTTTCTTGTGGCCATGACTAAGGCGTATGCCATCTTCTCTATCCTCGGGTAGCGGAGCTCGGCATCCCGAAGTACCTTGCTCACATAATAGATGGGCTTTTGAGTCTTATCTTCTTCCCTCACGAGGACGGCGCTGAGGTTCTACTCGGAGGCGGCTAAGTAGAGGTAGAGGGCTTCCCCGGGAACAAGTTTGCTGAGGAGAGGAGGATTGACTAGGTAAGCCTTCAGCTAGTCGAATGAGTCTTGTTGTTGCTGACTCCACTTGAAGCCTTTAACCCCCCTAAGAGCTTTGAAGAAGGGAAGACACTTCTCCCCTGACTTGGAAAGGAAGTGCCCTATGGCTGCAAGGTGACCCGTTAGCTTCTGAACCTCTTTAACATTCTTCGGGGGAGCCATGTCTAATATGGCTTTGATCATCTCGGGGTTGGCCTCGATTCCTCTTTGGCTGACCATGAAGCCTAGGAATTTCCCGGACGAGACTCCGAACGCACATTTGTTCGGATTGAGGCTCATATCGTGCTTCCTGAGTACATCGAACGCCTCTTGCAGATCGGCCACATGATCGGCCTCGTGGATGCTCTTCACAAGCATATCGTCAACATATACCTCCATATTTCGGCCGATCTGTGCTTGAAAAACCTTGTTGATGAGGCGTTGATAATTGACACCTGCATTCTTCAAACCGAAGGGCATTACCCTGTAGCAGTAGAGGCCCTGATCGGTTACAAAGGAGGTCTTCGGGATATCCGGGGAAAACATACGAATCTGATTGTAGCCTGAGAAGGCGTCCATGAAGCTGAGGAGTTCATGGCCCGAGGTGGCGTCAATCAAAGTATCGATGCTTGGAAGAGGGAATGGATCTTTGGGGCATGCCTTGTTGAGGTCGGTAAAGTCGATACAAATCCTCCAGGTCCCGTTGGACTTCTTCACCATCACTACATTCGAGAGCCATTCGGGATAATTGACCTCTTGTATGAACCGTGCCTTCAAGAGCTTGTCCACCTCCTCTTTTATAGCTTGCTGGTGCTCGGGAGCGAACTTGCGCATCTTCTGTTGGACCGGTTTGAACCCCGGAGCGATGCTGAGGTGGTGGACTAGAAACTCTTCGGAAATTCCAGGCATGTCAGCGGTCGACCAGGCAAAGAGGTCGCGGTTCTTTCTGATACATTGAACTATGTCCGAGCTTAGGGCAGATGGGAGGTTCTTGCTGATAAAGAACTTGCGGCTCTGATCCTGCTCAGCGAAGAGCACTTCCTCCAACTCATCCATCGGCTCGGACGTTGGCTGGACAACATCTTGGGGGATTTCAAGAGTTTTAAGGGAGAGGACAGGACCCATAGTAGAGGTCATGTAGTATCTGCAGGCCATTTCCTGACTGCCTCTTACTTCCCCTACTCCTTCCCGAGTGGGGAACTTCATCTTGAGGTGATAGGCGGAAGGGACGGCTTCGAGAGCAGCTAAGCTGGGCCGACCCAAAATGACATTATAAGTTGCAGGGACATCCACGACCATAAAGTCCATCGACTCCGTTCGGGTAGTAGGAGTTTTGCCAGCGGTTACGTCGAGGGTGATCACCCCTTCGATAGTCACTGGCACTCCCGTGAACCCATGGAGTGTGTAGCCGGCGGGTTTAAGTCTGTCTCGTGATAGCTTGAGGCCTTTGAAAGCGGCAAGGAAGAGGATGTTAACGGAGCTGCCAATGTCCACCAGGATCCTCTCCACTTTAAAGTTCGCCATATGGAGGTTGATGACAAGCGCATCACGATGGGGGGTTCGGACACCCTCAAGGTCATCATCTGAGAATGTGACGGGTACTCTGAGGCCTTTAGGAGGAGGTGTGGCGCGAACCAAATTAACTTCCCTTAGAAACGCCTTTCGAGAGGAGTTGGAGGAGCCCCCCATTGGGCCCCCACGAATGAGGTGTAGGACACGCTCCTCTTCAAATTCGGGCGTTTCATCGCGTTCAGGACGCTTGTTAGCCCCCCAAGGCGGGGGAGGAAGATCGGCTCGGTCCTTTCTCACGAACCTGGTCAACTGCCCCCTCTAGATGAGGGCTTCTATCTCGTTCTTCAGGGCCCGGCAATCATTGGTGTTGTGGCCATGGTCCCGGTGATAGCGGCACCACTTCTCTTTGTCCCTCTTCTTGCCAGGGGTATTCATTTTTGGCACAGGAGGTATCACCCCCTCCTTCTCGACTTCCATGAGAATTGTGAAAATGTTGGCATTAAGAGGAGTGAACTTTTCAAATCTGAGGGGCGGTCGGCGCTGACCGCCATTGTCTTTCTGAAGCTTCTTGACCCCTTCTTCAGTTACCTTTCTTTTGGTCCCGGAGGTAGACCCTCCGAAGCCCGGGAGGTATTCGGCTTCTTCGGCCCGAATGTACTTCTCGCTCCTAAGAAGGAGGTCGGCAAAATTATGCGAAGGCTTCTTGGCGAGGGAGGAGTGGAGGTTAGAGTTGAGGATATTTGATTGGAAGGCGGCCGCAGCAACTGACTGGTCGAGGGAGGAGATGAATCTTACCTCTGCAGTGAACCTCCTCACGTAGTCTCTCAATTTCTCTCCCTTCTCCTAGCGGAGCTGGAGTAACGAGATGCTGGTCTTCTCCGTGCGTCTGCTACTCACAAAATGAGTGATGAAGAGGGTCTCGAACTGTTCGAAGGAGAATATGGAGGACGGGGCGAGGCGGGAGTACCATTCCCGAGCCGAACCCTTAAGAGTGGCGGGGAAGGTCTTGCACAGCAAGGCATCGGAAGCTTGGTGGATTAGCATGAGAGTTTTAAAGCTTTCGATGTGGTCCACGGGGTCTGACTCCCCCGAGTAAGTTTCGAACTGTAGGGGTTTGAAACCTCTTGGAATTGGAGCCTCCATGATGGTTTAGGAAAAGGGAGGTCTGCTCAGGCAGATGGTTCTTCCTCTTAACTCCTCATCCTTGTCTATTTAGCTGATGCGCCTCTCCATCTCGCGGAGACGGCGGTAAAGAGCATCGTCCCTCCGACGGTAGTCAAACGAGCCCCTGGACTCGTCTTCATAGGAAGGGGAGCGGGGACTATGGCGACAGTAACCCTGGAAGCGGCGAGGACTAGGAATATGCTGTTGGTCGTTAGAAGCCGGAGAAGGAGTTATGGACCGATGGTGAGGACTTTGGACCCATGGGGGAGTAGGAACCCTTTGGGTATTATTGTTGTTGGGTCGGAGGTTGAGAGCTTGCAACACCGCTGCTTGGAATTGCTGGAACTCGGCACGGGTGATGGGTGCCTCATCGTTCCTCGGATGTTGCCGACCGGCAGGGGAATAGGGTCTTTTCCTGTGATGCTCGGGGTACTCTTTCTGCCCTCTTCGGGTAGGGGACCTTCTGTAGTCTCGACGCTGAGGAGATCGCTCATCCGGACGTTGTTGGCGGGAGGCTCCCTCTCGGGCCCACTTTCATCCCGACGGCGGCGAAGATCCTCATCCTTCTGCTAATTGAGGATGGTATTGCGAAGGTCGGAAGCTCGGGGATTGTGGGAGGCCATAGAATCCGTAGAGGCATTGTGTATTGAGACGTGGTCCTGATGGAGAGGTTGTTTCTGCGGGTTGGGACGCGAGGCCCCTGCACTGGCATTTTGAGGACCGGGGGGACCCTTAGGAGGTTGCTGATTCTGAAGAGGAGGCTGGTCCTGTTGGAGAGGGTCCTCAACTTGAGGAGGAAGTTGCCCCTGCTGCTGAGCGGGTTGGAAGGGGACTTCTTGTTGCTAATCAACGGGGTTGGATCCACGGTTGGACCCTCTGGATCTTACTTTCCTAGGAGGCATGGCTGGAGAAGATCTGACCAATGGGAAGAGGGGAGGCTGCTATTCGTTTGATTCCCACAGACGGCGCCAATCTGTTACCGCTAAATCTGGTGTGGGGACAAACAGATAGTATTTGTGGATTCTTGGAAAACTTGAATAGCAAACCTGAAACCTGTTCCGCCGGAGTTTCACCGTTGACTCCCGCCGTTCACCTGCAAAGAGTGCGAGACACCGGCGACGATCCCGGCGATGCACCCTCCGACGCTCAAGTCAGTAATCAGGAATGATTATGAAAGAGCGTAAATTGGCAAAAGATTGATTACCTCTTAATGGTGGTGGATGGGGGGTATTTATAGTCGCCTTGGGGATCAGATTAGGAATGTAATTCCTGTGATCAGATAAGGAATGTAATCCCTAATTCCCAATGAGAGGATAGATATGAATCAGGGTCGTTGATTAGAATTAATCAGAAACCCTAATTCTTCCCTGCTGGACTGGGTTCGCTGCGGGTTGAAACCCGCACCCAGTTGAGATAGATCCGTTTTATGGGTTATTGGGCTTTGAATAAAGACCCAGTTTCCCTTTCAGACCCATTTGTAGGTGAAATTACCATTTTACCCCTAGGCTTTGAGATCCGTGCTCGATTTGGACGATCCCGATTTAACCCCATTTTTAGCCATATCAGCATGTAATGGAAGTGAACATTTATTCTGGAAAACAGAAATACAATATGTCTATCAAATATTTCTGGCTATGAAAACTTACCCATTTGTTTTGCATTGAATCTAATTGCCTAAACTTGTCGCAGCTGACTTAAAAATCAATAGTTCCTCTGTCTATAATTTGAGCTGCGGACTTAAAATGGATAGTTCCACTGTTCTATGTTTTGAGCAACAATAAAAATACTAATTAACCAAGCGTGTCCCTTGCGTTGCAAATGTTTGTTCGTGCAAAGAGAACAAGAAAATTAACTTTGAAGGTTTCTTTGAATAATGTTTAGAGATCTTCATGTGAAGTAAACATGACAGGCAGAGAGGCACCCCCCACAAAACACATCATGCTTGGGGAATGAAGCCAGCAAACAATGAGACGAGAAAGTACTCTTTAAACATAATAAATTGTAATGATTTTCAGCGGGGAAATCATTCAGCAAGTAAAAAAACTCCCTCTTCTTGAATTCTATTACCACCTTTATCATTTTTAATGATCATTCTTTCCCTGAAAATCAAACAACTAATTGCAGTGTTACAAATACATGAAATTGCTATACCTATAAACATATTTTGGCAGCATTGGTCCATTTCTCTATGAAGTAGTATGGCACCAATAAACGATAACTTGAGCAGCTATTCTTGGGATATTAAAAACTGATTCTGGTTCAGCTCTACTTAATGTCCGTTCACACCAGTTGCATTTTGTATGAACTCTTTAATATCAAAAGCATCAGCTATTTTCTTTGAGATGACACCCTGAAACAGAGCATGAAGAGAATAAAGAGAATGTAAGTTTGTAAGTTGGATCCATATTACAGTAAAGTTAATTGAAGAAAGACTTCTACCAATTGAACATCAAAATAGAAATATCTACATGGATAAACATCAAACAAAATTCTTGTAAACAAAAAGCATTATTCTATACAAGCTTCTGGCAACTATACAATCTGTTAACAAAATTCTTGTAAACAAAATGCATTATGCTATACAATCTGTTAACAAAAATATTACACTTCAGGCAGTTATACAAGCTTGTGCCAACTTTTTTTTACATTCAAGCTATAGAACGTTCAGACATTTTTGTCTACATTTCATCCCTAGCTGGTAAACAAAATGCATTATGCAACCTAAAAACAGAATTACAAACTAAGGATGCAATTTATGCAGAAACAGCAATGTAGATTGACATAAACTCCCACTCATCACCCTCACTCATCAAACTGCTGCTGCTGCTTGCAACCTCCCACTCTTCAACTTTGCCTCTGCTTTCACCACTGCTGCTGCCTGCAACCTCTCACTCTCCAACTTCATGGCTTGCATATGCTACAAAATATAGAAAACCATAAAAATGACTTTAGAGCATGATCTTGCAAGTGTTAACAGAGCATAGTTTCACAATGGTAGAAAATACAGGTAAAAAATGTAGGCTCAGAATTAAAGTGCATTGTTATGCAAATTTTCAATCAAGCATAAACGTATCAAATGCATAAAATTTGGAAGCACTATGGCTACATTATTATGCCATGCCTAATAGTTCAACCCAATTTGTTGCACCCCCCCCCCCCCCCCCCCCCCTCTTAAATATAAACAATGAAGGGACCAATGTAACAAAAAACCAAAAAAACTTGACAAGCTACTAAACAAAATGAGAGTGAGAGGTTGCAGACAGCAGATGAAGCAGTTCAAGTTAAGCTGCTAACAAAATGAGAGTGGGAAGTTGGCAGGCAGCAACGAAATGAGAGTGAGAGTGAGAGTTAAGCTGCTAAACAAAATGCATTATGCAGTGTAACAAAATTACATTCTAAGAATGCAATTTATGCAAAAACAGCAATGTAGACATAAACTCCCACTCATCACTCTCACTCTCATCACTCTCACTCGTCACTCTCCAATGTAACCAAAAAACAAACACTGGACAAGTTATTCAAATTGCCAGAATAACCCACATTCATTCAGTATGTGAAAATTTGTATATGCATTATTATGCATGTGTTTCAAATTATTCATCACTGCCTACAAACCTATTTTTTTACATACAATGGCAACACAATAATTTAAAAATTAACAGTGAAGAACACTTCCCTTAACCCATATAATCGGCATTGGCATCGGAACTTTCTTCGGTGGAAGAATTTTGGACCTCTTCTGCAGTGAACGCACTAAAAAAAATAATAATAAAGATGAGCGTGAGTGGACTTGGGGATGAGCAGGGGTAGGAAAAGATGCAAATAACCCTGGCCCAAAGTGAGAAGAGCGGGATGTTCTATCAGTCGTTAGATGGCAATTATGATCAAGTGCCAGATCTAACAGCTCTCGAGGAGTGCACACGGCTGTGTGCACTAGGCCAGTGCACTACCGAACACAGCTCTACATGAGCTCAGTTATTGATTTCTTTATTAGACCTCAACAATCTTTGCAATTAGAAACCATCCACATTTAGAATGTAATATAGACAAATATGCTAATTCTATGGACAAGTTATCGACTATGAAAATACTCAAATCATGTGCTTCTACATGAAAGTCTTAGTTAATGCATGCTCAATTTATATAATGTTAATCTCCCAAATCTTCTCACTTTGATGGGGTCTTTGGTTGTGTAGAAACTGCACAACTTCCCAAATAGAATCCTGCCAGTGACCCATTTGCAATTGTAGGGAAAGTTTGCAAGTTCAGAGTTCTGCAACCATTTTACAACTTTTCTTACTAAGCTGTAACTTGTACCATCCACCACCTACAGGGGGGTTTTGGTTGCAGTGACATGCATGCAACTTGCAATAATAATTGCAACAGCAGAGGAGCCAAACACCCACTATTAACATGCAAAACTAATATGAATCAAGAGTTGAGATTAGAAAAGACTGAAAAATATAGCGAATGCTTTTGAATGGAACCTGCAATGAAAACTATTGCTTGAGCATCCTTAGCTTGTTTGATCCATTGTTGAAAATTTAAGGGGTAGCTATCAACAATATCAAAACCAGTAAACCAACTGTGTTTATTTAGAGCTTCTGAAAGTTCAGTGATCACCAAGTTGGGAAAATATTATACCTGAGATCGATTTGAGATGGTCCAACGTCTGGAGCTAGGGTATCCAAAGGGAAACGTCGAGATCGATTCCAGCAGCGGTGAAGGGGATGCAATGGATTCGGAGCAAGGGTTTGGTGGATTTCGAGAGGAGATTCGTCGGGAGATCAGAGAGGGAGAGGGCCGAGAGATTAGAGAGATTGAGAGAGTCGATGAGTTGGGGGGTTTCGATTTGGGGACTCAGTCTATTTGGGGATTTCTTGTAGCTAGGGTTTTCGATTTTTGAGAAGGAGAGGGACGAAAGATGAGAGCGTGAGGAGGATGGGAGCGTGAGTCGATTTGGGGATTTTTTAGAGCTACGGTTTTTTCGATTTGGCGTGCGAGAGGGACAAAAGTGAGAGAGAGCGTGAGAAGGAGATGAGCATGAGTGGACTTGGGGATAAGGGGGGTAGGAAAAGACGCAAATAACCTTGGCCCAAATTGAGAAGAGCGGGATGTTCTATCAGCCGTTAGAAAGGTTCGGTTGAGCACTGGGCCAGTGCTCAATGCTGTGCGCACTCACGCTCATCCATCCGATCTGGATTTTGATCATGATGCAGATCTAAAGGCTCAGCCTCTCTCCCGCTCTTCCCACACTTATGGAGGGGTATTTTGGTATTTTACCCCTCCCGAAAGACTCTACCCTCTCTTTCTCTCTACCATTTCGATATGCTGCCCCTGCCCTCTCTTTCTCTCTACCTTCTCGATCGATCTGCCCCTTCCCCCCCCCCCCCCCCCAAAAAAAAACCCTAATCTCCTATCGTCACTGCATCGCTCGCCCAATCGAAACCCCCGACACTACTCGACGCTTCTTCCCGCCGCATGGTGCTGAGCTCCCCCAAAAATCAAAACCCTAACTTCCTCTTCTTCACTTCGGTGCTCGCCCAATCGAAACCCCCGACGCTACTCGATGCTACCGCGACGCTCCTTCCCGCGGAGCTCCCCCAAAATCGAAACACTAACTTTAGATATGGGTTTTCATTTTTCGTACATGTTTTCTTGAAGTATCTTGTGTAGTTGCTTAACTGCATACTTGTACTGATTTTCATGTTCAACTTGTGTAGGAATTAGACCTAATTCGAATGAAACGTAGACTAAAGCTTCGAAATTTGTCCCGATCTGACCTCAAGTCTAACTTGCTTTTTGTTATTCGCATTCAAGGGTTGGTTACTTGGCTTAATTGTCTTTGTTTTGCACTCTTATATGATATTATTTTTGTTGCATTCTTTTTCAGTTGTGGAATTCTCTTTTATACTCTTATCCTATTTCCAGCTCGACGGACATGCACCCTAACACCAGAAAGAGCCTTAACTCGTTGAGGCTGAGACATATTCTCAGTGGTGTTTTTGTGAAGGCTAATGAAGCAACTTTGAAACGGATACTTACACTAGAACCATATATCACTTATGGGTGAGAATTACTACTTTCTCTATTTATCTTGATTTGTGTGTGTGTGTGTGTGTGTGTGTGTGTGTGTGTGTGTGAGAGAGAGAGAGAGAGAGAGAGAGAGAGAGAGAGAGAGAGAGTATAATTGTTCTAAATGAGTATTGTTTGCAGCTATCCTAATGCGAAAAGTGTGAAGGACTTGATCTACAAAAAGGGTATTGGCAAGATAGATAAGCAAAGGGTTCCTCTTACAGATAACAATGTTATTGAACAGGTATGTTGCTCATCAACAATAATATATGTAATGAAGATTAGCTTATCTTTTATCGCTTTAGGATTTGGGTTATGTTTTGAAGGCCTATCCCTAAGTATAATGTTGCTATATGAACATTCCATAATACCTACTGTACTCCAAAATATAAGACACTAATAGTATGTGAATATAATATAACTAATGTATTATTTAGATAATATATGTAATGAAGATTAGCCTATCTTTTTCTGTATATGTATAGATAAGCACACCACACCAATACCCCATATCTTTAATAAAAAAAAAGTTTAGGGAGCATGGATTGTCTTATGTACCAGGACCAAGACCATACATTCCCCTTGTTTCACTTGTTGTTATCACCGTTTTATACGTGCTTTAAAATATGAGGTTGTCAAAGAGAGAGCAAATGGTGGAAAATTAAGTTACTAAAAAGTGTGATTCCTACGACATTGACACCATCAACAATGATATTATAAAACAAGAGTCCAGATAAGAGAGCTTGACTGAGAGAGTGCAGATAGAAAGAGCGATAAGTAAGGAGGCTGCAGGCGGGGGAGAATTGAGAGTGATAATAATAAGGATCTATATGACATATCAGAGTTGCTTGATTAAGAAATCTCTGTCATTCTATTTAACCCACTGCTGTTATCTATTAAGAGGTCATTTGGTTTAGTTGTGACCTGGTCTTTTAGCAATAGGATTTCTACAAGTGGCATAGTTGTAATGTTTGTAGGGTTTATATTCAGCACATTTTCTATCAGGTATCTTGTTCACATATTCTGCACATGCAGAAGGAAGCTGCTTCAGGCAGCATTTATATTTGGTCACTCTCACAGGACTGCAAGGAACACGCCTTGCACTCCATGTGCTTGCTTTATAGCTGCAAATCTGTTATATATATCTGATTTAGCTGACAATGTTCTTTAAGATTCTGGTTCTGTTGGTTAAATATTTATTTTAAATTTTGAACTCAGGCACTTGGAAAGTATGGTATCATCTGTCTTGAAGATATTGTGCATGAGATTTCTACAGTGGGGCCACACTTCAAGGAGGTGAGCAGCTTCTTATGGCCATTCAAGCTTGAGAACCCAGAAAGAAGACTTCGACTGAAGAAGAGGCACTTCAAAGATGGTGGTGACTCTGACAATCATGAAGATTGCATTAATGAGCTGAAAGAAAAGTTGAACTAAGATTTAGCAGCTCCTTAATAGTCATGTGGAGTCTGAACTTGAATCTCATCTTTATTATGAAATGTGAACAACTCTATCTAATAGTTATGTTGAAATGCATTTATTTTGTGTTCATTGTAAATCATAAGACATTTGCCCTGGTTTGCTGTGAAGAAGTATATTCTTAAATATTGTGAAATACTTCGGCCTTTTGCATATAGATATTAGAGAAATGATGAGAGTTTGATTGTGGATTTGAAATTGTTTGGAAGGAATTCTGAAAGATGGATTGAGTTCTCCCAACACAAAACAGATAGCTATTGCCATATTTTTGCACTAGATTAGATATTCATCAGTCAACGTGTTAGTCTTGTTTCAAGAAGTGACTAGCATTGAGATAATCTTCAATCGGCAACAGAAATTTATATTGTAACATCACAGTTGAAATTCTGTATAGTAAATCTAATAATATTGCAAAAACATTTCACACATGCTCAGAAGGAACCTGAAATTGAGGATAATATATCTCCTACAATCATACAAGAAGTCTTGACAAATTCTACAGTTTTCACAAGCACTTTTTAGTAAATACTCAAAAGGCAAAACAAGAAGCCGAACTCTCTCTCTCTCTCTCTCTGTCTCTCTCCTTTACTCCTTCCCCTTCCTACAAGCAATTTAACAAGAAAATATTCTATTCTTCTCTGCAAAGATTATAACTCGACCTTGGTCATAGCTGAGGGGGAGACGTCGTCCCTCTCTCTCTCTCCTTTAACTCCTCGATGTTCTTAAGAGAACGGTTTTTACCTTCACTGTGCCATCCAGCAAGCCACAACAGAAAGGCAACAACAGAGACCACAAACATATCAGTACAAGAAGACATCCTCCACCAGTTAGCCTTGTAGCAACAAAATGATCAAACCATTAAATTTGAAATTAATATTCAAGCAGGAAATTGAATTATAATTACAAGATGCCCTAAAAGGTGGTTTTATCAATTTGAAATCAATATTCAAGCAGGAAATTGCAAATGTAATTTAGCTAGAGAAAAATTTATCAGATACTATCAAGTGAGGGCATAAAAGTTTTGACTGTGCTTTGCAATATCTACCAGTCAAGAAGTTAGGTATGCAGGATCAAGAGTTATTGCAATTAAGCAATTCTTTGCCAAATGCAATGAAATGGGTACAAATCACCATCTTCTTGAGTACACACTATTACCGGTTTGTTAATCGATCTCAAGAAGGATAATACAATGACCATGACAATTAGCAATGCATTTGCCAAATGATATCAAGTGGACAGTGATCACCCAAACTGTTAAATGTATATAAGGATTTCCACATAGCACATTAACATAAATTAGACACATATTGTTCATGAATCATCCAACTTATACAAGTCAAGTTCAGTCAAAGAAATTTCAAAAATATATAGAATGTTGAATAAATAGCCAATATTGTGCATAAAAAATTAGAACAGTCTCCTCGAAAGTAATAAATATGAAAGAGTAATTAAAGGTGCAAATTAGGAATTCCTTTCACTTCATCTCCTTAAGCATATCTTCGAGGGCTGCCCTTTGAACACCAAGATTCTCTAATTGCCTCTGGTTAGATAAGCATGAGTTAGGTGATAAGATATAAATGAATCAGCGAAAGAAATTTATGACAGTTTATCATGAAAAGGTTGGACCATCATCCTCATTTACTTGCTATCCTCATTATCTTGCTATGATCTAGTGTGCCAATAGAAAGCAAAGAAACCTAAAATACAACATACAGTATATTTTGCTGTGAGATAATTCCCCAATATTCAAGCAGGAAATTGAGTCGGGGTCACGTCGTCTGAATGAGGTCTTGCTGATTGACGCTTCGGGGGCGTTGAGCGGCGACTGGTGGAGGGGAACTCGAGGGCACCACGTGGCGGGAAGGAGTGTCACGGTAGCGTCGAGTAGCGTTGGGGGGTTCGATTAGGCGAGCGCCGAAGTGAAGAAGAGGAAGTTAGGGTTTCAATTTTGGGGGAGCTCAGCACCACGAGGCGGGAAAGAGCATCGCGGTAGCGTCGAGTAGCGTCCGGGGTTTCGATTGGGCGAGCGATGAAGTGACGATAGGAAATTAGGATTTTTTATGGGGAAAAGGGGCAGATCGATCGAGAACGTAGAGAGAAAGAGAGGGCAGGGGCAGCATATCAAAATGGTAGAGAGAAAGAGAGGGTAGAGTCTTTTGGGAGGGGTAAAATACCAAAATACCCCTCCATAAGTGTGAGAAGAGCGGGAGAGAGGCTGAGCCTTTAGATCTGCATCATGGTCAAAATCCAGATCGGACGGCTGAGCGCGAGTGCGCACAGTGTTGAGCACTGGCCCAGTGCTCAACCGAACCTTTCCCATATATATATATATATATATATATATATATATATATATATATATATATATATATATATATATAGAGAGAGAGAGAGAGAGAGAGAGAGAGAGAGAGAGAGAGAGAGAGAGAGAGAGAGAGAGAGAGTGAGTCTATCATGAGATTGTGAGATGAGCTCCTTATCGTGAGCTAAAGATCTTAGCCGTTGGATCTCGATCCAATCGCTAAGATCTGATCCGCCCAAACTCTATAGATCTGTCTAAGTGTTGAGGGCATTTTAGGGATTTTGAAATCCATCTCACGCTCATTCTCTTCCCCTCTCGTTCCTCTCCTTCCTCTCATTTCAAATCGATCTCAAACTCTCCCCCAAATCGAAAAACCTGTATCGTCGCCATCGAATTCCCCCAAATCCCAACGCTCCTCATCATCGATTCATCCAAACTGCCGTTCTAAACCCCCCCGCCTCCATTGAATTCCCCCCAATCCCGACGCTCGAACAGCCCCCAAATCGAAGATTCCTCAGATCGCGGTGGGTTTGGCTGAAGCTTGACGCCCTCAGTCTTGGGTACATAATCTTCACAATGTTTTTGAGGAAAGTGTTTGATTCTTATACATGCTTTTATGATTTATGTTCAGTTTCTTGCATTTTATTTTGGTTGTGTGTGTAGGCAATGATGAGTCACATTTTGCTATAAGTTGGTTAATTATATATGATGAGTGAGTTGCTATAATTTGATACTGGATCTAAATGATTCTTTTCACTCATTTATTTTTGCAACTGAGAGTACGCAACTAATTATAAATGAAGACTGAGAGTGCAAAACTGATTATAAATGAAGACTGAGAGTGCGCAACTGAGAGTCCCCCCAAACTCTCAGGAATTGAATCCTAGTTTACTTGTGATCAATTTGCAAAGGATGGTAATTTTCGTGTTTGGATTGGAAGCTAGCATTGTTACACATATATATCTCAGATTGAGTTATGGAGAAAAAGAAAAAAACAATCTTGCTCATTGTTTTTTGGTGCAAGAAATTGCCCAAACAAACTAGATGGGTAATATTCCACATCTTTTAGTTGCAGTTGATTTAATCTTTTAGGGAATGATGACAAAAATATTTTATTCAAGCTTTATGAAATGGTACACATGTTCCAAACTGTTTGTGTGCTCTGTTTATGTTGTTTAAGAGAATTTTTTAGTGATGTTTATGTTTTTACTAGGCATCTTGAGCTCTATTTATGTTGTTTATATGCATATTGAGCTCTCTTTTCAACTTTATTTTAGTCCTATTTGGCATTTGGTTGAGAAGAAATATCAGATTATGGCTGGAATTTGTTGGCATGGCACAATATTGCAGCCCAAGTGACAACATAGTTCTGATGCTTTTGTCATGCTTGTTATATACAAGTGTATTCTGAGCCTACAATTAGTTAAAACATTTTAAGATGAGTTGTATTAGTAGTGTTGTTTTTGATGAAACGGATAGGGTCTTGCAACCCCAGCCAACAGAATAATAATATATAAAATCTGAATCAATAGTCAATTTTACAAGCCGTAAAATGAAAACCAAAAACAGAGCAAAAGGAAAGAATTACAAGAAAGGAAACAAAGAACTAGCAACATAATAGGGAGGCTAAGCGCCTAGGCTCGGGAGGCACCAATCACGGCCGGCAGCGAAAAGAACCAGAATCCGCAGCTGGAGCTCGGAAGGGGACCAACCTATGCGAAGCCAAAGCTACAACGACGACTCTGAGCAAGAATACCGCCCCAAAAAAGCTGCAATGAGACTGAAAAACGCAGCTCGGCTGAGCTACTCGACCGAAAAGGGCAGCTGCAAGCACCACAAAATAGGAAGGTACAAGTAGGGGGGAGGTCACACAACATCAGAATAGGGAAGAGGAAGCCAAAAAGAAAGCACAAGCAGCCTGCTCACAACACAAAACAATGGGTGTAACGCCCCGAATCCCAATTACACTGAATTCGAGATGTTCTACAGGATCTTTTCACTTTCTTAGTACACTTTTACAGGGAAATAAAAACTTTTCATCATACATCAGAGTTTACATCATAATTACATCTTTCTTTTGCACAGCGGAAGTAAAATACAACAATTGAATACAAGTACAACAGCTTGATAAAATCTTTAAGCATCTAAATCCTCTTTAATCTTTTACCTGCATGTTAGACTGTGGGTACGTCAGTTTATTCAACCGACGATCATTATACACGGCCGTCCTCGCTTGCCGGAAAAAGTATAACTTAACATTTCATATTTAGCAAACACAAACTTGTCACATTCAGACTAAAGGGACTACCCTATTGATGTCGTGTTGTGATTGTGCACTTAGTCCTTAATGCAGTTAATTATATGACACTAATGCACACTTGTTCGGATTCTATGCATCCCATACTACATAGGTCCGAGGGCAAGCCCTTATTCGTCTTCATCTTTATAGGGTTCAATCCCCCGTTATGATCTAATCTACTACTGTAATTACGGTAAGTATCCTAGATGTTATCTGACCTACGAACTCATGTTTAGGCACTCTGGAGTAGTATCCTCACCCAGACGCATCATGGGAATTCCTGGGATACGCTCTCACCATAAACATGACACCACCCGTAGTCTTCAAACATCCCACGAGCGTCGCCACTGGGACGGTACTCTGGAACAGTATCCTCACCCAGACTCGTCATGGGAATTCCTGGGATACGCTCTCGCCGCTACCCAGGGCCCTCATACTCTGTGTTTTTCTCTTACTTTCATCACGTCTTCACTATGCACTAGTCCTTAGTTTTATTTAAAAATCATGAACAAAATAATCACTAGAGTTAGCCTCTCCATCGACCGGACTTATTCATTTAATTCATCATGACCAACCTCGGTCTAATTTCAATTCAATTCACTTTTCTCAATGCCGGGGAGACTTAGCTACTCTATTTCAAATTTCATTTCACAATCTTTAACTCCTGACAATTTCCATGTCGAGTTTCATACTCATTCTTTTTCAATTCATGATTACACTTTATTCACAAGTCCACGATGATACTTTTAATTCATGAGTTCATAATGAAAACAATTCATGCATATAGCCAACAATTTCTTTTCCTTTTTCATAAATCATGTTTTTATTTTCATAACCATACATGAATTTATACAACTTCATAAAATCACATTTCAATCTTCATATTTCATATCTTGCACAATACTCATAATAAAATCATGTCACGCCACAAGCACTTATGCCAATTACTTTATAATAGCCTATCTTTATAAGTTATAAAAATCACAAGAGTATATCTCATAACCAAAGCTCCATTTATGCCTTTTATTCACAAACCATATTGTATTTCATTCTAAAAATACCCAAATCACTCTTATAAAATTCCTTGTATTTTTATGAGAATTACCATATTTATTTCATAATTTTTGGACTTCAAAAACACCCAAAAAAATATATTTTCCCAATATGCCAAAGGCAAGAATCGAACCAGGCACCGCACCAAGACCAAACAGAGCGCCGACCACTAGGCCGATCTCGGCTCACGTCATATAGGCGACTGGGTTGTATATAACCCTTAGGTTCGCTGCTTACTGTTTTGGGGCAATTTTAAAAAAAAGAAGTGTTCGGCCTGGGGTTCGAACCGTGCGACACAGGGAAGCCAACCGGGGTCCCGACCACCTGAGCCACTGGCTCGGGTTGTCACTAACCCAAATCAAATCCCATGTGTATTATTTTCATACTGTTTTGAAAGTAACTCGATATTCATTAAGCCATAGCTTCTTATTACTTTAGTAAAATTTTATAAAAACTTCCAGATTAGATCCTCAGTCATAAAAGTTCATACCAGTAAAATAATATAATTTTTGGTGCTAATGAAATATATTTTTCACACACAAAAATCCAAAATTAATTCATTAAACTACAAAATTTGCATTTTCGACATTGCCATACATTTAATCTACTAGTCTTTTATTCACTAATTTCATGGTGATAATTTACTGATATTATTTATTAATTCAACCATCACATATAATTCCCATAGTCCACATTCATATCAACATGAAGGTCCATCTATCACAATTAACAAGTGTACATTATGTCTCTAATCATAATAACAACACTCTTAATTCAATTTAATCACTATCACAACTTCACAATAATAAACATGGGGTAATCTACACACAATTTAATCTTAATACTAGAGCCATATAAGTTATTCAATACATTTCAATCAATTCACATGCTAACTACTCAAATTAAGTGGGCTCTTTATAATATTTTTCATGCATCTTTAATGGTGAAAAATTAACATGGATCTACTTTAGAAATATAAAATGTTTTACCCACCTCAATTGGAGAGAAACACAAACAAAAGTAATCGAATCCTTGTAGATGAACGCACCGCCTCCTAGCCAAAAGCGCTCAAGCTCCAAGCCTCCAAGCCTATGCCGAATGCTTCCTTCAAGCTCCACCCGATGCTCCTTGATGATGCCGGCCACTCCAAGCACACAAAACCCACACAACTCTCTTATCTTTTATAACTCCCACAATAATAATAATACTATAAATTAGAAATATACTTTGCATATGAAAAGTTAGCCATGAGGGGGGGGGGGGGGTATTTATACAAAAAATGAGGGGAATGGAGGGCTAAGATCATCTTGGTGGTTGTTGGATGAAGGGTTTAGATCAAAGTAGAAGTTACAAGAACTACCCACTTCCTTGAAACTACCCCCATGTTCTCCACACCCAAACTCAAAAGTTCCCTCCAAAAGAATGCTACCGGCCATCCCTTAGGAGAGTGTGCATTGCACGTGTACGTGTAGTGCACGTGCATGCAACTAGGCCAATTTTGTACATTTCAAAATTGTATAAAAATAATTTTGTTTAAAAAAAGTCTTCTACATGACAAGTTTAATTAAAATTAATTAATTCATGGGCTTTCTTTTTGGGCCAAAATAATTTTATAAAAAAAAATAATTAAAATAAAATTGTTTTTGGGCTTTTTAAGAAAAGGCTTTTTAGTTAAATCAAATAAGGCTTTTAAAGAGGGCTTTTTGTACTAAAATAATTTGAGAAAATTATATTTAAACATACACATCATGATAAAATAATCCAACAAAATATATTGCACGTGCACAACACGTGCCAAATAAATAATTGAAAAATCAGGGTATTACAGCACTCCCTCCTTAGAATAGTTCCGTCCCCGGAACTACAATCAAGAGCGAGAAAGAAAACAAAAATACAACACACACAACAAAACAGAAAATACAAAAATACAATCAAGCAAAAAGCTCAGGATAGTCCTTCAACATCCTCTCCTCAGATTCCCAAGTAGCCTCTTCAACCAAGTGGTTTCTCCAGACTACCTTGACCATCGGTATCGTCTTATTCCTCAAGACTTTCTCCCTACGGTCAACAATCTCAACAGGAGACTCGATGTAATTCAGGTCTAACTGCAAACCTTCCGGCACTTCAGGCAAATGATGACTCGGGTCTGGAATATAACCTCTCAGCATAGACACATGAAAGACATTGTGCACCTGAGACAACTCTTCCGGTAATTCAAGCCGGTAAGCAGTTTTCCCGATCCTTTTCAATATCTTATACGGGCCTATAAACCTCGGGGCTAACTTCCCGCCTTTGCCAAAACGAACCACACCTTTACTGGGTGATACCTTCAGAAAGACGAAGTCACCAACCTCAAACTCAAGGTCCCTTCTCCGGTTGTCTGCATAGCTTTTCTGCCTGCTCTGAGCTTCCACCAACCTTTTCCTGATCAGATCAATCTTCTCAGAAGTCAGTTGCACAAGCTCAGGACCAAACAACTGACGCTCCCCTACTTCATACCAACACACAGGAGTTCTGCACTTCCTGCCATACAGAGCTTCGTACGGCGCCATCCCAATACTGGCCTGAAAACTGTTGTTGTAGGCAAACTCCACCAAAGGTAAATGCCTTTCCCAACTGCCTCCGAAGTCTAGTATACAACACCGGAGCATATCCTCAAGAATACGATTGACTCTCTCGGTCTGCCCATCGGTTTGCGGATGAAAAGCAGTGCTGAAATCCGTCTTGGTACCCAAAGCTGCCTGAAGACTCCTCCAGAAATGCGAAGTAAACCGCGCATCTCGATCAGACACAATGGTCGAAGGAACGCCATGAAGTCGGACAATCTCACCAACATACATCTCAGCCAACTTGTCCATCGAAGCAGTGAGTTTCATCGCCAAAAAGTGAGCGGACTTGGTAAGTCGATCGACTATAACCCAAATTGCATCATTGCCTTTAGAACTCTTAGGCAATCCCGTGATGAAATCCATACTGATGTTATCCCACTTCCATTCCGGAATAGGTAACGGCTGTAATAGACCTCCGGGTCTCTGATTTTCGGCTTTGACTTGCTGACAAACCTCACACTTCGCGACAAATTCAGCCACATCCCGCTTCAAACCTGACCACCAGAAATGCTGCTTGATGTCCTTGTACATCTTAGTACTCCCAGGATGTATCGACAAAAGAGTAGCATGCGCCTCCTGAAGAATACTTTCTTTCAGGTCCACCTGATTTGGAACGCACAGCCTATCTCCGAACCACAGCACTCCATCCCTGATTTGAAATCCGGGCAACCTGCCAGCACCAACCTGCTCCTTCATCTCCAAAATATCAGCATCAACCTCCTGACTTGCAATGATCCTTGTATTCAGAGTAGGCTGAAGCCTCAACTGAGCCAAAGATGCTCCCAATCCTTGCAAGACAACCTCAATCCCAGCTCGGTCCAGCTCCTCAATCAGATGCCTCTGAGTCGTAATCAAACAGGCCAAACTGCTCTTGCGGCTAAGTGCATCAGCAACAATATTAGCCTTTCCGGGATGATACTTAATCTCAGGTCGCATATCCTCGAGCACTTCCAACCATCTCCGCTGTCTCAGATTGAGATCCCTCTGCTGATATATATACTTCAAGCTCTTGTGATCCGTGTACATATTCAGCTTCTCACCGTACACGTAGTGCCTCCATTGCTTCAAAGCAAAAATAATCGCAGCCAACTCTAGATCATGAGTCGGATAATTTTTCTCATGTGGTCGTAGTTGCCTAGACCCATAAGCGATTACTCTTCCTTCTTGCATTAAGACACACCCAAGCCCCCGATGTGAAGCATCGCTATAAACATCATACTCGACACCAGCTCTAGGCAAAGCTAGGATAGGTGCAGTAGTCAGCCTATCTTTCAACTCCTGAAAACTCGCCTCACACTGCTCGGTCCACTTGAAGCTCACATTCTTCTTGGTCAGCCCCGTAAGCGGTACAGCTATCTGAGCATAACCTTGAATGAATCTCCGATAATACCCAGTCATCCCAAGGAAACTTCTGACTTCCTTCACTGTAGTAGGCCTCGCCCAATCTCTCACTGCCTCTATCTTCTGAGGATCAGTTGCCACTCCCTCCTTAGAAAGGATGTGACCTAGGAATGCCACTTCAGATTTCCAGAAATCACACTTGGATAACTTGGCATACAACTGCTGCTCTTCCAGCTTCTGCAACACTGCTGCCAGATGCTCAGTGTGCTCCTCCTCAGACTTGGAGTACACGAGAATATCGTCGATAAACACCACGACGAAAGAATCAATAAACGGCCTCAGAACTCTGTTCATCAAGTCCATGAAGATTGCAGGTGCATTCGTCACTCCGAATGGCATAACTAAGAATTCGTAATGCCCATGCCGAGTTCTAAATGCAGTCTTATGCACGTCTTCAGCTTTCACTCGAACTTGGTGGTAACCTGATCGAAGATCTATTTTGGAGAATACAGCTGCTCCTTGTAGACGATCGAACAAGTCATCAATTCGAGGAATCGGATACTTATTCTGAACAGTGACCTTATTCAGCTCTCGGTAATCGATGCACATTCTCATCGATCCATCCTTCTTCTTTACCAAAAGCACCGGTGCTCCCCAAGGTGACGCACTAGGTTGAATAAAGCCTTTTCCCAATAGTTCCTCAATCTGCCGTTTCACCTCATCCTGTTCCACTGGAGCCATCCTATAAGGTGCCTTAGAAATGGGTGCACTTCCCGGTTGAACAGTGATGCTGAACTCTACATCACGATGCAGAGGTAACCCAGGAAAATCTTCCAAGAACACAGTCGGATAGTCCCGAACCACAGGAATCCCTTGCACTTCCACAGGAGTCTCTTCCTTGCGGATAGTAGCCACCAGCTTAGAACATTTCCGCTTCCCTTGGAACATGACTTCAGGTCCACCTGGAGCCTTCACTGTCACCGTCTTGGTCTTACACTCGATGCTCGCACTGTACACCGACATCCAATCAATGCCAATGATAACATCGACTCCCAAGATGGTCAGTTCGATCAGATCAATGCCAAAGATTCTATCCCCAATCACGATCTCGCAATCAGCATAATACCGATCAGTGGTTAAAGTTTCCCCTGACGGAGTAGCTACTGATAAGATCTTGCCTGGGAAAATCTTCGGTTCAACTCCCAACACTTTAGCAAACTTTGGAGACACAAAAGTATGAGAGGATCCAGTATCAAACAATACGACAGCTTTAATTCCATTAAGATAGAGTTCGCCTGTTACATAATATACATCATTACATAACAGCCTCACTAAACAAAGGGAAAGGAAATGACAAAGACTCTAAACACCAGCCCTCGTACCAGAGATGACCTGATCTGCCTCCTCAGCATCAGCTTCTGTCAAGGCAAATACTCGCCCTGATTGGTACGGCCTCTTCCCAGCCTGCTGCGTTGGTGCGTTGCTGTTTCCACCCTGTAGTTTGGGACAGTGAGATTTGTAGTGTCCCGTTTCACCACAGTTGTAGCAAGTCACCGCAGAAGGTCTCACCACATTGTTTCCAGGCCTCCCAGCCACACTCACAGCGTTCGCCCCCGTCGGTTTGAACCTCTGTGCAGATGGTTGCCCCCTGAAACTCCCCGAATGTGCAGGCCTTTTACCAGACTGCCAGTTGTTCCTCCTGTTCTGAACAACATGGAACTGCTCCATATCCGCCTCCGTCGCTGCCGCCCTCTTGACCAGCTTATCGAATCTCCTGATACCAAGGGGTATCATACGAGATCTCAAGCTAGGCCTCAGACCATGCTCGAACTTGCGAGCTTTCTTGGCCTCATCCGCCACCAGTTCTGGAGCATACCTGGAGAGCTGAGTGAATTTGGTCTCATAGGCTCTCACTGACATGCTGCCTTGCTGAAGCGACAGGAACTCCATCGCCTTCTTCTCCTGGACGTCGGAGGGGAAATAATGGCTACGGAATTCTTCCAGAAATTCCTCCCAGCCAAACAACAGACCTCCCATGGTCCTCTTCACGGATTGCCACCAAACTGCTGCATCCTTCTCCAGCTGCAAAGTCGCCAACTTGACCTTGCTACCCTCCGGTGTCTCCAACACCTCGAAGATGGTCTCCACTTGCCGTATCCAGTTGTCAGCCGAATCTGGATCTGACTTTCCCTCGAACACGGGTGGTTTCATTCTCTTGAACGATTCCACCAGTTTTATTGCCTCGGGCACTGGATTTGCCGGCCCCCTAGCTTGGTTCTGAGCCACAGCATTCAACGTCTGGTAGACTCTAGCAAGTTCAGTCTCCAGATCCAAACCTTCCCCATTCCTTGCTCCTCTTCTCGACATATTCTGATGCAAAAGATCCGTCAAATTCGAAGTATAAAACAAGAATTTAAACCAACTTCCATTTCATTGAATTCCAAAAGTTTATACATTCGAATTTAAAAACATCTCTAAACATCAGAATGAAAGAAAACAGAAGCTACAACACTCTAACTCCTACGGGTCCTCTTCGCTGCTCGAAGTTCTTCCCGCAGTTCATCAACCTCATCCTTCAGCACATCAGTTAGGTTCTTTTTTCTTCTCAAGTTCCCAAATCCGATGGCTAAGAACAGAATAGTCAGCCTTCCGCTTCTCCAGCTGAGCCTCCAATAATCCAACTCTCTCCTTCAGGGTTTCCACTTGCCTCTGAAGAGAAGCCACAAGACCACTTGGAACTGGTACTTCCTCTTCGTCGGAAGAAGAATCATCAGATGAATCCGGAGGTGGGGTGATCTCTCGGGATTCAGGGTACTCCTCATCATCAGAATCAGCTTGTCCAGGGTAGTACTCGTCCTCGGAATCAGCCTGTCCAGGATGGTACTCTCCCTCAATGATGTGCCAGTCGTCGCCTCCAGCAGGGTCGAAGTGATCAGCCATCTTAGAAATAGAGAGGAGAAATCACAAATCTTAGAGCAACACAAATGTAAGTCACTTACATTTAAATCTCTAGATTCAAACACACACTCTAATGTCCACTTCTAGGGTGTCGTTCCCTATAAATTTGTACAAGTGTGAAAGTGTAGAAAGCGTGGCTCTGATACCACTCTGTAACACCCCGAATCCCAATTACACTGAATTCGAGATGTTCTACAGGATCTTTTCACTTTCTTAGTACACTTTTACAGGGAAATAAAAACTTTTCATCATACATCAGAGTTTACATCATAATTACATCTTTCTTTTGCACAGCGGAAGTAAAATACAACAATTGAATACAAGTACAACAGCTTGATAAAATCTTTAAGCATCCAAATCCTCTTTAATCTTTTACCTGCATGTTAGACTGTGGGTACGTCAGTTTATTCAACCGACGATCATTATACACGGCCGTCCTCGCTTGCCGGAAAAAGTATAACTTAACATTTCATATTTAGCAAACATAAACTTGTCACATTCAGACTAAAGGGACTACCCTATTGATGTCGTGTTGTGATTGTGCACTTAGTCCTTAATGCAGTTAATTATATGACACTAATGCACACTTGTTCGGATTCTATGCATCCCATACTACATAGGTCCGAGGGCAAGCCCTTATTCGTCTTCATCTTTATAGGGTTCAATCCCCCGTTATGATCTAATCTACTACTGTAATTACGGTAAGTATCCTAGATGTTATCTGACCTACGAACTCATGTTTAGGCACTCTGGAGTAGTATCCTCACCCAGACGCATCATGGGAATTCCTGGGATACGCTCTCACCATAAACATGACACCACCCGTAGTCTTCAAACATCCCACGAGCGTCGCCACTGGGACGGTACTCTGGAACAGTATCCTCACCCAGACTCGTCATGGGAATTCCTGGGATACGCTCTCGCCGCTACCCAGGGCCCTCATACTCCGTGTTTTTCTCTTACTTTCATCACGTCTTCACTATGCACTAGTCCTTAGTTTTATTTAAAAATCATGAACAAAATAATCACTAGAGTTAGCCTCTCCATCGACCGGACTTATTCATTTAATTCATCATGACCAACCTCGGTCTAATTTCAATTCAATTCACTTTTCTCAATGCCGGGGAGACTTAGCTACTCTATTTCAAATTTCATTTCACAATCTTTAACTCCTGACAATTTCCATGTCGAGTTTCATACTCATTCTTTTTCAATTCATGATTACACTTTATTCACAAGTCCACGATGATACTTTTAATTCATGAGTTCATAATGAAAACAATTCATGCATATAGCCAACAATTTCTTTTCCTTTTTCATAAATCATGTTTTTATTTTCATAACCATACATGAATTTATACAACTTCATAAAATCACATTTCAATCTTCATATTTCATATCTTGCACAATACTCATAATAAAATCATGTCACGCCACAAGCACTTATGCCAATTACTTTATAATAGCCTATCTTTATAAGTTATAAAAATCACAAGAGTATATCTCATAACCAAAGCTCCATTTATGCCTTTTATTCACAAACCATATTGTATTTCATTCTAAAAATACCCAAATCACTCTTATAAAATTCCTTGTATTTTTATGAGAATTACCATATTTATTTCATAATTTTTGGACTTCAAAAACACCCAAAAAAATATATTTTCCCAATATGCCAAAGGCAAGAATCGAACCAGGCACCGCACCAAGACCAAACAGAGCGCCGACCACTAGGCCGATCTCGGCTCACGTCATATAGGCGACTGGGTTGTATATAACCCTTAGGTTCGCTGCTTACTGTTTTGGGGCAATTTTAAAAAAAAGAAGTGTTCGGCCTGGGGTTCGAACCGTGCGACACAGGGAAGCCAACCGGGGTCCCGACCACCTGAGCCACTGGCTCGGGTTGTCACTAACCCAAATCAAATCCCATGTGTATTATTTTCATACTGTTTTGAAAGTAACTCGATATTCATTAAGCCATAGCTTCTTATTACTTTAGTAAAATTTTATAAAAACTTCCAGATTAGATCCTCAGTCATAAAAGTTCATACCAGTAAAATAATATAATTTTTGGTGCTAATGAAATATATTTTTCACACACAAAAATCCAAAATTAATTCATTAAACTACAAAATTTGCATTTTCGACATTGCCATACATTTAATCTACTAGTCTTTTATTCACTAATTTCATGGTGATAATTTACTGATATTATTTATTAATTCAACCATCACATATAATTCCCATAGTCCACATTCATATCAACATGAAGGTCCATCTATCACAATTAACAAGTGTACATTATGTCTCTAATCATAATAACAACACTCTTAATTCAATTTAATCACTATCACAACTTCACAATAATAAACATGGGGTAATCTACACACAATTTAATCTTAATACTAGAGCCATATAAGTTATTCAATACATTTCAATCAATTCACATGCTAACTACTCAAATTAAGTGGGCTCTTTATAATATTTTTCATGCATCTTTAATGGTGAAAAATTAACATGGATCTACTTTAGAAATATAAAATGTTTTACTCACCTCAATTGGAGAGAAACACAAACAAAAGTAATCGAATCCTTGTAGATGAACGCACCGCCTCCTAGCCAAAAGCGCTCAAGCTCCAAGCCTCCAAGCCTATGCCGAATGCTTCCTTCAAGCTCCACCCGATGCTCCTTGATGATGCCGGCCACTCCAAGCACACAAAACCCACACAACTCTCTTATCTTTTATAACTCCCACAATAATAATAATACTATAAATTAGAAATATACTTTGCATATGAAAAGTTAGCCATGAGGGGGGGGGGGTATTTATACAAAAAATGAGGGGAATGGAGGGCTAAGATCATCTTGGTGGTTGTTGGATGAAGGGTTTAGATCAAAGTAGAAGTTACAAGAACTACCCACTTCCTTGAAACTACCCCCATGTTCTCCACACCCAAACTCAAAAGTTCCCTCCAAAAGAATGCTACCGGCCATCCCTTAGGAGAGTGTGCATTGCACGTGTACGTGTAGTGCACGTGCATGCAACTAGGCCAATTTTGTACATTTCAAAATTGTATAAAAATAATTTTGTTTAAAAAAAGTCTTCTACATGACAAGTTTAATTAAAATTAATTAATTCATGGGCTTTCTTTTTGGGCCAAAATAATTTTATAAAAAAAAATAATTAAAATAAAATTGTTTTTGGGCTTTTTAAGAAAAGGCTTTTTAGTTAAATCAAATAAGGCTTTTAAAGAGGGCTTTTTGTACTAAAATAATTTGAGAAAATTATATTTAAACATACACATCATGATAAAATAATCCAACAAAATATATTGCACGTGCACAACACGTGCCAAATAAATAATTGAAAAATCAGGGTATTACAATGGGAAGCAAGAATGCTGTCCCTAAATCGATAACAAAACAGAGTAACAAGGATACACATCACAGTCTAAAAGAAACATGAGCAAGATAAAAAGCAATCCCCAGCTGCCGATATCATCCACAACTCAAAGGAAAACAAAACAAGAGTCCTAAAAAAATCAGTCATCCAAACGAGCAGTAGAGCCGCAAAAACCAATAGTAGCACACAAGCACAAAAACACAATAAGCAGTGAAGAAAAAACTGCCCATCAACTCAGATACAACCACAAAAAGCAAGTAGTACACAAGCAATTAAGCATAAACATACACAGCCAGAGAGCATCAATAAGCAGTCAAGCAAATGCCATAAGCACCCATAGCTTAGATAAAGAGAAAGGAATAAAAGCAGTGGATGCAAAAAAATGCTATAGCACCAAAAGACAAGGAGCCAAAATCAGGGCAAAACATCCCACAGATGGGGAAGGCAAAAGCCTCTCAAAAACCCCAGGAAGAAACCAGAAGCATACTTCACTAGCATAGTATCATCTTAGCAAGAAGCAAAGAGACAAAAGCTCCCCAAGGGAGAAGATTAATCCTGCAAAAAAGGAAAGGAGAAGAAGAGAAAGGGTGAGAACACCGATAATGAGAAAAAACAAAATTATAAAGCATTAAGGGTACGCAGACAATGGACTGCATCAACTAATCCTTTAGAAACATTGGAGTCGAAGTCTTTGGGTTTTAAACCCGAAGCCCACAGATAAAAAAGAAATAAAAAATCATCCACTAATGCGGAAGTAGAAGAGGCCCGATGTTTAAAAACTCGGGAATTCCTCTCTTTCCAAATGACCCAAATGACGGTATGAATAGACAACATCCAAGCACTTCGAAACGATGAGGTCGAAGGCTTAGACAGCCAAACAGAGCCTAAAACGGGGGGTAAGGGCCCCGAATCCCACGCTAGGGAGCAAATCTTCCATAACGGAGAGATGACAGGACATTGAACAAAGAGATGATCAACGTTTTCCGAGTGCAGGGTGCAGAGGGCGCAAAGTTGACCCAAAGCTAAGTTCCTATGATTAAGCACATCCACGGTGAGCAATTTATTATTAAAGGCCAACCAAGAAGTGATCTTCACTTTCAGGGGCGCCCTTGAGTCCCAAAAGAAGTTGGCAATGGGAGATAAGACTCCTCTAGAGTTCAGGAAGTCGTAAAAGGATTTGACCGAAAAGGTGCCCGAAGGTGACCATCGCCAAGCAATGCTTTCTAAAGACCTCCAAACATAGGATTCTAGCAATTGAATGAGATTATTATAAGACTCTAATAGGGGTTGAGGGAGGGTAATTGTAAAAGGAATACACCAATTACGAGAATTATTGATCCAATAAAAGGAATCTTCCACCGAAGCTGAAGGGAGAGCAGCCAGGCGAAATAGGGAAGGAAAAGCAGTAGCTAAAGAGGTACCACCTACCCAAAGATCAGTCCAAAATTTAGCTCTACTACCATCACTACAGGTACGATAGATACTGCAATGAAAAGTGGAAGAAGCTTTCCAAACACCCTTCCAGAAGGGGGAGGCACGAGGATTAATCCTCCCAGGAAATTCCCACCAACGAATAGAGATAGAACGATAATCTTTGATGCAACAATTCCAAGGTGAATGATTAGAAGTATGGAGTTTCCATAACCATTTACCAAGTAAAGCGATATTGTGATTTTGAAGGTCCAGAACACCTAGACCTCCTTCTTCCTTTGAAGTACAAACAAGTTTCCATTGACACAGATGAGATCCTGGTTTAAAAGAGGAGGAACCAGTCCAGAAGAAGTTACTTCTAATCTGATCAATTCTTTTGATAACCCAGACGGGTAAAAAATAAAAGGACATAAGATAAAGAGGTAAGGCGGAAATGACAGAGTTGATAAGGGTCAATCTGCCACCCCTGGATAGGGTTCTACCGGACCAAACATTAAGCCTTGCCTCAACTTTATCAATAAGGGGAAACCAATCGGCTCTTTTTAACTTTCCCCAGCGAAGGGGCACCCCTAAGTAGAGGATAGGAAAGGACGCAATCGGACAATTGAAGAAATTGGAGACCTCTAACTGTCGGTTGGTAGAACCACCCAGCCAGAGGACAGAGGATTTATGAAAATTGATAGATAATCCAGAAGCCATTTCAAAACAATAAAGAAGCAGTTTAAGGTTACGAAGAGAGTGGTAGGATGGTTTGGTGAAAATAATGGTATCGTCCGCAAATTGGAGGTTGAGGATTCCATCAAAAGAGGGGGAACTACCGAGACCTTCAATCATGTTCAAATGCCAAGCATTCCGAAGGAGTTTGCTAAAAACATCGATGACGAGAGAGAATAAAAGAGAAGAGAGTGGATCTCCTTGACGGAGGCCACATTTGATCTTAAACTTGTGACCTTCCGTACCGTTAAGGAAAATGGAAGAGGTCCCTGCCAACAAGCTGGATTTGATCCAGGAGATCCACTTAGGACCAAAACCTCTATGCACAAGGATGTCTAGAAGGAAATCCCAGTTCACATTATCATCGATTAGTAGTGTTGTTGAGGAAAATAGAAGGAAACCTCAAATGCCAACAATCTGCCACCTACCATATTAGTAGTGTTGTTAACACGAAAGATTAAATCAACTGCAACTAAAAGATGTGAAATATTACCCATCTAGTTTGTTTCGGCAATTTCATGCACCAAAAATCAGTGAACAAGATTGTTTTTTCTTTCTTCATAACTCAATCTAAGATATATATGTGTAACAAGGCTTGCTTCCAAACCAAACACGAAAATCACCATTCTTTGCAAATTGATCACAAGCAAATTTGATACTGGATCTAAGTTGGCAATGCTTGTTGAAATTATTATTTTGAATCATATTTCGTTGTGTGCCATGAGAATTATTTGTTGAATAGATTTTGGGAATGAGCGTGAGAGAAGAAAGGGAAGAAATGAATGAGTGTTGTGAAATCCACAAAAGGCCCTCAACACTAAGATAGATCTCAGCAATTTGGGCATTTGTTCATATTGGTGAACATTTTTTCAATTCCTAATATGATGAAGTTATCATGAAAATGAAGCTTGACCAGATGGATTTGATGGCGACGATCTAGGGTTTTCGATTTGGGGGAGAGTTTGAGATTGATTTCCAAATGAGAGGAAGGAGAGGAACGAGAGAGGAAGCAAAATGAGCGTGAGATGGATTTCGAAATCCCTAAAATGCCCTCAACACTTAAACAGATTTATAGAGTTTGGGTGGAGAAGATCTCAGCCATTGGATCTCGATCCAACGGTTGAGATCTTTTGCTCATGATAAGGGTTTCTTCTCACCATCTCATAATAGACTCACTCTATATTGATGAACATTGATGAACATTGATTAACATTTTTACAATTCCTAATATGATGAAGTTATCTTGAAAATGAAGCTTGACTAGATGGAATGCATTTAAACTGCAACTCTAGCAGTGTTTAGCTTACATTTAAGTGATCTGAGCCCAGCCCAGTTCATCTGATATTTGGGCAGTGATGACAATCACCGATTGAACGTTTCACTATATTTTTGGGATGGTTGGATACTTATAATTTAGCTACTGTAACAAGATGGACACCTATTATATGTCGGGTAGTATTTGATACTCATTTAAGCATTCTAGGGTTTGATTCTCTCTGAAGAAGATTGTTTTTCTCCATAACTCAATCTAAGCTATATCCGTAACAAGGCTTCCTTCCAAACCAAACACGAAAATCATCATCCTTTGCAAATTGATCACAAGTAAACAAGGATTCAAATTCCTGAGAGTTTGGGGGGACTATCAGTTGCTCAATCTCAGTCTTCATTTATAATCAGTTGCGCACTCTCAGTTGCAAAAATAAATGAGTGAAAAGAACAATTTAGATACAAGAAAACTAGGATTCAATTCCTAAGAGTTTGGGGGAACTATCAGTTGCTCACTCTCAGTCTTCATTTATAATCAGTTGCGCACTCTCAGTTGCAAAAATAAATAAGTGAAAAGAATCATTTAGATACAAGTAAACTAGGATTCAATTCCTGAGAATTTGGGGGGACTATCAGTAGCTCACTCTCAGTCTTCATTTATAATCAGTTGCGCACTCTCAGTTGCAAAAAATAAATGAGTGCAAAGAATCATTTAGATCCAGTATCAAATTATTGCAACTCACTCATCATAGGCAGTGATGATAAGCACTGTTTTACAAGCAATATTTTCAACCTGCCCCCCCCCCTCCTTCTATATATTTTTGATTGTGTCTTGGTCTAAGCAGTGAGGACAAGGAATATTTTCATAATGTGGGTGCTTGCTGGTAATTATTTGAATTTTCCTATTCTGATTTATGAATACTTGCACCTGCTATCTTGGTCTAGGCTCTCTGTGTGTGTGTGTGTGTGGGGGGGGGGGGGGGGGGGATGGTTAGCCGTAGTTGGCATGACATAATAATGAAGCCCTACGCTAATCTTCATGCTTGATTTGAACCATCCTTATACACAAGTGTGGGTCAATTTAATGATTTTGATGATCTTACTACTTTCTTGATGCCTATGACTAATTCAATTCAGTTTTTTAGATTATGGTGTTAGTAGTGCAGCCCAACATTGCTAAGCTTTTTTTGTTTATTTTCTGGCAGTTTTTTGGCATCAGCAGCAGCAGCAGTCCGACAGGTTTTTTGGCAGAAGCTCTTTTTGTTTAGTTTTTGGCATCGAGTTTGTAATGCATCGAGTTTGTAACTTTTTGTAATGCATCGAGTTTGTAACTTTATGTATAATGATTTTCGGAGTTTGCAATATGAGCTTCGAGTCGGTTTGAAACTAATTTTTTGAAAAAAATTATATTAAAGTGCATGTTTTAACTAAGAATATTACACTTCCAGGAGTAATTGGCAATTTAAATGAGGGGATGGTAAATCTTAACTAAGACTCGTATATATTGAAAAGATCCGCACAAGTTACAAAAACTAGTATTTTTCACGTGCGAAGTACGTTTTGATAAGAGTTTGAGGATTTTCACGTACGATATACGTGTTAAGAAATTGTTTTGGAGTTGTACGTGCATTGTACGTAATTGGAAAAAATATTTTGAAAGAAAAACTACAATTTGTACGTGCAATGCAGGTGTTTATAAGTAGAATTTGAATTGTACGTGTAACATATGTGTGTGTTTAGTGTTAAAAAAATATTATAAAATTGTTTTGCGCATGTGTTGCATGTTTTAAATAGATGGAATTTTATTTATTTATTTATTTTTGTTGTAATTAATGGAAGAGTTGGAGTTGCACGTACAACACATGGGGTTGTATGTTGACAAACGACAACCCAACTCTCCTCAGAGATAGTTGAGATTAAACTTGCATCGAAGAGGACCATTGTTTTTTTTAGGTAAAGGTGGAATAAGGTCACCCTGTCTGAGAGGACCATTGTTGATAATGACACAATATCCATCTGAAAGGCTTTCCTTATCTGTCACCAATTTTGCAGTGTAGAGAAGATGACCGAATATCTCAGTATGCCTTGCTTCGGCCTAAATAACCAAACATGCAAAATGAGTCATATCAGAATTAGAGAGCATGTGCTTTAGCCTGAAATGTACCCTGGCAAGATGGTGAAATTAACAGGATTTTGTGGTACTGTAGTTACAGTAAAGGAATGCGGTTTGTGTCTATGGTGTACTGTCCGCACAAAATACAGCCCTCGGTTTCCGTCAGTAAATCAAAGACTACATCGAGAAGAGAGTAAGTTTGACATATCTTAAATTACTGTAACACTTTCCTATTTTATAATTTCAAAATAATAGTTTGTATTTCTTTATTGTGAGTAATATTATTATTGTTATTATTATGCATAAATATGCAATTTTATTTGGTTTATATTCTTTAATTAATTTATTTAATGGGTGGAGCAGGTTTTATTGAAATTTATTATGGAAAATGGAACGAGAAGGGTCTTCTAATTAATGTTTGGTCAATCAAGGGTTTCGAATTAATTTTCCAATATTTCTTCTCTCCTTCCCCTTCATTTCGTCAGACCGCAATCCCTTTCTCCTCTTTTCACTTTTCGTCCGAAACCCATTACCCCAAAAACTCTAGGTGTTCAATCGACCCACCTTCTCCACTTCAAGCTTCAAAATTTTCAAGAATTCTAGGAGAGTTCGAGGTGCTCTTCTAATTGGTAGCGTCGGTTTTTGGAGAGGATTTCATGAAGATATAATATTTTGTACCTTTGATTATTGGATTGTGTGCTTTACTTTTCTTTGCATAAAAATCATAGTAGATGGATGCATAGATCTTGTAGAACACGCTTCAGGTGAAAGATTTTATTTTTAATGTTAATAATTTGGAAATTTTTCCTAACTTAGAGTTTGAGTTTAGTAAAATCTTGGCTTTAGTATACTAAGGAATATTAAGATGATGTGTAATTATATGAGATAATTTAGAGGCATCTACGATTAATTTTAGCAATTGTTTGGTAATTATAAGGAATTTTTTCGGTATCGGAAAATTTTAAAAATAGAGTTTATTGATATGAAAATGTGATCAGTATGGGAAAACATGTGTACATACTAGACTTTATTCCCGAGGTGCGTACGTGAGTTAGTTTTGGGATATAGAAGTTAATTTGGGTTATTTTACCATTGAAATATGAAGTATTGATAAAATTCCTCCTATCGAGGGCAAAATTGAGATTTGATTATTGAACTAGAGAATGGTTGATTTGATATGCCTATGTAGGTTGTATAAGATGTGTGAGTATGTTCGATGTGAATTCAGGGGATAGATAATGTATATTTTGAGTAAATGGCTTATGGGTTAAGTAATTTTCTTAATAGGTATTAGCAAGTGAAGTTTGATTAGAGACCGGCCGAGCGAGGAGTGTCTTCTGGCTGGCTCGTCAGGTGAGTATGATTATACTAGGTGTACAGTATGTTGTGAAAAAATTTTATCCGAATTTGATGTGATTTGTGTGAATTATAGCTAAATGAAGATTTAACCGAAAATACAATATTTTTATATGTTGAAATTGCGTTATATGGTGAATTTGCGTGATATTGAATATTTAGTGTTATGGGTGATATAGTGGGTATATATATGATGATATGAGGTAATTGGTGTTGATACACGTATGATATACGGAAGATAAACAAAAATGACTTATATATGTGGTATTATGATATATTAACCAATATGGTGCATGTTTGTGTTATATATGAATAATAATCAGTTGTGGAATCCTAATCGATGAAATTAATGAGTGCGTATATGTATGATATAATAATGTTCAAGGTGAAACTAATGGGCGATAATATGATATAATCATCTACTTAATTTGATTATTTATCAGATATTATAATGTGATTAAATAAATATCTTGGTGCATTTATGATACAGAATAACATGATGTAATCTTATTAATTAAAGAACCGGGTGTATGCAAATATGTGATATAATGAGGTAAAAAATAGCATGATATACTCATAATGTATGATGTTGTGACAAAATAAATAATACGATGCATATGATGTGATGGTTTTATAAGTTAAATAACATACGGTATGCATATATGCGATACAATGAGAAGATAATTAATATGGTGGACACCGTATATGTGTTAAAATGTTTAGATAAAAGATGAGATGGTATGTGCTAATAAAATGAGAAAATAATTCTCACGGTTAAAGTCAAAGATATGACAAGTATTTGAAATGAAAGATGAGATGTTATGTGGTGATAATATTAGATAAAAAGATGAAATGAAAATGATAATAACAAATAAATTTTGTTGACCAGTACCTACAGAAATCATGGGGGTTTGGGTTAGACCTCCTAATACCCAAGGACCGGTTTGGGGTGTGTGGTTATTACCCAAACTATGTTTGGGGTGAATTTTTTATCGCCCAAACTATCGGCTTGAGGCCCGGTTGGATGCGTATGACCCTTGGTGGGAAGCGATGCGTAAGATCCTTGGTGGCAGCGATTTGTGTTTGACAGAGTTATCGGCTCTAGTCTTGTTGGATGCGTAAGATCCTTGGTGGGCAGCGATGCGTAAGACTCTTGATGGGCAGCAATTTATGTTTGATGGAGCTATCGACTCTAGTCTTGTTGGATGCGTAAGACCTTTGGTGAGCAGCGATGTGTAAGACCCTTGGTGAGCAGCAATTTGTATTTGACGGAGCTATCGGCTCTAGTCTTGTTGGATGGGTAAGACGCTTGGTGGGCAGCGATGTGTAAGACCCTTGGTGGGCAGCGGTGTTTCCCTTGCTGGCATTGGCTGGGAGGAAGACGTAATCTTGGACGCGTAAGACCCTTGGTGGTCAGAGGTCTGCGTGTTTACTGGGCTGTCGACTTTCAGTATATTGGGATACTGTGACTCACTGGTCGACAAATTAATAAAATGTGAAATGAAAGGAAAGATAAGAAAGTAAAGAAAAAGTATAAAGAGAATGAAAAGTAAATTATTACCCAAGCTATCGGTTTTGGGGTGCGGTGTATTATTTAAAGAGGATGAAAGTTAAGGTGAATTGTGTTATGAGATGAAAAATAAAATGTAGAATACATTGTATTGTGAAATGAAAATGAGGAAGTAAAGAAGACGTGTGATATGAAATGAATATGAAAAAGTGGAGAAAAATATGATGTAAAATGAGAATGAGAAATTAAAGCAAGTGCATTATGAGTTGAAAATAAAGAGTAAAATAAGTTAAATTATTAGAAGAGATTGAAAAAGTAAATAAAGTGAGTTAATATGAATAAAATGAAGAAATTGTGTTATGAGAATGAATATGAGAAGTAAAGAAAATGTATTATGCATTATATAAATGATAGTGAAGAAGATGTAATATGAGAATGGTTATGAGAATGGTTATTAAAGAAAAATATGATGTGATATGAGTTTGTTGTACCTTGAAAGTGTGTCGAGGAACTACTCGCCCACTGTTGACATGGAAATGGTGAGAACTACCTGCATTGGCACAACTCCCAGGGTGAATTGGTGGGTTGTTGATACGATGGATGTGTTGCGGGATGGAAATAAAAAGTAAAGTAAATTGTAAGATGAGAATGAAAATAAAGAAAAGTGATAACCGAGCTACCCGCTTGAGATGTGATGTGATATTACCCAAGTTCTACTTGGGGTGCGGTGATTATTACCCAAGCTATCGGCTTTGGGGTGCGCTGTAATATTACCCAAACTATGTTTGGGGTGCGAAGTATTATCTGATAAGAATGAAAGTGAAGTAAATTGAAATATGAGATGTAAATGAAAATGAAAGTAAGATATATTATCGATAAAAATGAGAAGTAACATAAGTTGTATGATGGGATGAAAATGAATTATAATGTAAAATATGATAAAAGGAGAATGAGTATAAAAATAATCTGTATGATGAAATCAGAATGAAAAGAAGATAAATTGTAATTTATAATGAGAGTGAAAGTTAATGTATTACGTGATGTTATGTTATGTGTTATAAGAAATGAATGAATGTGATATTATGGGATTGAATGCACATGAATAAGATGCGATGAAAACAGATGAATGTGATGATATGCAATAAAATAAATACATGTAATGAGATGCTATGAAAATGTGTGTGATATTATTGATTGTTGAATGTGAAGTTATGTGATGAGAATAAATATGAAGAGAATAAATATATATATGTTGTAAGATTGATGAGTGTGATGTTATGTAATATGAGAATGAGAAAGAAAATATATATGAATGAAGATGAGGATGAAAGAATATGAGTCATGAGTTTGTGACTGAAAATGAATAGCAAATGAAGTACGTGGTTAAATAAGTATGAAGAAAAATGAAGTAATGGCATTATGTGATAATATGAAAATAAAGAAATGGTGATCTGAAGATAATTATGAAAAGAAGAATATTTGTGTTATGTGATTAAAAATGAAAAGTATATATGTGAATTAAGATAGTGTTTTGTATTTGAGTATAAATTGAAGGAGTTATATATAAATTAATATGATGTGATGTTTAAGACATTAATCATGAAGGATTATGTATGTCAAAATTTATGTGAATAACTCAAACAAATTGTAGTATGGAAAGGAGTATGAGAAGTAAAGAAAGTGTGTTTGTATAATATAATATTATATGAACGGAAAGTAAACTTATATGTGATAGTAGTGTGATATATATAGTGATGTGTGTTAAGTGATGGATATGGGAATGATTTTTAAAACTAAAAATAAGTTGTGATATAAGTTGAAATAAGTCGATATGCCTTGGAATTGTGTCAAGGAACTACCCGCCCGCCAATCCCATGGAAATGGTGGGAACTACCTGCCGAGGCACAACTTCAAGGTAGAGAGAGTGGTTATGGATGTATAGATGGGTGTAGATTTAGTCAAGTACTTGATATAAAGTCACATTTATGATGTTTTTATATTCAGATTGCAGGTTGAGTTTTATTAGCATGATATTTGTAAGTTTATTCTTTTTTCTTTATATAATTTAATTTATTTGCTAAATTAATAGATTATACTCACATCAGACATGGCTAACCCCTTGTTACCGCTGAATCTGGTGTGGGGGTAAACAGATGAGATTTGAAAGTTCGTGGAAAAACCTGAATAGCGGATCCAAGTCTGTTTGTCAGAATTGGGCTGCTGACGAATCTGGTGTGGGGGTAAACAGATGAGATTTGTGAGTTCGTGGAAAAACCTGAATAGCGGATCCAAACCTGTTCGTCATAATTGGGCTGCTGACTCCCGCCGCTCACCTGCAAGGAAGTGCGATACACCGGGGTTGATCCCGGCGACGCACCCTCCGACGGTCTTGTCAGTAACCAGTGATGATTAAGAAAGAGCTTAAGTTGGCAAAAGAGTGATTACCTGGTCACAGTGGTAGGTAGGAGGTATTTATAGTCGCCATGGGAGTCTGATTAGGGACCTGATTTCCTGTGAAACCGTTAGGAGTAAAATCCTTATAATTAGTTTAGGAAACTGATCCCTGATTCCCGGTAAGAGGATAACTGCAAATCAGGCCCGTTGATTTAGTCAAATCAGTGACCCTGATCTCCTCTTGCTGGTCTGGGTTTGTCTTGGGTCGGGACCCGTACCCAGCTGGAGTGAATCCATTTCGCGGGTTATTGGATCTGTGAAGGGGAGATCCAGTGCCCGCTTTGGGTCCATCTATATGCGAAATTACCGTTTTACCCCTGAGCTTCAAGATTCGTTCCCAATCTGGACGGTTCCGATTTAACCCCATTTTTAGCCATATCACCCCTGTTGTTTTCTGGGGGTTAGGAGAGTCCCTCTCTGAGGGTGGATGACCCTAACTCTTCTGCAGGTTTGATAACAGCGAGGTGAGGTAGGGATATGGTATGGTTGTTATACTTTTGTTTGTAGTTGATGGGTTATATATACATATATATGTATATATGGTATGTAGTAACGGGGGTAGATGATGTATTATTTCGTATAATGAGAGATTATGTGTATAACTGTAAGGTGTAAGGATATATATATATATATATATATATATATATATATATATATATATATATATATATATATATATAGTGCTGTGATGAATTATGAAAGCCCGTACCCACCTCGTTGTGGAGTATTGGGTTATGTAGTTGATTTCTGAAGGGTTTTTCTAAAGTTTTTCTAAAAGCCATATATGTTTTCAAAAGAATTTTTGGTTTTTAATTCATATCTTGCTTATTATGAAGTATTATGCACCCAGAGCCGTTGATATTATTGTCAGTGTGATGTTGAATGATTTGGCCTGGGGAGGATTGAAAGTTAGTACATGTACATTGTGTTATGTAATTGTTTGCAGATTTCCGTAAGGAAATTCTGTAAAATGGCTAATATTTCAGGGGAAGCTCTGCCGAATTTTTTTTTAATAAATATCTACGAGTATTTTTCTAAATAAGACTTGGTGTAGATTAAATATAGATTATGTTAGTAGTCATTTGAATAAGGATTAGTTTTATATATATATATATATTACAGTTTGGTATCAGAGCCTAAGTTAACTAGGATGATGGGGTATAGGATAACCAGTATCTTAGTGATCATGTAATAGGTGGTAGTGGGTTCATCTATGTTGGAAATGAGTTTACCTGAGTCTTAAGTATTTTTAAGTGAATTCTAAATTAGAAAATTTCTAATTTTGAGGTGTGTATGCCCTAGTAGCCTTTCTTTGCTATTTTGGGAATGGAAAGTGTCAGAAATTGACCTAATTTGTTTCCACTTGAAGATATGTGTGTTTGATGTGTTTGGTGTGATATATTATTGCCTTGGTGGTTTGTAGGGGTCGTGACATTTTGTTTTTCCTTTTTGAACATATCCGTTTTAATTATGAATATATATTACTGAGAAGACTTATCTTTTTGAAATACTACTAAGAGAATTTTTATAGGTTTACTGAGCTGAACTCAATTAGATTCCTTGTTAAAGCATCAAGTGTTTAATATTGGATACTTTTTCTTCAATATTTTGATATGTAAACTATCACTATGTGTTTTCTTATGAATATTGGTATTACAACTATATAGATTTGTATTCCAACTACAAGTGTTTTTGTAATCATTTTATAGTGTTTTATTGTTAAGTTTGTTATGATGATCATTTCTATTTGTAGAAATGTAGCTTTGGGAATCATTTTTTTTTAAAAAAAAAATATTTGGTTGAAGAGATTTCGAGAGGACCATTCGATGGTCTAGTATGATGAAGGATATTAATGTGTTGATCGATAGGTGTTTGATTGGTTTTCCTCAGTCCTCATAGCTTGAGGACGAGATTCTTTGAGGTGTGTATAATGTAACACTTCTCTATTTTATAATTTCAAAATAATCGTTTGTATTTCTTTATTGTGAGTAAATATTATTATTATTGTTATTATTATGCATAAATATGTAATTTTATTTGTTTTATATTCTTTAATTAATTTATTTAATGGGTGGAGCGGGTTTTATTGAAATTTATTATGAAAAAGAGAACTAGAAGGGTCTTATAATTAATGTTTGGCCAATCGGGGGCTTAGAAGTAATTCCGATTCCGATTTAGGAATTTGGGATTTGTTGCAGGGATTTCTAGTTAGGGATTTGGAATTTGGGATTGGAATTTTGGATTGAAAAGTAAAATATAGATTGAACACATTATACTGGCTTTGTACTTCTTACATTACATGTAGATTGAACATACATACAATGCATACATTACTAAAGTTAATTGCTATTACAAACTAATTTTTGACACTTCCAGTAGACTTGAGTAAATATCGCAATTAATTTAATATACAAGTACATGATGGGTTTCTTCTCAATGGGTAGGAAGAACTACTGACTGCCTCTTTTCAAATGCATAAGTAGCAGTTATCCCCCCTGCATACATTTTCATTTACCACCATTAGACAGAGGCAACAATTCTCTGGTTCGGGGGTTAGAGAAGTAGCGGGTGTAACATTATATTCAAAGTACTTAACAACTTGACACGGATTCCTCATATTCATGCTATTTGTTCTAAGATTGTGAGGTGTGCATGCCAAGAAGTTGAAAGTAGCATGAATACATTGTGATACCCACTACTACTCCATCCTCCGAAGCCAGAGAACTTCTGCACTCTATCTGAAGGTGGTGGATGGAAGTGTATGAAGTGAGGAGAATAGCTACTTCTACATTAAAAAAAAAAAAAAAAAATTTTAAAAAGAAAAAAAAAAGGCAGAGTCAGGTAGTCTTCCCTACCCATTAAGAAAACCCAGCAGGTACTTGTATGCTAACATGGACATGCATCTGTCTCCCTCCTTAAACTCATATTTCAACATCTTCTTTCTTTTCTTCTTTCTTTCTTTTCTTCATCTTCTTTCTTCTTTCTTTTCTTCATCTTGATCTTCTTTCTTATTTCTTTTCATTTCTTCATCTTCTTTCTTTTATTTTTTATTATCATGTTCAATAGAAACATGATGGCCAACACACAACTTGAATTGGGTATATAGAGCATTTCCAAGACTACACAATCCTGAAGTTGCCAGAAGATGAATAAATTGTTCATTGATGCATCTACTCCGTAAACAACAAAACTTATCTTTGATACACAAATCTAAAAGTCAAAAATATTGATACACTTCTCAAAAATCAGATGCAGCATCAGCAAAAACTAGAAGCAGCAGCAACAACAATATTCAAAAGCACCAACAGCAGCTAAATCAGAAACAACAGCAAAGATCAGAAGCAGTAGTAGCAACAGCAAAATCAGAAGTAGAAGCAGCAAAAATCAGAAGCAGCAGCAGCAGCAATAATCAAAAGCTGCAAAAACTTGTATATTTTACTTGTGTATCTATGATCAGATATGTATATGTAAACTTGTAAAATGATGGTGTATGTATGTACATATGAACTTATCAAATATCTCTATAAATAGATACACATCTCAAAAATCAGAAGCAGCATCAGCAAAAATCAGAAGCAGCAGCAGCAATAATCAAAAGCAGCAACAACAGCAAAATCAGAAATATCAGCAAAGATCAGAAGCAGCAGCAGCAACAACAACATCAAAATCAAAAGCAGCAACAGCAAATCAGAAGCATCATCAGCAAAAATCAGAAGTAGCAGTAGCAACAATATTCAAAAGCAGCAAAAACTTGTATATTTTACTTGTGTATCTATGATCAGATATGTATATATAAACTTGTGAAATGATGGTGTATGTATGATCAGATATGTATATATAAACTTGTAAAATTTATGTATTTACTTGTACAATTAAATGAATGTTCCATTTTTTTCCTTTTTAATGAGGTTCCTCACGAATAAATGAATGTTCCCTTTATTACATTGCTTCATGGATACGAATGCTTCAACTATCTTTAGAAGCATTCCAAAATTTTTACAACAAAGTATGGTCATTATATTTTGTTCAATAAGCTGAATTATTATCAAATAAATACTGTATGAAAGAGATGACAAAATAATATGATTGAATAAAGAACTCACAAATATTGATACAATTCTAAATCTTGTTCTTTTATTACATTGCAAAGAACTATTACATTCTAAAGAACTTGCAAATACTATGTTAATAAACACAAATTAAATGAACAAAAATCAAATGACATTTCAAAATTTTGTTCTTATTCTACTTCTTCAATACAAGCAAACTGCTAATTCATCAATACAAGCAAGCTGTTACTTCTTCAAGTTCAGCTGTTTCAATATACTAGCTTTAGCTACTATTGTTGCTTCTTCTTTTTCCTCTTCTATCAACCACACAAAAAACAGCTTTTCTTCTTCTTCTGCCAACCACAAAAAAACAGGAGTTCAGCAGTAATATTCATGTATTTGCATGTACATGATACTAAACAATACATTAAATGATTACTAGCACGCTCCGAACACAATTGTCAGCATGGAAAGATCAAATTAACCAATTACAGTAGTATCAGTTCATCAAATACATAAAAAATGGTGTCACTAGGGCTGTAATGTAATGCCATTCCAACTAGTTTAGCAGCAACAACAAAAATCAGAAGCAACAACAGCAAAATCAGAAGCAACCAAACATACAAAGCTATAACAAAAGCATGAGCAGTAGCCTATGGATAAGCAGCAGCAGCAAAAGCCTAAGCAAAATCAAAAGCATCAGTTCAAATGCCTACCAAGAATCCAAGATAATTCACAACCCATATTATTTTCAATGAATATTGTATGATTTCCATCCACAATCAAGAACAAGCAACTAAGTATCACATAAAAAATAAACAATACTATTTTGTGTGACTCATCATTGCCTACTGAGAATCCAAAATAATTTGCAAGGAATTAAACAATATTGTATGATAAAATTGTAACTGAGAATCAAACACTTTCCTCTAGTATTGTAACCCCGTTTTCGTAAATACATATTTTTTGAATATTTTCTGTATTTCGATTTATTATAAATCTGTTTTGTTTTTAGATTCATTTTGGATCTTTTATTAAAATCTTTTCTAATAAAAAGTTATGTTTATTTCGAATAATGGTGTATTTTAACTTTACTTTCCATTTTATAATTGATCGACTATTTATATTTTTGCCAAATCAAAAATATTTGGATTTACTTTAATGAATTTGTTAAACACAATTCCTATTTCGTTATATAACCTTATTATTATTATTATTATTATTATTATTATTATTATTATTATTATTATTATTTCATTATTATTTTTATCATTATATTATTATTATTATTATTATTATTATTATTATTATTATTATTATTATTATTATTATTGAATTATTTTCATTAATGTGTTGAATCCAAATTTTATTCTGTCATGTATTATTATTATTATTATCAGTATTGTTATTATTATTATTATTATTATTATTATTATTATTATTATTATTATTATTATTATTATTATATTATTATTATTATTATTATTATTATTATTATTATTATTATTATTATTATTATTATTATTATTATTTTGTAAAGCCCATTGATTTTAATATATCTTGTATTATTATTTAGTAATATGAAGCCCATCATCTAAAACCCGATTTTATGTTCATTTGATTTGCATTATTGATTAACATATACCAGAGCCCAACCCAAGCCCATCTCTTATTGAATTCTAACTCATTCACCCAAACCAATTAACTTAATCCCCCCTAATCTACTTTTGACTAGATCAACCCTCAACTGCACGATTCCTGGTATCTCTAACTCCCCGTCTCTTTCTCTTCCCCACTTTCTCTCTATCTCCTCTTAATTATAGACAGCCAAACAAATCCCAACAAACCCAACTCTTCATCTTCTCCCCACTACTCAAACCCCTCATCTTCCCTGTACAACCCTCTCCCTACACTGTGCAACCCCCCGACCGTCTCTCTCCTCTCCCCTATTTTCCAGCCCAAACAGAGCGACCCCTCGACTCCTCGCCTTCCTCCCTTACTGCAGCCGCTCGCCTCCTCGTCTGCAACCACCGAGTCATTCCTCTTCCACCTCGCGACCCCATCGTCTTCCCCATCGCGACCACCACCCCGAGAACCCTGCCTCTCATCTTCATCCTCTGCATTCGCCTTCTCCCCACCCTCCTCGACTGCATCTCCAAGCCGCGACCCCCTCGGCAAATCCCTGATACCACCAGCATTGCCAACCCGCAGTCGCCCCTCCGCTGTGTTCCCCTCGCCATTGCCGCCGAAACCCAACCGGCCTCGTCTCCTTCACCACGTCAACCGAGCACCGCCGCTCTGCCCCCGACCTTGCCGCTTCCCTGTCGTTGTTGCACTTCCTATCCTCCTCCTCGACTGCACCCAACACCACCCGAGCACCCTCGCCTTCCTCCGCCGCTCGACCGGTCCCCTATCGTTAGCCGAAGCCAGCAACCCCGTTCTTCAACATCTGAGCTTAATGCTGCACTTGATCAGGCTTTGATCTTGACCCGTTGATCTTCTTGATCCTTGAATCTTAGACGTTAATCACTTTGATCGTCTTGATCGATGGTTCGGATCAAGATCGTCTGTTCATATCAGATCGTCGTTCAGCATCGGGATCATCATCATCTTCGACGTCAATCTCATTGCTATTTTGCTGCCCCGATCGTTGGGATTGGCCGTCGTCGTCGGGATCCTCATCCTTTTATTCCTTACATCTTGGTAATCGCCATTAAAAGGCAAGTCTACTTGAACTCACTTATCATTCTAGTTCAAGACTGTTGATCTCAACAAGTAGTTCACTTTCAATTATCATATTGTTATATTGTATACCTTCCGTTGAGGATATCGAGGGCTTACATGAGCTAACCCGATGTATTCTTGACCTCGTGCCAATATCCTTTAATTCAAACCCTATCTTGTATGTAATCATATGCACACACGACATGAATAACCTGACTAGAAACTTGCATATGGGATATACATGATGATTTGAATGCATGTTGATTGATTGTGATCTTAAGACTGGAATCATAACATGATAAATCTTGCTCTGTATACTGTAGAAATTCAACTTAAATTGCTTCATATAATGTTAGATCATTCCATGATATAGGAGCATATAGATTGTTCATTATGATGTTTGCATATGTTTGCATTTTATCTTATCCTGCTGCATGTCCTGTTTTGTACTGAGATTTCGACCCTGTTACTATTAAAATCAACTAGAACTATATTTAAAAAAATTGTAGCTTGATGAATTTAATTTCCAGAACATCTTACGGATCCAAATTCTGATTCGTGAGCTGTTAGATATCACACATTTTGTTATTGCTGGCTGTGTAAATCTAGATTTGCTGTTTAGTGGAACATCGACACAACTTCTATTGAAACACGGTAAAAACAGTAGAATAATGACATGAAATTCTCCAGGAAATTCATAGACATGCTTAGGGCCAACTTTATAAATTTTATAGATTTTTGTATTGAATTTACACCTTGATTTTACATGTAAAGATTTAACTCTAGACTACTGCCAAAACCTTTAATCTGTAAAGAATAGAGTAATTGACCTAGCTATAATCAGAATCAATTGAATCTTGCTGAATATAAATTGTAGCCCCATGTCTATTTTCCAGAACATTCGACGGAATTGAATTCCGATTTATCTGTTAGATATCAGTCTTTTAGTACTGTTAGGTCTGGATTTCTAGATTCACAATTTTATGTATATCACCTTGATCTATTAATAAACAGAACATGTTAATAGTAAAATTAAAATGTGAAATAAATTTTGCTGAGACTAGACATTCTTAGGAGTTACCCTGAATTTTTTTTAGATTTAATTGATGAGTTTTCTGACCTAAAACATATATAAGAACACAATCTATAACCTGCTGCCAGAACATGAAATCTAAAAAGAATAGGAATTTCGACCTAGTCTCTTTAATATTTATATGACGTGTGTATATGCGCTGGAACCGGCAGAGATTCGAGTTTCTAGAACTTCTGACGGATCCAGATTTTCCTTCCTGTAGTAGTGGAAAAGTTCACTTTTGTACAGCAATGTCTTGCTGTCTAGAATGTGCGCTTTCGTAGTATTGCATGTAAATGTGTTAACCTTGCATCTAGTGAATGAGAACCAAATATATATCATGCATCGCATCATTTTGTGGCATCCTTATCATTGCCTAGACACTCTTATACACATTTGCATGATCATGATTGACATAATAAAATGGTAACAAGCCGGGATATTATGGGTTGACTTGGTAATGAACAATCGAAAACTGTGCTCGGAAGGGCCCTTCTTGTTTACATGAACACTTACATGGAAGGTGGAGAAATGTTTGTTATCTTGGTATCACGTCATCACGTTCTCTTGATATTCGAGTACACGATCTGTTAAGTTCACCATTAGTCTAAAATGAACACTGTTGTATGCACCGAACCTGTGATATGGGACGCAGCAGTATGTGCATTAGTTAGGCTAAATATTAATAGACAAGATTGAGGCTTGCGTCCTTGATCATGACTATTGACATTGACATTGACATTGTTTATCGATTATTGTTATTAAAAATTGCATTGTTAAATCTAGACTCTTCATCAATCCCTGTTATTGCTTTTGATTTTATTCTAGCTTCATATTACTTGATGTACCATGTTTCTTTACTCTTTGTTTTTCACTACTTGCTGTCCGTACTTGCTCTAATGGACATCCCCCCTCCCACCCCCACACACACACACACCGACACACACTCTAGATGATCATACTACAGGTGCACAAGGAGAATTGCCTGAAAGTCCTGGTGAGCAATTCTTCTAGGATGGAAGCTGGAGCATTGCCTACAATAAATTATTTCTTGCATGTTCATTTCTTTTTTGCATTACTATTTTGTTGAACTTTGTATTCCGGGCTTATTGACCCGAAGATGTTATTTCCAGTTGTTGGTTATTACCTTGGACTATTGCACGTTTTATCCTAGTATCTTTGTTTATGTGATTATGTTTTTCCTGCGTGGTTGTGATTATTCTTTCCATGTTGTTGAGTTAAGACAGGTACAGCTTATGGATGATGTTAATATTATTCGCTGGGCCTTCGTCACGGGCCCGTATTCCTGTATTTTGGGAAGTGGGGCGTGACAAGTATCATATTTTCAAATGGCATATGCAATTTCAAAAACCCAACTCCAACCCTCAAACTTAGGTGGGAATTCGACATTGTATGTAGATGGGCATTCGACACTGGTTCTCACAAAATGAGGTACAGATTGAGGATGTACGAGGCGTCGAAGATGAGAGATGAGAGATATATAGTACTTAGGGTTTCGAATTAAGATTTAGAAATTTTAAGAGATGATAGTTAGGGTTTAGATAAGGGAGGAAGACATACCCATGAAGAAGAAGAAAGGATGAAGAGAGCGGGGGCATTTTGGTCTTTTCACATGCTTCTTAACGGGAATGAACCCATTAAGATGTATATTCCACGAATATTCTACTAACTTAACTGATAAATGAACGGCGGGTGCCTATTAGTCCAATTGTCAAAACTTTGGGTGTCATTGGGGTATCACTGTAACTTTAGATGTGTATATGGTATTATTACTAACATTGGGTGCCAATAGGTCATTCACCCTATTTTAAAACATAGGCCGCTATTCCCATTAGCGACTTTCAAAGTGAAGAGGCTGCTAATGAGAATAGCAGCCGCTGCTGACGTGGCACCAAGTAGCCCACGAGCGCTAATAGTTTCGAAACTGGCCTATAATTGCAAAAAATGGCCTAGTACGGCAAAAAAAAGTCCAAAATCAGCTACTATGAATCCTCGGTATCAAATGGTTCAGCTAAATGACTTGAGCATTTCCTTTTTTGTGACTTCTGGAACACTACAGCCTTTTTTTAGCCCACGTAACGTAATCGAATAAGGTTTCATAAATTTCTAAGAGAGAAAAACATCCCCAGCTTGAAGAGCGAGTGTCGGGAGGAAGGTGGAGCTACCCCTTCAATCTCGCGTCGGGGAGGAAGTCGGGATGGAGCTTGTTGGTGCGTCCAAGGCGTTGAGAGAAAAGTCGAACGACATGGAGGGAGGTGGAGGTATTGTGAGAAATTGGATCGTTGGGGGTCGTTCGATTTGGTTTGAGAGGGCGGAGAGAGTGAGAGGAGGTTGGGGTTTCGATTTGGGGGAGTATTGGAGATCAGGATTTGGTTATGGAGAAGAGGATTTGGCCAGGGTTTTTTGAAGTCGGGATGATTTGGGGGTGGATTTGGCTGAGCAGAAGGAAACGAAGAGAAGAAAAAAATGAAGAGGGGAGACTACCAAATTGCCCCTCTATCTTAGGCAATTTGGACGGAGATATTCGGGAGCATTGGATCGTGATCTAATGGCTGAGATCTCCAACTCACAATAAGAAATTGTGCTCATCAGCTGTAATAGACTAACAACACACACACAACAGGTACAGGATACTCTAAAAGCAAAAAAGAGAACATATAAAATATATCATGTCGTTAGCAAGATAAGAGGAACAAAGAAAAAAAATAAAACCATGATGTACAAACACATCCAGATAAACCAAATAACATTCCACTACAAGCAGCAAAACTATAGTAACCCGATAGGAAAAGAGCACATAGCGAGAAGCATTAAACACATCAACCTCACCATCAGGGCCAGTTTTTCAGAATCCACTGTAGAACACGATCAAACACAACTAAAAACCACTAAACACAAAACAACATATGAACATCTAAACAGAGAAGCAAATTGACAGCAGCTCAACAACCCCACCAACTAGCACTTGAACAAAACACACAAAAACAACACCTGAAAGCCAAAAGGAGTGACCAGTGGTAGCAAAATACACATGCATCATCACAAAACAACCAAAAAGAGTGCTCCAGCAGAGGAGAATCATCAACTCTACAACAACACATAATAGAAGTGTGAGAAAAGAAGAATTAAGCCAATATGCAATTAGTGGAAAGCTAGGAATTCATGTTATGAATTAAAGATATCACCGTAAAGTCGAGTTTATCCATCTTAAGTATCTTTTTTTTTGTGGCAAAATGTTTGCCCAAAAATGAACAAAATAGATGAAATCTTCAATAAGAGTATCGATGGTGTGAAAGATGTTGGTAAAAATTACATAGTTTCTTTCTTTCCAAATAACTCAAATCATAGACATCATTGAAAGATCCCAAGAAGATCTAATAGAACGTTTGATTCTCTTATTTCTCCAAGTACTCCACCATGAAGACATGGAGCCCGATTCCTTGTGCACGTCCCATGCTTTTTACAACCAGAGAGGTTCAATGAAAGGGTAGTGGAAGAATAAATGGCCATTAGTTTTATGATGAGAGATTGACACAAAATGCATTTCGGGCCGAAAGCTAGGTTTCTTTTGTTAAGAATCTCCAAAGTGAGAAGTTTGTTATGGAGCGCAAGCAAGACTAGGATTCTAGTCTTAAGAGGAGCGATGTTTTGCCAAATATGCTATAGAACAGGGATATCACACCACCATAGTTAAGGAAAGTATAGAATGATTTGACGATGAAGGTGCCAGTATTGGATCATCTCCATCTAATGGCATACATAGTTTGCCAATGATAGGCAGTGAGCAGTACCAACAGTCTAATATACTCGTGGTGCTATTCAATGGACAAAATTCTTCTGAACGGAATGTGCCAGTTTTTTTGATTATTATGAATAAAGAGGTAGGAAGCAACAGTGGCGTTCTGGTTGGAAGCGAGATGATAGAGGGAATGAAATAAGACTACAATATTGTTTTTACCAATCCAGAAATCAGACCAAAATTGAATAGTCGAGTTGTCTCTGTAAATCTTTTGTAGATACTGCTTTCCAGACTCCTTTCCAAAAGGAAGAAGCATGGATAGCCAATTTAGAATGAAGGACCCGAACTTTTTTACAACAACAATACTTATTCTTGACCATTCTAATACACATGAGATCATCTTGCTTAAGGATCTTCCAAAGCCATTTACCCAGGAGGGCAAGGTTTTGAAGTCTAAGGTCAATAGTGCCACGACCACCTTTTTTAGATTTGTATAATTTCTTTCAATTGCATAGATGCTTACCCACAGAAGTAACTGAGGTGCCCGACCAAAAGAAATTCCTTATGGTTTTATCAATTCTTTTAATAACCTAGGATGGAACGTAGAGATAGTACATCATATAGAGGGGAATGGAAGAAATAATAGCATTGACCATAATAAATCTCCCACAGTGAGACATGTGACGGGCAGACCAGGAGGACAATCTGGATTCTAATTTATTAATCATCAAGAGCCAGTCCTGTTTGTGTAATTTCCCCTATCTAATTCTACTTGATCAGTTGTCACTTTAAATGGATTTTTATTTTAGATCATATGAGGTTAACTTATCATCCAAATGATTTGGTTGGGAAAAAGTTATTATTATTATTATCTCTAATCTCTAATATTATAATGGGAGAAGGCCTTAGTGTCATTTGTAAATCTACCAACGCGTGCATTGCACGTGCATAACTAATATTAAGGAAGTCCCAGATTTGAACCTTCACTACGTTAGATTTTTTACTTTATTTTTTTAATATATTAAATGTGCATCACACGAGTAAATTATTATCTATCTATCTATCTATCCATTTATCTATAATATAATATATAATAACTATTATAATGGAAGAGTTGGAGTTGTAAATCTACCTACTTATGCACAATGCACATGCAACTCCAACGCTCCCATGATAGTCATATTTACTTTTAAAAATATATAATCATATTTATTAAGACATGCATCGCACGTATAAACCAGAATTTTTACTTTAATTTTTTTTAAAAATTAATAAGTGCATCGCACGTGTAAATTAGTAGTTATTATTAGGGATATTTTAGCAAATACCCCATTCAAAATGTAGAAATTAGCATATACCCCCAATATTTTTAAAAACTAAGAAATACCCTCAGTTTGGACGGAACTGTTAACATTCTGTTAAGTGAACTTACTTGCATCACACGTGACACAGAAAAATGACATAAATACCCATGATAAAAAGTATTTTAGGAAATGCCCCCATTCAAAATTTGGAAACTAACATATACCCCCGCTATTTAAAAAAGGTAAGATATGCCATCAGTTTGGACAATTTTTTGGTATGTATCTTGCTTGTTAGTTTCTTACTTATGATAGCTATGGTTTTTGTATCTTTTGAGGTCAAAATCCGACTTAGCATCTCTTTGCTTGTTTCTTACTTATGGAAGATAATTTATGGGAATTAGTGGTTATGTGACTTGTTATGAGTACTTCTCCTGTCTAATTCTGAAAAGAACTTAGCAGCTACAAAATTTAATATTTTTCATCAATTTTGCTTCAGATTTTACTTAACAACAGTTTCGTAGTGATTAGGCAAAGTGTTTTCAGACTATATGATTGTATATTGATTAGGCTAAGTGTTGTATTGTTAGATATATAGTTTTGTTATTTGAATCTAAACATTGAGTATCGAATATTGCAGTTTAATATGTGTTTTGTTATTTTCATACTTTACTGTTGGTCTGGCATCTGATATTCTTAATTTGTTTAATGTTAGAATTAATTTTTGCAGTTTTCCGGGCCGGATTCCGGCAGGCTCCGGCCACCGGCGGTGCCGAAAAATGAGTGGATTGTGATCCTCTCGACGAGTACTATTCCGTGGTGTACTCACTTAACAAAAATGAATTCCGTATGAATGAGAAATGTTGGTTCAAAGTTGGGTACTTGAAATGTACTAACTTGGCAACTTGGAAAAAATGGATAGTCACTACAAAAGAAAGTAGCTTTCCCGGCGCTTTTTTCGGTCTATACCGGCATTTTTTTACGCCGGGAAAACTTTCACCGGCGTTTACAATAACGCCGGTCCAACTGCCGCCGAAGCGAGCGTCGCTGAAACGAAAGGGTCTACACCGGCGTTTTTGGTGGACGCCGGTAAATGATAGGACTACACCGGTGGTCATCAAACGCCGGTGTATATCGGTTTCTGGGTGCCGTTCTTGTGCACCTATATACATACACCGGCGGTCGTAAACCGCCGGTATTTATACATTCACCGGCGGAAATAAAAATGCCGGTGTAGATCGAAAGTATACCGGCGGTCAAGAAACGCCGGTGTATGTGCGTTTATGAGCGCCTGCTTTTCCCTGTTTACGAACACCGGCGCGACCAAAAAACGCCGGTGTAGTTATATACGCCGGCGTATATAAAACGCCGGTGTACGCCTGTGCCGTTACAGCTGAAAACTTTCACCGGCGTGCGTTGAAACGCCGGTGTATCACACACTCCAACAATTAAATTATATACAACGCCGTTTTTTAAAACGCCGTTCTGGCTATGCCCGTTTATTTTCGATACTCCGCTTTTCCGTTCGATTTCAATTCACAGTTTCATTTACAAAACCTGTAAACTAATTCTCACGACTGATTCAATCAATTTTGTTGCATACTACTGCGCAAACCACAACCAAACACAAGAATAATTAAAGATAATCAAGTTTCACACGTGTCATATCAACGTCCAAATTCATTGATTAATTAACAGTGTCATAATTAACAAATTAATATAGAGACTAACATCCAAAATATCCAAACAAACCAGTCTGACAAATATCCAAAATATCCCAAATTCAAAGTATGACATAACTCTAAAAAAAAAAACCAGTCTGACATAACAACAGCAAGGAGGAGGACATAAGAACAACAACCATACAGCAAGGAGGACATAAGAACAGCAAGGAGGACCGCAGATTCATACCCCTCGAGTAGCTTCAGCTCTGATCATCTGCATTTCCTTCATCTTGACGACCGCTCTGTGAATAAAAAATAATAGTTTAATTGAACAGTAGATCACACTACAGAATATACATATTTTTTGAACTTGCAAAAAGAACTACCTGTGTCTCGAATTATAAGATCAAAGTGCCAACTGCAAATGGAATTGTTAATGATATATACAGAGGTAAAATAATTACATTGCAATGCTAAAAATTCCGTACTTAATTTTGTTTTTAAATATATCTAAAATAACAAAACAAATGAAAATTCAGTATCTAACTTGAAACCTTTATATTCTCCTCTGATTGGGAATATCCACTATCTAAAACAATAAAACAAATGGAAATTCAGTATCTAAGCATGTCCTTCATGGATTGTTCAGACAATCCATGAAACTGTCATCGTGGACGGAAACCAAATATAAGAAAAAAAAGAAAAATAAGATAGGGCTCATATCAAGTGTATTTTTAGGAAACTGTCATCGTGGAAGGAAACCAAATATATATAGAAGCCAGAAATGGAAACAGAAAGAAGAAAGGTAGAGACTTTGGATACACCAGGCTACCATAGCGGCATTTTCCTCATCTCTCTCTCATCCCTTATTTCCCTTCAGCACACGAACAGAAAGAGACATCAGCAACCACCTTAAGAGCGACAAGAACAACAATAATAATAAATTATTATGAACAAGATGTCTCTATATGGGTTTCCAGTTCTCCACTCGAGCCCACTCTTTCTAATCACAGCCCAATTAAGAACATAGACAACATCCACTAAACAATCCAATCATAGCCCGGTCAAAATTTGCCATCCTGGATCTTAATGAAATACGCTTCATTAACAGTGAAAGAAAATGAGGATGCTAGCAGCATACTTAGTTTGGAAGTGAACCCATTTTGTGTTAAAAAATCATGCCAAAGATGGCAATCAGCTTCATTAACAGTATCTGAAAATGAAAATTTCCATTAACTGAGCTTATATGTTGCTCTACTAATTCACTGTGCCCAACTAAATCTAAAACCCAATTGTTGTGCGTATCCGGAGGATTTTGGCATACGTACCTATAGCATCCTCAGTTCACAGTAAACCCGTTTTGGTCAAAAAAACATGCCAAGATCACAATCAGATGCATGAAAATAAGCTTCACTATCAACAACAGAAGAACTGAGGATGCTATGCAGCATACTTAGTTTGGAAGTGAACCCATTTTGTGTTAAACAATCAGGTTACATTGACAGTATCTGAAAATGAAAATTTCTCCATTATCTGAGCTTATATGTTGCTCTACTACTTTTTCAGCCCAACTATATCGCAAAACCCAAGTGTGGTGCATATCCGGCCGGAGAATTTTGGCATACGTACCTATACAATATCCTCAGTTCACAGTGAACCCATTTTCGGTGTAAAAACATACATGCCAAGAAGACAATCAGGTGCTTGAAATGAGCTTCACTAACAGTTAGTGAAAATGGGACCATAAAATAGCTTAAGAAGACCATCAGGTTTGTGAAGTAAGCTTCACTAACAGTGAAAGAAACTGGGGATGCTATGCAGCATACTCATTTTGGAAGTGAACCCATTTTGTGTTAAAAAAACCGGTTACATTGACAGTATTAGAAAATGAAAATTTCTCCATCATCTGATGACCACAGTGAACCCATTTTTGGTATAAAAACATACATGCCAAGAAGACAATCAGGTGCTTGAAATGAACTTCACTAACAGTTAGTGAAAATGGGACCATAAAATAGCTTAAGAAGACCATCAGGTTTGTGAAGTAAGCTTCACTAACAGTGATAGAAACTGGGGATGCTATGCAGCATACTCATTTTGGAAGTGAACCCATTTTGTGTTAAAAAAACCATGCCAAAGATTGCAATCAGGTTACATTGACAGTGCCCGAAAAAGAAAATTTCTCCATTATCTGAGCTTATATGTTGCTCTACTACTTTTTCAGCCCAACTATATCGCAAAACCCAAGTGTGGTGCATATCCGGCCGGAGAATTTTGGCATACGTACCTATACAATATCCTCAGTTCACAGTGAACCCATTTTCGGTGTAAAAACATACATGCCAAGAAGACAATCAGGTGCTTGAAATGAGCTTCACTAACAGTTAGTGAAAATGGGACCATAAAATAGCTTAAGAAGACCATCAGGTTTGTGAAGTAAGCTTCACTAACAGTGAAAGAAACTGGGGATGCTATGCAGCATACTCATTTTGGAAGTGAACCCATTTTGTGTTAAAAAAACCGGTTACATTGACAGTATTAGAAAATGAAAATTTCTCCATCATCTGATGACCACAGTGAACCCATTTTTGGTATAAAAACATACATGCCAAGAAGACAATCAGGTGCTTGAAATGAACTTCACTAACAGTTAGTGAAAATGGGACCATAAAATAGCTTAAGAAGACCATCAGGTTTGTGAAGTAAGCTTCACTAACAGTGATAGAAACTGGGGATGCTATGCAGCATACTCATTTTGGAAGTGAACCCATTTTGTGTTAAAAAAACCATGCCAAAGATTGCAATCAGGTTACATTGACAGTGCCCGAAAAAGAAAATTTCTCCATTATCTGAGCTTATATGTTGCTCTACTACTTTTTTAGCCCAACTATATCGCAAAACCCAAGTGTGGTGCATATCTGGCCGAAAAATTTTGGCATACGTACCTATACAATATCCTCAGTTCACAGTGAACCCATTTTCGGTGTAAAAACATACATGCCAAGAAGACAATCAGGTGCTTGAAATGAGCTTCACTAACAGTTAGTGAAAATGGGACCATAAAATAGCTTAAGAAGACCATCAGGTTTGTGAAGTAAGCTTCACTAACAGTGAAAGAAACTGGGGATGCTATGCAGCATACTCATTTTGGAAGTGAACCCATTTTGTGTTAAAAAAACCGGTTACATTGACAGTATTAGAAAATGAAAATTTCTCCATCATCTGATGACCACAGTGAACCCATTTTTGGTATAAAAACATACATGCCAAGAAGACAATCAGGTGCTTGAAATCAGCTTCACTAACAGTTAGTGAAAATGGGACCATAAAATAGCTTAAGAAGACCATCAGGTTTGTGAAATAAGCTTCACTAACAGTGAAAGAAACTGGGGATGCTATGCAGCATACTCATATTGGAAGTGAACCCATTTTGTGTTAAAAAAACCATGCCAAAGATTGCAATCAGGTTACATTGACAGTGCCCGAAAAAGAAAATTTCTCCATTATCTGAGCTTATATGTTGCGCTACTACTTTTTTAGCCCAACTATACCGCAAAACCCAAGTGTGGTGCATATCCGGCCGGAGGATTTTGGCATACGTACCTATATACCATCCTCAGTTCATGGAAGAAAAATACGAATAGGGCTCATAGCAAGTGTAGTTTTAACTGGAATTGTCATCGTGGAAGGAAACCAAATATAGAAGCCAGAAAGAGGAATGGTAGAGAATGAGGATACACCAGGCTAACATAGCGGCATTTTCCTCATCTCTCTCTCACCCCTTCTTTCCCTTCTCCACTCCAACTCGTCTCTTTCTAATCACAGCCCAATTAAGAACAATTGTTCACAATCACTGTTAAAGAAACATATATGCTCAGATTATGAAAAATTTATATGCTCAGATTATGGAAATTTTCAGTCACTGTTAAAGAAACTAAGTAGGCTGCATAGCATCCCCAGTTTCTTTCACTGTTAGTGAAGCTTGTTTGGAAAATTGTTCACTCAAACATGCCCCTTGTTTCTGAACTCAAACATGACATTAATAAACATCTTTTCTAATAATGGCTACACTTGTGGAAGCTCTCTCTAAGCCTCAATTCTTCAAGGTTTTGTTGCCTACTTCTTTACAGAAGTTGGTACTCCATTCTCCTCTCTTTAAAGAAGAATAGAGTACCAGTTTCTGTAAAGAAGTAGGCAACAAAACCTTGAAGAATTGAGGCTTAGAGAGAGCTTCCACAAGTGTAGCCATTATTAGAAAAGATGTTTATTAATGTGATGTTTGAGTTCAGATACAAGGGGCATGTTTGAGTGAACAATTGGGTTTTGAATGGAGATTGTAGTCATAGATCAATTCTTCATGGAAGAAAAATACGAATAGGGCTCATAGCAAGTGTAGTTTTAACTGGAATTGTCATCGTGGAAGGAAACCAAATATAGAAGCCAGAAAGAGGAATGGTAGAGAATGAGGATACACCAGGCTAACATAGCGGCATTTTCCTCATCTCTCTCTCATCCCTTCTTTCCCTTCAGCACACGAACACATAGAGACATCAGCAACAACAGCAAGAGCGACAAGAACAACAATAATAATAAATTATTATGAACAAGATGTCTCTATATGGGTTTCCAGATCTCCACTCCAACTCGTCTCTTTCTAATCACAGCCCAATTAAGAACAATTGTTCACAGTCACTGTTAAAGAAACATATATGCTCAGATTATGAAAAATTTTCATTTTCAGATACTGTTAAAGAAGCTGATTTCATGCATCTGATTGCAATCTTTGGCATGGTTTTTTTAACACAAAATGGGACTACTTCCAAACTAAGTATGCTGCATAGCATCCCCAGTTTCTTTCACTGTTAGTGAAGCTTATTTCACAAACCTGATGGTCTTCTTAAGCTATTTTATGGTCCCATTTTCACCTCCTCCAAATCAGTACAATGTCATCTATACCAGGTTATGTGCCAAAATGGGGTTGGGCATACGATGCAAGGCCGACAAGTATTAGTTGTTTGTGAGTATGCAATAGGATGCAGCTATGAACATGGGCTCATATCAAGTGTAGTATTACGGACTGTCATCGTGGAAGGAAACCAATTTAATATAGAAGCCATATATGGAGCCAGAAAGAGGGATGGTAGAGAATGAGGATACACCAGGCTAACATAGCGGCATTTTCCTCATCTCTCTCTCATCCCTTCATTCTCTTCAACACACGCACACAAAGAGACATCAGCAACAACAGCAAGAGGGGGTTGGTCCAACAATAAGTGTAGATTATAATAAACGAGATGTCTCTATTTTGGGTTTCCAGATCTCCACTCCAGCCCTTTCTTTCTAATCACAGCCCACTTAAGAAACATAGACGAAATGCTTATAGACGACAGCCACAATGCAGACTCACAAACACTAGTATGTGTCTTTCATGCATTCAAGTAACATAATCTCTTTAAAAATACCAATTTTAAGACTTACCGATGTTTTTTGACAGTGGGCGGCGTGCTACCCTCACTCTCATATGTTTGCCTGCCACTATTATTTAGTGGCTGCTCATCCCCATGGCTCTCGTTGCCATCATTTATATTAACCCTCTTTCCACGCCTCGGCATGTTGTACCTGTCAAGGATCCGATAACTTGGTTCAAATGATAGTTTGGTTCAAATGACAACGATAGTTTGGTTCAAATGACACTAAGCATAGTTTAATGTAAATAATACCAAGCAGTAGAAAATAGAAAGACAATTAAACCAGTGTATTAAATTCACAATGAACATATTCGAAATTACAGACATAATATTACAACAAGATTTAAGACATAAAATTACAGACATATAATAAACTTGCATAAAAAATCATGTAAACTACAATACGACATCTTCCAGTACATCGCCCTCTTCTCCATCCTTGCGGAGCCAAGTCCCGCAAATTCCAACATCGGTTGTGTTTACATCAAACACAGGAAACTCAGAAGCAATGTAACTGTTCATGTCTTCACCGTCTTCATCGTCTAAAGTATCGCCCAGTTGGAATACATCTCTTGGTTGCATAGGGATAGCCACATACGATTTTGGCAGGGTTGGATCTGCAATGTAGAACACTTGTTGCACTTGGGATGGAAACACAAATGGCTCATGGCTAATGTGTGTACCGATGTGAATCAATTTTGAGAAGTTTACAACTGTGAAGCCAAGCTTGTCCTTGTTGCTAGCAAAATTCCTATCAAACTCAGCCCAATCCCCACGAAATAAGACAACACGGAAATGGCCAAAATAATTCAACTCAATGATATCCGTGAGCACTCCATAGTAGTCGAGATCCCCATCTACAGGCCTCGTGTCCGATTTGGAAGCATAACTTCTAGTCTTAGACGTCACTACCATTCCACTATTTTGAGACTTCAAATTAGATTCACGATCCTTAGTACGAAATCTAAAACCATTGAATATGTATCCTCCGTATCTTTTGGCCATCTGATAGGGACCTTTGGCAAGTACTTGTATTTCAGATGACGCACCTTCAGGACCCAAAGAATGTACCTATTAATTTTGCGCAAATCGTATCAACACCATAGAAAATGTAGAAATAATAAAGATTAACTTGCATAACTGTAATTCACCTACATGAGATTCAAACCATTTATGAAATTTTTCATTCATCAGCTTGTTTTGTTCACGTGGTGGTAGTCTTCTTGGTCTAGCCCTTCATTTGATGTCCCTGACAAATTCGCTAAAAAACAAGCAATTGAAATTAGGAATAACAAAAGTATCAAAAATATCGAACTCCGCGGTTTTCACTGTATTCGATTTACATTTAAAAGCAACTTACTTTCGAAATGGTTCCACTGATGCATGATGGTCTAGCACATATCGATGTGCCTGTTCCCACGCTAAGCTATCGAGCTCAAATGCATCAACTTTACCAACAGTGGTGCCAGCGGTATCAAAAAGATATTGTGCACCATCAAGGTTGGAAATGTCTGGATTTCTACGTGGTCTACTGGAAGATGTCTCCACACCAGGCAAATACCTGGAAAAAAAATGTGAGTACTCCTCTGATAGATATCCCTGGGCTATTGACCCTTCAGGATATGCTCTATTTTTCACATAACCCTTTAGTCGGTATAGGTACCTGAACATGTACAATTAATAAACTAGAGCGGTTTAGGGGATTAAAAGAAATGAGCTTTTGAAAATTCAATTTCGTAAGATGAACGAATTATTTTACCTCTCAATGGGGTACATCCACCGATAGTGAACAGGACCACCGATTCTGGCTTCACCAGCAAGGTGGATTATCAAGTGAATCATAATAGAGAAAAACGATGGAGGAAATATCATCTCCATTTTACTAAGTGTCAATGCCGCCTGCTGCTCCAATTGGTCTAGATCTTCAACACGAAGCATTCTTGAGCAAATACCTTTATATATGCTACAAAGATCTTTCAGGACAGTAGTGACTTGCTCACACATTGAAGACCTTAGGGCCACAGGAAAGAGATCCTGCATTAGGATGTGATATGGCTAAAAATGGGGTTAAATCGGAACCGTCCAGATGAATCACGAATCTTGAGGCACAGGGGTAGAGCGGTAATCTCACCTTCTGACAGGTCTGAAGCGGGTACTGGTTACCTTCCCCGAAAATCCACTTACCCGCGAACGGATCCACCTTAATCGGGTACGGGTTTCAACCCGCAGCAAACCCGGCTCAGAAGGGATAGAATTAGGGTTCCTGATTAATATTAATCAACGGCCCTGATTCGTGTCTATCCTTTCACCGGGATTTGGAATTAAATTCTTTATCTGATTACAGGGAATATACCTTATCAGATGACATTCCTAATCTGTTCACAGAAAGAATATTCCGTATCAGATCACAAGGATTACATTCCTAATCCGTTCCCTAAGACGCCTATAAATACCCCCCACCCATCTCCATTAAGAGGTAATCAATCTTTCTCTAGTTAAACGCTCTTTCATAATCATTTCTGGTTACTGACTTGAGCGTCGGAGGGTGCGTCGCCGGGAACAACCCCGGTGTTTCGCACTTTTTGCAGGTGAACGGCGGGAGCGACGATCAGAGTTCGACGGAACAGGTACACAGGTTCTCCTATTCAGTTTCCCCAAGAACTCACAAATTCATCTGTTTGCCCCCACACCGAATTTAGCGGCAACAGATTGGCGCCGTCTGTGGGAACACCATACGAATAGCCTCCGCCTCTTCCTCGTCGACTAGCTCTTCTCCAGCCATGCCTCCCAGAAAAGTCAGATCTAGAGGGTCCAACCGTGGACCCAACCCCGCTGATCAGCAAGAGGTAGTCCCCGTCCAACTCGCTCCGCAGCAGGGACAACCCCCGCTTCAAGTGGAGGACCCTCTTCAACAAGATCAGCCTCCTCTTCAGAATCGGCAACCCCCCAAGGGTCCTACCGGTCCACAGAATGCCGGTGCGGGGGGCTCCCGCATGAAGCAACCGCTCCACCAAGACCGCGTCTCCATACACAACGCCTCTACGGATTCCATGGCCTCTCACAATCCCCAAAATCAGAAGAAGGAAGAGGACCTACGCCACCGTCTGGACGAGAAGCGGGCCCGAAAGGGAGCCTCCCGCCAACAACGTCCGGGTGAGCGGTCCCCTCACCACCGAGACTACAGAAGATCCCCTGTCCGAAGGGGAAGGAGGGAGTCCCCCGAGCATTACAGAAGGAGGTACTCCCCCGTAGATCGGCAACGGCCCAGGAACAATGAGGCACCAATCACCCGTGCCGAGTTCCAGCAGTTCCAAGCAATGGTACAACAGGCACTCAACCTCCGTCAAAACCCTAATGAGCCGAAGGCCCCGTCCCCTCCTCCAGTCCGAAGCCCTCGCCGACGGTCCCCATCTCCTCGTCCCGCTCCTACCAACTCCCGGCGTACCCCAAGTCCTCGTCGCTCCCGAAGTTACCATTGCCGCAGCCCTCGCTCTCCCTCCTACGAAGACGAGTCTAGAGGCTCGGCTGATTACCGTCGGAGGGACGACACCATGTATCGCCGTCTCCATGAGGTAGAGAGGCGCCTGGGTCAGATAGGTCGAGAAGAAGAGCTTAGGGGGAGGACCCTACGTCCTACTCGACCCCCTTTTTCCCGAACCATTGTGGATGCACCTGTGCCGTTCGGCTTCAAACCTCCCCAATTTGAGACTTACACCGGGGAAACTGACCCCATTGACCACATTGAGAGCTTCAAGACTCTCATGCTCATCCACCAAGCTTCCGATGCCCTGCTGTGCAAGACATTCCCTGCTACTCTCAAGGGCTCGGCTCGGGAATGGTACTCCCGCCTCGCCCCGTCTTCCATATTCTCCTTCGAGCAGTTCGAAACACTCTTCATCACCCACTTCGTGAGTAGCAGGCGCACGGAGAAGACCAGCATCTCACTCCTCCAGCTCAGGCAAGAGAAAGGTGAGAAGTTACGAGACTATGTGAAGAAGTTCACAGCTGAGGCCAGGTCTATAGCTTCCCTCGACCAATCTGTCGCAACGGCCGCCTTCCAATCCAATGTCTTCAATTCCAGCCTCCGCTCCTCTCTTGCTAAGAAGCCTCCACAGAACTTTGCCGACCTCCTTCTCAGGTGTGACAAGTACATTCGTGCCGAAGAGGCCGCCTACCTTCCAAGCTTCGAAGGGTCTACCTCAGGGACAAAACAAAAGTTGACCGAAGAAGAAGAGCCTAAGAAGCTTCAGAAGGACGGCAATGGACAGCGTCGCCCGACTCCCCAGTTTGAGAAGTTCACCCCCCTCATTGCCAACATATCAGAAGTTCTTATGGAGGTGGACAAGGAAGGACTACTCCGCGCTCCCCCGAGAATGAATACACCCGGCAAGAAGAGGAACAAAGATAAGTGGTGCCGCTTTCACAGGGACCACGACCACGACACGGATAATTGTCGGGCTCTCAAGGAAGAGATCGAAGAACTCATACAGCGGGGGCACCTGATCAAGTTCGTCCGAAAAGAGGGGGCCGAGCTCCTCCCCTGATCATCACCTCTTCCGAACGAACAGAAAGGCCCGCCGAGCTTCAAGACTCAGCTCCTCCCAAGAGGTCTTCACCTTATTGTAGAAGTAGGATTCTGATTTTCAATAAGGCCGATGCTTGTAACTCGGCCAACATCATGTAATAATGGCTCGCCCTATTGGAGCAGCCACTTAGTCTATTTCAATAAAACTTTACATCTTTTCATTGAAAATTATTGCTCTTGCTTCTCTATCTCTCCGAGTCGCGACCCTCTTAAATGGTGGGTTCGGAGTCCAGCTTCTTCTATATGGCTCCTCCCGCAACTCACTAAACTCTAACGATGGTTCCGGAGTCCAACACTTGGTTCGATTCTGCTTCGAATAACTCGCTCTTAAGCGGGTTAGAAGTGGTTCGCCATTCGGAATTGCTCCCACAGCCGTTGAATAACTCTAACGATGGTTCCGGAGTCCAACACTTGGTTCGATTCTGCTTCGAATAACTTGCTCTTAAGCGGGTTAGAAGTGGTTCGCCATTCGGAATTGCTCCCACAGCCGTTGAATAACTCTAACGATGGTTCCGGAGTCCAACACTTGGTTCGATTCTGCTTCGAATAACTTGCTCTTAAGCGGGTTAGAAGTGGTTCGCCATTCGGAATTGCTCCCACAGCCGTTGAATAACTCTAACGATGGTTCCGGAGTCCAACACTTGGTTCGATTCTGCTTCGAATAACTTGCTCTTAAGCGGGTTAGAAGTGGTTCGCCATTCGGAATTGCTCCCACAGCCGTTGAACAACTCAAACGATGGTTCCGGAGTCCAACACTTGGCTCAATTCCTCTTCAAATAACCTGCTCTTCAGCAGGTTAGAAGTGGTTCGCCATTCGGAATTGCTCCCACAACCGTTGATTCTCTCACATAAGCAGCGAGTTCGGAGCTACAGCTCTCCCTTAGAGTTTCTCCTCACACTCATCTCACGAATGGCTCTCTTCCAGAGCCGAGCTCTTCACTCCGATCGCTTCCGAAGCGGACCTCTTCTCTACGAGTTCGAGGCTCACAATGCTACTTCAGAGAACGGGTCTTCCCAGCGCCTCTTCCTAGCACCTCTTCTCCTAGGAGTGGAGCTCCTCTTCAAAAATCTCTAAAACCAAACAGAATAGAGGCAGAGCTTCAGAGCCCCTCACCTCTCCCATATGCCGACCCATCCTCCCGAGCCGAGGAGTAGAGCTTCATCGACCCATCCCCTTCATCAACTCACCGAGCTTCTCCTCACGCTCGAGCCGTCCGAACTCCGAGCTCTACTACACCGAGCTACTTCGGGCAGAAGGTGAACTACCGAGTTACCGAGCCGAGCAAACAAGGAAGAAGCCGATCCGATCCGAGGTGCCGGGGTACCGACCCTCGTATATGGAGAAAAATTCGGCCGACCCCATCTAACCGTTGGATCATCTCAAAATTCACACTCAAGCGTGATGGACGGATCAGATCGCACCACGTCACCGCAAAACGACAAGATAACGTTTTCTCGAAACTCGTGCTTCTTGCCTCGTGATTCGCGCCACGATCGTGATCAGCCGTCCAGATGGCTCTTCTACAAGTCGAGCTCTTCACTCCGCTCGCCTCCAAAGCGGAGCTCTTCTCTACAAGTTCGGGGCACAACTTTCTCCTAGAGTTCCTCCTCAAACTTGTCTCTCAAATAGCTCTTCTCGACGAGTTCGGAGCTACAAACTCTCTCCTAGAGTTGCTCCTCAAACTCCTCTTCCAGACAGCTCTTCTACACGTCGAGCTCCTCCCTCCGCTCGCCTCCAAAGCGGAGCTCTTCTCAATGAGTTCGGAGCTACAAACTCTCTCCCAAGAGTTGCTCCTCAAACCCCTCTTCCAGACAGCTCTTCTACACGTCGAGCTCCTCCCTCCGCTCGCCTCCAAAGCGGAGCTCTTCTCAACGAGTTCGGAGCTACAAACTCTCTTCTAGAGTTGCTCCTCAAACCCCTCTTCCAGACAGCTCTTCTACACGTCGAGCTCCTCCCTCCGCTTGCCTCCAAAGCGGAGCTCTTCTCAACGAGTTCAGAGCTACAAACTCTCTCCTAGAGTTGCTCCTCAAACCCCTCTTCCAGACAGCTCTTCTACACATCGAGCTCCTCCCTCCGCTCGCCTCCAAAGCGGAGCTCTTCTCAACGAGTTCGGAGATACAAACTCTCTCCTAGAGTTGCTCCTCAAACCCCTCTTCCAGACGGCTCTTCTACAAGTCGAGCTCTTCACTCCGCTCGCCTCCAAAGCGGAGCTCTTCTCAAACAAGTTCGGAGCTAAAACTCTCCTAGAGTTGCTCCTCAAACTCCTCTTCCAGATGGCTCTTCTACAAGTCGAGCTCTTCACTCCGCTCGCCTCCAAAGCGGAGCTCTTCTCAAACAAGTTCGGAGCTAAAACTCTCCTAGAGTTGCTCCTCAAACTCCTCTTCCAGATGGCTCTTCTACAAGTCGAGCTCCCCGCTCTGCTCGCCTCCAAAGCGGAGCTCTTCTCAAACGAGTTCGGAGCTAAAACTCTCTCCTAGAGTTGCTCCTCAAACTCCTCTTCCAGATGGCTCTTCTACAAGTTAAGCTCTTCACTCCACTCACTTCCAAAGCGGAGCTCTTCTCCACAGGTTCGGAGCACAACTTTCTCCTGGAGCTCCTCCTCAAACTTGTCTCTCAAATAGCTCTTCTCGACGAGATCGGAGCTAAAACTCTCTTAGAATTGCTCCTTGCGCTCACTTCAAAGAATGGGTCTTCCCATGGCTCTTACGAGGATCTTCGTAGCACCTCTTCTCCACCCCTAGGAGTGGAGCTCCTCTTCAAAAATCTCCAAAAGCCAAGCAGAGCATCACCTCTTCCATATGCCGACTCATCCCCTTCATCAACTCACCGAGCTTCTCCTCACACTCGAGCCGTCCGAACAGCCGAGCTACCGAACAGCTCAGCCGAACGGCCGAGCCACTGAGCACGAAGGGGCGGAATCTTCAAGGAACACTTAATTCAAAACAGACAATTCAGCACCTCGGCCAAACAGCCCTGATGCGCCGAGCCGAGGTACCGGGGTACCGACCCTCGTATATGGCAAAAAATCGTCCCGAGGCGATCTCACCGTTAGATCATCTCCAAATTCGCACTCAAGCGTGATGGACGGATCAGATCGCGCCACGTCACCACAAAACGACAAGATAACGTTTTCTCGAAACTCGTGCCTCTTGTCTTGTGATTCGCGCTACGATCGTGATCAACCGTCCAGATTGAGCCGTGCAGCTCGGATCTGCCAATCTACCCAACTGCGGAGCGGCAAAAAATGTATCTCGAAATCCGGGCTCGGATTCGCCGAACAAAGCAAGCAGATGAAGAGGAAGAAAGAAAAAGAGGCTAACGGTCGGGGTCGGATCCGATACCTACGGTCCGACCCCTACCCTTCTTAGCTCCTTCATTCTTCTCCTTCTTCCCCAACACTTCTCCTCTTCTCCACCGAGCGGAAGAACAAGGCAGAGGAGAGAACCCAATTGCCTCTCCTCCCCTTCCTCTTCTCCTCTTCTCCACCGAGCGGAAGAACAAGGCAGAGGAGAGAACCCAGTTGCCTCTCCTCCCCTTCCTCTTCTCCTCTTCACCTCTCCAAAAAGTACCCAGCACTTCTCCTCTTCTCCACTGTGCGAAAGAACAAGGCAGAGGAGAGAACCCAAATGCCTCTCCTCCTCTTCCTCTTTCTCCTCAGAGGTGCTGCCGATCCGATCCGAGGTGCCGATCCGAGCCGAGGTACCGGGGTACCGACCCTCGTATATGGAGAAAAATTCGGCCGATCCCATCTCACCGTCGGATCGTCTCAAAATTCGCACTAAAACATGATGAACGGCTCAGATCTCGCCACGTCACCACAAAACGACAAGATAACGTTTTCTCGAAACTCGTGCCTCTTGTCTCGTGATTCGTGCCACGATCGTGATCAACCGTCCAGATTGAGCCACGTAGCTCGGATCTCAAATCCGAGCTACCGATCTATCGAACAGCAAAGTGAAAAAAAAAATTCTCCTCAAATTCCGTGCTCGGATCTGCTGAACCGGGTGCATTAGCCGAGCAACAAGGAAGAAGGGAGAGAGAGAGAGAGAGAGAGAAAAAAAAAAAAAATTTGAAAGAAGGGTTGGGTCGGACCCATTAGGGTCCCAACCCGAACCCTTCCTCCTTCTCCCCTACACTCTCCCGCCAAAAAAAAAATAAAAGAAGAAGAACCCATCTTCTTCAGAACCCAACGCCATCACCAAGTTCTGTCGACCTCGACTCCATTGCCGAGCTCCCGACCGCGAGCTCCAGTACTGACCTTCTTCTCCACCACTGCCGACGAGCCTCACCGAGCTCCCTCCTCCTTCGGCGAAGTTCTCAAATGCCCCGCCATGGCCGAAGCTCGACCATCGAGCCCACAGAGCAGAGCTCGACCACTACCGACCTCCCCATGCGCAGCTCTCTCCCCAAGCTCCGCCATGGCCGGTCTTCGAGCTCCTCGTCGAACCCAGTTCTCCACAGTACCAAACTTCGCTTCTCCAAACTCCTCAACCTCCGAGCTCAGCCTTCTTCCTCGGCAAAGCTCCGCCGAAGCTTCGTCTCCCATCGTCAAGCTAACTTCCACTCGTCGACCACTTCGCCGAAGCGTCGACTCGCCATGCCGAGCCGAACTCCACAGCCGAAGACGAACTCTCCCAACAAGCTCCGAGCTCACCACGAACGAGCTCGTCATCCTCAACCGAGCTACGTTCCGTCGCCGAGCTCGTCTCCTCGATCACAAAGCTCCGACCAAAGCGTCGAACCGAACCCATCGCCTCAGTCACTACCGAGCTCTCCCTCTCTCCGAGCTCCACGTTCGCCACCTCTACACCGTCGAAGCTCAGAGCTCCCACACCGAGCGTCACCTTGGCACCGAGCTCCAACAGTCGAGCTCCACCACCACATCGACAAACTCCGAGCCTCCCCGTCGACCTCTCTCGCGAACTGACGAAGAACGAAGAGAAAGACGGTCGAAGGAGACGGGGGCGAGAAAGAGCGAAGAAGAAGAAGAATGAGAAGCAGCGGGACGAGACGAAGAGTAGAAGAAGAGAAGAAGCAGCGGGAAGCGAAGCAAAAAAAAAAAAAAAAAAAAAAAAAAGGCCACGTGGCATGCCACGTGGCGGCATCTGGCATGGTCGGCTGATCCGAGGTGCCGCGCCGAAGTGCCGAGCCGAGGTGCCGGAGTACCGACCCTCGTATATGGAGAAAATGCTTGCCGACGCACACGATCCGTCCGATCGTCTCAAAATTCGCGTCGCGACACGATCGACGCTCAGGAACGCGCCACGTGTCCCGATCATGATCTGCCTCACGATGCGCGTAGATCTGATCATGATGGACGGCCAGAAACGTGCCACGTGTCCAGATCGTGATCTGCCTCACGATGCGTGCTCATCTGGTCATGATGGATGGCCAGAAATCTGCCACGTGTCCAGGTAATATTTAAATTATTTATTTATTTATTTAATTGTTTTTTTAATTTAAAAAATCCGAAAAAATAATTAAAAAATCGAAAAAATTAATTAAAAATTCTAAAAATAATTATTAATTCAGAAAAAATTATTTTTAAATTCTGAAAAAATAATTATTAAATTAGAATAATTAATTAATATTTTTGATAATTAATTATTTAATTCGGAGAATGAATAAAAAATTCAAAAAAATGAGAAAAAATTCAGAAAAATCTGGAAAAATCACCAAAAATCCAGAAAATTCTGAGAATATTTTTGGGCATTTTACAAGCCCATAATAACACTGTTACACCCCGAGCAAGATTTCAAACTCCCTTAAGAACACCGATAAAATCCCGTACGCCAGTAAAACAGTAAAACTACTCCTCAAAGGCTGATCAAACTCAGACTTTGGGAGTGGGGGGCTCGTGATATGGCTAAAAATAGGATTAAATCGGAACCGTTCACATCGGATACGAATCTTAAAGCTCAGGGATAAAACAGTAATTTCACATACAAATGGGTCCGAAGCGGGTACTGAGTCTCCTTCTCACAGATCCAATAACCCGCGAACGGATCCACCTCAACTGGGTACGGGTCCCAACCCGAAACACACCCAGTCCAGAAAAGACAGAGTTAGGGTTTCTGATTAATCCTAATCAACGGCTCTGATTCACATCTATCTTTTCACCGGGAATTAAGGGATTACATTCCTAATCTGTTTACTAGGAGAATATTCCTTATCAGATCACAGGAATCACATTCCTTATCTGATCCCAACGGCGACTATAAATACCCCACACCCATCTCCATTAAGAGGTAATCAATCTTTCTCTAGTTAAACGCTCTTTCATAATCATTTCTGGTTATTGACTTGAGCGTCGGAGGGTGCGTCGCCGGGAACAACCCTGGTGTTTCGCACTTTTTGCAGGTGAACGGCGGGAGCGACGATCAGAGTTCGACGGAACAGGTACACAGGTTCTCCTATTCAGTTTCCCCAAGAACTCACAAATTCATCTGTTTGCCCCCACACCGAATTTAGCGGCAACAGATGTGGTAGTCGTGTGACTTTAGCCCCTGAAGCATCTTCTCTTTAAAGTTGACACATTTTGCCATGTTAGAAGAATAGCTATCGGGGACTTTCAGTTCAAGTAGTACTTTGCAAAACAACTCCAACTCCGATTTTGACATTGAATAGATTGCAGGAGGTAGGAGCACTTTCCCGTTCGGCAATTCTTCTGGGTGCAACTCATGTCGGATGCCCATTGACTTCAAATCAAGTCGGCTCTTGAGATTGTCCTTTGTCTTCCGATCATCTCCCATAACTGTTCCTATACAATTCTCCCCTATATTTTTGCCGATATGCATCACATCTAAATTATGTCTCAGTAAGTTGAATTCCCAATACGGCAACTTGAAGAAAATACTCTTCTTCTTCCATGCACCTAAACTCGTCAAGTTTTGATCCTCATCCTCGCCATATAGATCGGTCTCCTCATCTTGCTCCGGCCTTGCCCTTTTCTTGCCCTTTGTCCTGACTTCTGGTTCCTTTTCATATTTGAATTGATGACCATCTACCCGCCTCAAAATATCTGAACCAGAGGAAGACCCAGGAGCATGTTCCCACTCGTCGGTGCCATCAAATGTCGCTGCCTCTGCCCGAAATATATGTGTGTCAGGCAACCATCTCCTATGACCCATATAGCAAAACTTTCTGCCATTGTACAACCACCTTGAACTAGTTTGGTCAGCACAACATGGACATGCATAACGTCCTTTAGTACTATATCCAGATAAATTTGCATATGCTGGAAAATCATTGATTGTCCAAGACAACACGGCACGAAGAGAAAATGTTTCTTTAGCCACAGCATCATAGGTTGGAACACCCACCCACAACTTCTGAAGTTCATCTATTAACGGTTGTAGGTACACATCTATATCATTTCCAGGACCTTTCGGTCCAGGAACTATCATGGACAAAATAAATGAGGACTGCTTCATGCATTTCCAAGGCGGCAAATTGTATGGTATCAACACAACCGGCCATATGCTGTATGTACTACTCATTTGCCTGAAAGGGTTGAAACCAACACTAGCTAGTCCAAGTCTCACATTTCGAGGATCTTCCGCAAAATCAGGATATCTTTCATCAAATCTTTTCCAAGATTGAGAATCAGCAGGATGTCTAAGAATCCCATCATTAGTGCGGCCTTCAGCATGCCATTTCATATCAGAAGACGTTTTCGTGGACATAAACAACCTTTGTAACCTAGGGATCAGAGGAAAGTAACGCAATGTTTTGGCAGGCTTCTTTTTCCTACTTCGCTTAGTAGATCCACTGGCTCCCTCGTCTTGATTTGGTCTTTCTTTCCATTTCGAAGAACCACACACTTCGCAATTCTCCAGACTTTTCTTACCACTCGTGAAAAGCATACAGTCATTTGGACATGCTGCTATCTTCTCATATCCTAGATCGAGAGAACTTAGGAATTTTTTCATTTTATAGGCTGAGTTTGGAATACAGATTTCAGGAAATGCTTCATTCAACAATTCAAGTAGCATAGTGAAGGACTTAGCAGACCACCCGTTTAAACATTTAATCTGAAATAGTCTGACAATGAATGAGAACTTAGAAAATTTGGTGCAGTCGCGGTACAACGGGATACTAGCATCTTCAAGTAACTTAGCGAAGGATTCTTGCTGCTTATTATTTTCATGGGTGGGGCCAGACATTTTCTCGTCCACCCCACCACCAATCTGGTTTGTTTCTATTGACTCATTGTGAACTTCGGTTGTTGGGTCATTGGTGTGGAAAGGAACATTATGAATCCCCATGGCATCTTGTAAGAAAGCATGCATCTCATCGGGAACACTTAAGTCTTCGTTCACTAAGGGCTCAGCCTCATTTTCTAATACAACCGGACGAACAGGAGCTGCCGTATGATCCTCTCCATGACAAAACCACCTTGTGTACCCTTGAAGAAAACCGTTGACAGCCAAGTGTGTATGTACTACGTCACATGTCCTCAGCATACAATTTGTACAGCGAAGGCATGGACAAAGGATTAGGTTGGGATCACGGGAATGTCGTTTGGCAAAGATAATAAAATCTTTAATACCATCACGGTACTCCTTGGATAATCGTGGTTTACTAATCCAACTTCTATCCATTATATCAATAGCACACAGTCTGAAATTAAAATTTGATATATTAAATAGTAATAACAGTAAAAGGCATTTTGTATATTAAATTTCACCTATTTGAAAACCATCCCTAGCTGCAAATAAATAAACGATATAATCTTTAACTGTAAAATAAAGAAATTGTGGCTCCAAAAAATGTACAAAAAAAACTACTTCTTAACACAATCTACTATATTCACCAAACCCTAAACGACCTTTTGTGGAAATGATCACAACCACCTTAGACGGTATTTTATCGCACACCCTGTGTTCGAGCATAAAAAAAAATCGACTATAGTCTCCCCTGTATTTGGCTTTCCGTTCAAGGAGATGATGATGGTAAAGGGTATTTTGCTGATGAAGAGGAATCGGCCGAATAATGAGTGCGTCGTGCTGTAACTACGGTAACAAGAAGATCTGATGACTCATGAACTATTCTGTTCATGACTACTAATAATCACTTATCTCATAATAATAATAATAATAATAATAATAATAATAATACTACTAAACAAAAGAAACAATAAAAGAAAAATTAAAATGTCTAGTATGTAAGCATATATTTTGCAGACTGAACCAATTGTTGTACATAGCCGGAGGATTTTGGCATAGAGCTATAGCATCCTCAGTTCACAGTGAACCCAGTTTGGTCAAAAAAACATGCCAAAATGACAATCAGATGCATGGGATAAGCTTCAATTAATTAACAGTGAAAAAAACTAGGGATGCTATGCAGCATACTTAGTTACGAAGTGAACCCATTTTGTTAAAAAACCATGCCAAGGATTCCAGTCAGGTTACTTTAACAGTATCTGAAAATGAAAAATTTCCCATTATCTGAGCTTATATGTTGCTCTACTACTTCTTCATCCCAACTAAATCTAAAACCCAATTGTAGCCGCATATCCGGCCGGAGGATTTTGGCATACGTACCTATACCATCCTCAGTTCACAGTGAACCCATTTTGGTAAAAAAAACATGCCAAGATGACAATCAGATGCATGAAAATAAGCTTCACTAACAACAAAAAAAGAAAATGGGGATGCTAGCAGCATACTTAGATTGGAAGTTAACCCATTTTCGTATAAAAAACCATGCCAAAGATTGACAATCAGGTTACTTTAACAGTATTTGAAAATGATAAATTTTCCATTATCAGAGCTTATATGTTGCTATACTACTTCTTCAACCCAACTAAATCTAAAACCCAATTGTTGTGCGTATCCGAAGGATTTTGGCATACGTACCTATAGCATCCTCAGTTCACTTAGTCTGGAAGTGAACCTATAGAAACTGGGGATGCTATGCATGCAGCATACTTAGTTTGGAAGTGAACACATTTTGTGTTAAAAAACCATGCCAAAGATTGCAATCAGGTTACTTTAACGGTATCTGAAAATGAAAATTTCCCATTATCTGAGCTTATATGTTGCTCTACTACTTCTTTAGCCCAACTAAATCTAAAATCTAATTGTTGTGCATATCCAGCCGGAGGATTTTGACATACGTACCTATAGCATCCTCAGTTCACAGTGAACCCATTTTGGGTAAAAAAACATGCATGCCAAGAAGACAATCAGATGCATGAAATCAGCTTCATTAACAGTGAAAGAAAACGGGTATGCTATGCAGCATACTTAGTTTGGAAGTGAACCCAATTTGTGTTAAAAAACCATGCCAAAGATTGCAATCAGGTTACTTTAATAGTATCTGAAAATGAAAATTTCCCATTAACTGAGCTTATATGTTGCTCTACTAATTCACTGTGCCCAACTAAATCTAAAACCCAAGTGTGGTGCATATCCGGCCAGAGAATTTTGGCATACGTACCTATACAATATCCTCAGTTCACAGTGAACCCATTTTGGGTAAAAAAACAAACATGCCATGAAGACAATCAGATGCATGAAATCAGCTTCATTAACAGTAAAAGAAGATGAAAATTTCCATTATCTAAGCATATATTTTTCTATTAATTCTTCATCTCAACTAAACCGTTCATGCTAAGGAAATCGAAATGAATAAACTGAAAAAAGCTGCCTTTTTTAGAAAATAAGGGAAATCAAGAGATCATACCGAAGAGAGAGGGAGGGAGCGGGGCGACGAGGGCGGGGGCGTAGGAGAGAGAGAGAGAGGGGGCGACCGCCGATTCACCTCCAGATCGAGAGAGGGAAGAAGGAAATCGAAAAGGACGAAGGGAATCGAATGGTCGAAGGCCGTCGAAGAGGACGAAGCAGGGGAGGCAAACGCGCGGGAAATAGAGCGAGGAAGGAGGGAAACGAAGCGCCTCTTTCCCCCTTTTTTTTTGGGGTAATGGGTAAATGGCGAGCGAAAGATTAGGGTTCGCGGGTTTTATTCCCAGTTATTCACCGGCGTTTTAATTGGAAACGCCGGTGAATGTGCCCGTATATTCGCCGGCGTTTATAATAAAAAACGCCGGTGAATAATAAACTTCACCGGCGTGTTTAGGGAAAACGCCGGTGAATACTAACATTCGCCGGCGTTTTAAATCGACCGCCGGTGTATGACAATCCCATCTGGCGCCCAATTCCTACTCGCTCCCTACCCCGGCGCTACTAGTAAAATGCCGGGGAATAATCGCCGGTAAAAGCAGTATCTTTTGTAGTGAGTCCCATATCGGAAATTGGGAAAGATTTCTTCTAGTATATATACTAGAAAACTGGACTAAAGGGAGTGGCCCGGAGGTTACCACTAACGTGTAGTGGAGAGAGGACTTAGTCAAAATGATAAACACGCACGCGCGCGTGCCCGGCCCGGCCTCGGCTCGGTTCGGTACGGTTCGGTTCTGGCTCTGGCTTAAATTTTTTTTTGCCCAGACAAAAACTTCCCCCCCCCCAGTGAAATGATGAGGCTTTTCACTTTCAGTAACTGATACCATTACTCTGTAACAGCAGAGTTATGGCTCACCAGTTATGAATCTGAACCACCACTCTGCTGTTGCAGAGTAGCAGACCATTACTCTGCTGTTATAGAGTAATGAGCCTCTGAAGAGTCTCCATTTTTCTCATATAAGGCTACTGAATCCTGTAGAGTCTTGGCAGAATCCGAATTTTTGTCTTCTTCTTCATCTTCTCCTCTGTGTCAACAACTGAGAGTACAACACAGAAAGCAGTTCATTGGAATCTCTGAAGCAAGGGTTCTACTCTTCAGAGAAGGTACAGTTGTATCCTGGGAAGCAATTCGCCAGCCACCGTCACACTATAGGGTGAATTTTGCTTTAAGGAGAGAGATTTTAATCTCGACTCTGTACAAAGCATTTGGTTTGCTAATTTTCTTTACTGTATTTCTGTTCTTCACAAATTATGTTAGTATTTTTCATATTTATAAAATCGAGTTCTAACAGTCTTAAAGCAAAATTTTTCCTCACTGATTCTAACAATTTTTGTGAAGTTTGTTTACAGGTGTTATCAATTCGGAAAAAACAACAACAACTAACAATTCTGTTTCAAACTGTTTCAGATAAAAACATGGAGAACACACAAAATGATATGGCCAGTGGGCTTATCAGTACCGAAACACCGGTGACCCAAAATGTGACTGCACAATCGGTTGCGGCACATTCGGTCGTTCTGCCCATGCACATAACCGTGGGAGAAAAACCGGAGAAGTTCAATGGAACTGGATTCAAGAAGTGGCAAGAGAAGATGCAGTTCTACCTGACCACCTTGAAGCTGGACAGATTTCTCACTGAATCTGCCCCGATGCTGGCACCAATGGATGCACACTCTGTTGCTGCGTTTGATGCGTGGACTCAGGGCGACTACCTCTGCAGGAACTACATCCTGAATGGCTTGGTAGACCCCCTATACAATGTCTACTGTGTCTTCAAGATGTCCAAACTCCTGTGGGGATCTTTGGAAAAGAAGTACAAAACAGAAGACGCCGGGTCCAAGAAGTTTGTAATAGGCAAATTTCTGGACTACAAGATGATTGACTCCAAAACTGTTGTGAGTCAAGTCCAAGAACTGCAGGTGATAATGCATGACATCGCTGCAGAGAACATGATGCTGTGCGAACCATTCCAGGTTGCAGCGTTCATCGAAAAGCCTTCACCTGAATGGAAAGACTTCAAGAACTACCTCAAACACAAGCGAAAGGAGATGTCTCTTGAAGACCTAATTGTTAGGTTACGGATCGAAGAGGAGAATCGCAAGGCTGACAAGTCCTATGGAAATCAGTCCATAGAAAAGGCCAACGTGGTAGAGCATGAACAGAAGGGCAAGAAGAGAAAATTTCTGCCACTGGCCTCAAACAAAAAACCTTTTGCAAAGTGGTTTGCTGGGAAATGCCACAAGTGTGGTAAGCGGGGGCACAAAATTTCTGAGTGCCGCAGCAAGGACAACAATCGTGCAGGAACAGAACATGCAAAAGGGAATGAAAAATCCCACGCATACATAGCTGAGAACTTGTCCACTGGTCTCTCTGACCTGGACCTCTGTGCTGTAGTATCAAAGGTAACTCTTGTGGGGAGCAATCCTCGTGAATGGTGGTACGATACTGGGGCCACCAAGCATATCTGCTCGGACAAGGAAATGTTCACTTCACACCAGAAGTGCAACAAAGATGAACAACTATTCATGGAAAACTCTTCCACCTCCAAAATTGCAGGAACAGGGAAGATAGTGCTGAAGATGACTTCAGGCAAAGAAGTAACACTTACAAATGTGTTGCATGTTCCATATATTAGAAAGAACTTGATATCAGGTTCTTTGCTAAGCAAGAATGAGTTTAAGGTTGTTCTTGTTTCTGATAATTTTGTATTGTCCAAGAATGGGGTATACTTGGGTAAAGGATATGTAAAGGATGGATTGTTCAATTTTAGTGTAATGACAGTCATCCCTAAAACTATTATTCATGCTTTTCCCAATGTTAATGAAATAACTCCTATTGCCTATGTAGTTGAGTCTTCTTCTATTTGGCATGAAAGCCTAGGCCATGTTAATATCAATTCTATGCATAGATTAATTAACATGAATTTGCTACCAAAATTTAAGGTAGATAACTCCAAAAAATGTGAAGTTTGCACGGAGGCCAAACTCACTAAAACTCCATCACGTTCTGTAGAAAGAAATACAGAAACTCTAGGTCTAATTCACACGGATCTATGTGATTTAAAATACGTGCAGACCAAAAGTGGCAAAAATTACTTTGTGACATTCATAAACGATTCCACAAAATTCTATTATGTATACTTGTTACATAGCAAAAATGAGGCTTTCGATAAATTCAAAGAATATAAACTTGAGGTTGAGAATCAACTTGGCAAAACGATTAAAATCGTTAGGAGTGATAGAGGAGGAGAATATGATGCACCATTTAATATATTCTGCTCTGAACATGGAATAGTACATCAGACAACTACTTCCTGCTCACCCGAATCAAACGGTACTGCCGAGCGCAAGAACCAAACTCTAAAGGAGATGATGAATGTCTTGTTGTTGAATTCTGGCTTACCCCAAAATATGTGAGGGGAAGCATTGCTGACTGCCAACTATATTCTCAATAAAATACCTCATAAGAAAACCGGCAAGACACCATACGAACTATGGAAAGGTAACGTACCTTCATATAAATACCTCAAAGTGTGGGGATGTCTAGCAAAAGTGGCAGTACCTAACCCGAAACAGGTCACCATCGGACCTAAGACGATTGATTGCATATTCATATGCTATGCACACAACAGTAGTGCATATCAGTTCTTGGTATACAAATCAGATATACCAGATATCCATGTGAATACAATAATGGAATCAAGGAATGCTTCCTTCTTTGAACACGTGTTTCCGTGCAAGGATACTACATACCCCAAATGTACACGTGAACAAGGGAATGCAAGCACTTTGGTTGATGAACCAGAACATGATACTGATTAGCCTAGACAAAGTAAACGGGTTAGAACATCAAAATCATTTGGTCCTGACTTTTTAACGGCCTTTCTGTTAGAGAATGAGCCCAGAACTTTCAAGGAAGCTATGTCTATGCCTGATGCTCCTATGTGAAAGGAAGCAATAAAAAGTGAAATAGACTCCATTATGCAAAATCATACATGGGAGCTAGTCGACTTGCCTTCTGGATGTAAAGCTCTAGGATGCAAATGGATTTCAAACAAAAATTGAAACCAGATGGTTCAATAGAGAAGCATAAGACAAGACTTGTGGTACGAGGATTTAGGCAAAAGGAAGGCCTAGATTTTTTTGATACATATTCCCTAGTTACAATAATAACTTTCATAAGAATGTTGATAGCTATTGCAGCTCTACGTAATCTGAAAATACATCAAATGGATGTTAAAACTGCATTTCTAAATGGAAATTTAGAAGAAGAAATATACATGAAACAACCTGAGGGTTACGTTGTTCCTGGACAGGAAAACAAGGTGTTCAGGCTTGTAAAATCCCTGTACGGACTGAAATAAGCTCCAAAGCAATGGCATGCAAAATTTGACAATGTTATGATGTCAAATGGTTTCAAAATAAATGAATGTGATAAATGTATCTACATCAAAGATACTCCAAATGGATACATTCTGGTCTGTTTGTATGTAGACGACATGCTCATTATTGGAAGCAATAACGACATTATCAAACAAACTAAGAACATGCTTAGTGGCAAGTTTGACATGAAAGATTTGGGAGTTGCAGATGTCATACTAAGAATCAAAGTTTTCAGGACACCTGAGGGAATTACTTTGTCTCAAGCTCATTATGCTGAGAAAGTACTTGAAAGATTTAAGAATTACTCCAATGGAACAGCAAAAAGTCCTGTCGATCCCAGTCTTCACTTGTTCAAGAATACAGGCAAAAGCATATCACAACTGGAATATGAATGTGTAATCGGTAGTCTGATGTACCTAACAAATTGTACAAGACCGGACCTAGCACATTCGGTAAATGTACTGAGCCGATACACGAGTAATCCAGGACGAAGTCACTGGAAAGGAATAACTAGAGTATTGAACTACTTGCGACATACTCAGAGTTATGAGCTGAATTACACCAGATATCCAGCAGTACTAGAAGGCTACAGTGATGCCAACTGGATATCGGACTCCAAGAACTCAAAATCCACAAAGGGATATGTGTTCACACTTGGTGGTGTAGCTGTGTCATGGAAATCTTCTAAACAAACGCTATTGACCAGATCCACCATGGAATCTGAGTTTATTGCTTTAGACAAAGCGGCAGAGGAAGCAGAATGACTTCGAAACGTTTTAGAGGATATTTCTATGTAGAAAAAACCAGTGTCTGCTTTATGTGTACATTGTGACAGCCAATCGGCTATAGCACGGGCACTGAGTTGTATGTATAATGGTAAGTCTCGTCATATAAGAAGGTGACACAAAACCATTAGACAACTACTCTCAAATAGAGTAATCTCTATAGAATATATAAAATCGGCCGACAACCTAGCGGATCCATTTACTAAAAGTCTGTCGCGAGAGCAGGTTATGAGATCATCAAGAGGAATGGGTTTAAAGCCTATGACGAAGGAGGATACTTGATGGAAACCCTACCTAGGAATTGGAGATCCCCAGATCTAGGTTCAAAGGGACAACTAAATCTTGTTGAATCGACGGGAGCACTGAGAGATTAAAATCTCATACCCACTCTTAGGATGATAAAATAGTGCTGCCTGCATAGAGTTAGGATAAGCTTGGCTTTTAATGATTCCCATAGTTTTAAAATAAAAGTGGGATATAGCAGAATACTCTTTATGGGCAATCACCTTGTGAGTGTGAAATGAGGCCGTTTCTAGGAGAATGAAGAGATGCTACATTCTCCAAGTTCACTCACAATTAACCAGGGATGTTCAAGACCAAAATGAACACAACAAGAGAACTTAGTTCTGTGAGGAGATGAAACTGTGTGATAGTTATTGTCTAGGTTCACATCAAAGCCCGGGTAGTTCAAGACATCATGATCATTACCTGGTCAAGTGAATCCGATAGCTACTTACTAAGGGTGGTTCAAAGTTGAAAATTTACTATCATTCCTGATGCAGTGATTTTCCGATTGTACTCTTAGAGTTTTCTGTCATGTTTTTTGTTTTTATGTCGTGTCTGGATTACACAGTCTGGTAATTTCCATTCATGTTGGGGATTGTTGAAATTAATTTTTTGCAGTTTTCTGGGGATTCCGGCAGGCTCCGGCCACCGGCGGCGCCAGAAAATGAGTGGATTGCGATCCTCTCGACGAGTACTATTTCGTGGTGTACTCACTTGCCAAAAATGAATTCCGTATGAATGAGAAATGTTGGTTCAAAGTTGGGTACTTGAAATGTACTAACTTGGCAACTTGGAAAAAATGGATAGTCCCATATCGGAAATTGGGAAAGATTTCTTCTAGTATATATACTAGAAAACTGGACTAAAGGGCGTGGCCCGAGGGTTACCACTAACGTGTAGTGGAGAGAGGACTTACCCAAAATGACAAACACACACGCGCGCCCGGCCTGGCCCGGCCCGGCTCCGGCCTCGGCTTCGGTTCGGTTCGGTTCGGGCTCTGGCTCTGGCTTAAAATTTTTTTTGCCCAGACAAAAAAATTTTACCCCCAGTGAATGATGAGGCTTTTCACATTCAGTAACTGATACCATTACTCTGTAACAGCAGAGTAATGGCTCACCAGTTATGAATCTGAACCACCACTCTGCTGTTGCAGAGTAGCGGACCATTACTCTGCTGTTACAGAGTAATGGGCCTCTGAAGAGTCTCCCCTTTTCTCATATAAGGCTACTGAATCCTGTAGAGTCTTGGCAGAATCCGAATTTTTGTCTTCTTCTTTTTCTTCTCCTATGTGTCAACAACTGAGAGTACAACACAGACAGAAGTTCGCTGGAATCTCTGAAGCAAGGGTGCTGCTCTTCAGAGAAGGTACAGTTGTATCTTGGGAAGCAATTCGCCAGCCACCGTCACACTACGGGGCGAATTTTGTTTTAAGAAGAGAGATTTTAATCTCGACTCTGTACAAAGCATTTGGTTTGCTAATTTTTTTACTGTATTTCTGTTCTTGACAAATTCTGTTAGTATTTTTCATATTTATAAAATCGAGTTCTAACATTTACTTCCAATGTTTCATTTACTACATGTTGATTACATGAACAATCTTTACGAGTAAGACAACTACTACAAGTATGCATCATTTAGTAACATGTAAAGCAGTTTATTTGGGAACATACTGAAACTGGCTTGGGAAATTTTCAACTGTCTTTTGTAATTAAGTTGCTTTGATACATACCAAAAAAATTGTCCAAACTGAGAGTATATCTTAGTTTTTTAAAATAGTAGGGGGTATATGCTAGTTTTCAGATTTCGAATGGGGACATTTCCTAAGATACTTTTTATCATGGGTATTTAGGTCATTTAACTGTGTCATGTGTGATGCACGCAAGTTCACTTAACAGAATTTTAACAGTTCCGTCCAAGCTGAGGGTATTTCTTAATTTTTTAAAGTAGTAGGGGTATATGCTAGTTTCTATATTTTTAATGGGGACATTTGCTTAAATATCCCTTATTATTATACTGCAGGGTTCATTGCACTTTTGAGTTCAGCACAACATTGATGACAAGAGGTAAATCCAAATTATTTACAATGGATAGATCATATGTGCACTGTACCTCCAGATAAGAAACAATGGAGAATATTACACACGAACATAAAACATAAACCTGATAAAAGTATGCCTAACACCAGTGCTAGAAAAATCACGAAAAATTACCGGTCCATACAACAGTTTTTTTAATGCCAATTTTTAAGAATATTTGCAAAAAAAGAACAGTTGTCAAATTATTTGTGCTCGTAGATTCAACAACTAAATTCGCCATTTCCAACGACGAGTTAAGTTGTTTCATACTTGCCGTTGGGACACGACGAGTTTAGTGCTGATTATTTGAGAAACTCGCTGTTCCCAACGACGATGACATTTATACTAAACTCACTACCGGGAACAGCGAGGATGTAGGAAGTTTCACAGAGAGTGAATCACTGTTGAACTTGGTGCATTTTCAGAAAAAAAACTCAATTTTCAAATCAACTCGCCATCCCAGTAGCGATGAGTAAAATAGCTAAACGCGTTGTTGGGAACAGCCAGTCTACTGGGCCACCACTTTATTCACCAGAATACACTAACTCTATCATTTCACAAAGTCTCTTTCTAACCCTTATTCATCTCCTTCCCCATGCAACCAAAACCCTAGCTCTCATCTTCGGCTACTACCTCAATAGTTGGTTGACAAGTTCACTTGGCAGAAACTCATACATTCCCAACAAATCTCTACCCACTACGTTCGTTTTTTGACAATATAAAGGTATATTTTTACTTGACTCATACAACGTAACTGGATAGGGTAGTGTTAGGATTAGGATTACGCTTTAACTTTAAATTAAATGTAGGGTTAAGGTCAGGAATTGAAGAGGGGTTGTGTTTGGTTTAAAGTTAAGGTTGGGTTTTTGTTATGCGCATAAAGTGTTCGATGAATTGTGTAAGTGATCGAATTCTTCGTTATGCACATTCGGTGTTTAATGTAATGCATAAGTGGTGACTTTTGAATGTAGGTACACCCCACCTTTGTTAGTAATGACTTGTTTGCGATCAATTGAATTCGTATGTAGTAATTGTACCTAAGAATTGTTTGTAGGCATAGGATAGAGAAATGCAATGTAGTTAATTTTATCTTTAACAGTTTTTGCAGGTTCAAAATGACACGACCTAGCGGTTCTGGACGCCGTCCTCCTAGTGCATCCGAGCGGGGGAAAGCTCCTGCAGTGGTAAGAATTGTTTTTTATAGTTCCGAACTCCATGAGATATATCTATTTAATCCAACCAGAATCAATTAACAACAACTATAATTTCTTTCGTTGCAGGATGTTACTGACACCCCTATCGATGCCCCTCAAACACCAAATACACACGCGACGCACCTGGGGGTCCCGGTCCCATCGACCCATCATTACTTAGGATGCAAGCCTCTCATCGATCTAATTTTATGTGGCAAGGTGATTCAAAGGACTTGACATTCCGAAAGCACAAAATGTTGCCTCTACACGATCGCATTATCCCATACTTGGTGGAGGCGGGATTCTATGGAGTTGCCTTGCCCTAACGGGGTCAGTGAAGTTGGATTGGGGTCTCCTAACTGCTCTAGTCGATAGATGGACTCATTCATTTCACCTACCGCATGGAGAGATGACGGTAACTTTACAAGAAGTTGCCTTAATTACTGGACTTCTGATAGATAGTGTAGCCATGACTGGAAGTTGGGGAGCCGATAAGTTTTATCTTGTACGACAATACCTCGGTCAGGATCCGACTGAACAGGATTTTATTGGTACATCTCTTAAAATTTCATGGCTATTGAAGTCATTCGATAACTACTTGAATCCATAGTCGACTGATTATCAATTAGAGTGCTACATCCGAGCCTATCTTATGATGCTTTTTGGTGGTGTGATATTTTCCAACTCAACAGGCAACCAAGTCCCATCGAACATTAGACTAGCTGGCCGGTTTAGTTGGGGTAGTTGTTGTGCTATCTAGATGATCTAAACTAGACACAAATTAAAAACCTCACAAGTGTACGAATCGTTTGGAGAAGCGTAGTGACGAGCAAGGGTCGATCCCACAGAGATTGTAGAATTTAACTTACTAACCAATAAAACAAAAATAAGGATGGTAAAGGATTGTTCTAAAAGAAAAGGAAAGGATTAAAACTAAATCAAGAAGTTCTGAATCACAAATACTTATTAAGTAGTTGGGTTTTGATTTCCACCTATAGTCAGTAATGCTAAGTTGTCTTCTTCACTATTCTAGTTACTCATGTTCATTCCTTTAAGGGCATGGTATCTACTCTTTAAAGTATTGTTTCCCTAGCCAAGAATTAGGCATGGTATCTATTCTAATTCGTTTCTTTCCTTAAGTATTTAGCATGGTATCTACTAAGTTGCACTTAAGGAAAACATAAGAACAATGGAAACGAACAAACACTTAAAGTTCTAGAAATTGGTATCAGATATAGATCCCTCAAGGTGATTAAACCAAGAACCCCTAAAGATTCCTGTGTTACAAGTTATGAGCACGAGATACGGGTCGTCTCAATATGCTCATATGACAGATTCAGATTCATCATACTCAAACTTGATAAACTCAGATTCTATATGTCAGTCGACTTGCTGTCACCTCAGTCGACTGCCCTTAAAATTCTGAACAAGTTTGATTATTATAAATCTATACCACTACTCTCAGGTTTAATCAATAAGTACAGAATAGCACTCAGAAGAATAGAAGCATTACATAACTATGGTTTCAACCTACCTAACTATGAAATTAGTTCCACATAATAAGACTTTTATTGATTAACAAGTTCGAATAAATGATTAGCATAAAAGAATTAGAAAGGGAAGGAATAAACTGATGTAGTTCGGTCAGATGGGTCGGCTGGCTGTCACACAGTCGACCGGCAGTTCTCTTCTTAGTACTTGATCTCCTTTTTCCTTCTTCTATGCTGATAAAGTGCTGCTCTTTGTTGATGACTTGACGATTCAGAAACTCTTGTGATTTCGTGATTTTTGGGGTTGGGAGCGAGAGCGGAGGAGGAGCGCCAAAATAATGCCTCTTGATTGATATTTATAGAACACGTCACAAGAATTAGGGTTTGCCACTTTTTCAGGAAAGTCCTCCTCTTTCCTTCTTCATTTGATCCGCGATTTATTTCTTTCTCTTTTCTTCTTTTCTTCCTTATCTTCTAACCACGTGCTCTTCCAATCCCCTGTATCTAGCTTTTATTTGTTGGAGAAGTTATTATTCGCATATAGCCTGGGTTTGGATAGATTTGGATTTAGATACGGATGCATCTTATCTTTTCACTCCGTCGAATACCAGTCGACTGTTGTTGGGCGTAAGTCGACTGGTGCTGAGACATTTGTGGCTTCATGATTCCTCAGTCAAGTCGACTGATGTTGAGGCAGTTGACTGTGCCGAGCCCCAGTAATCTCTCTGTCCGGTCGACTAATGAAGAGCAAGTCGACTGTTGCACTGCAGTTCCCTGTATATCATTCTCTCAGTCTGTATTAGTCTGGAATCTGCTTCGTTTTGTTGCTTTTGATTGTTTCCTATGGAAAAGAGAAAAGAAGAGTAAAATACCACATATAGAGCATTAAAATGTCCAATTGCAATAAGATTATTGCTCCTAAATGTGAATTTTCTTGAGTTCATCAAATACCCCCAAACTTAGCTTTTGCTTGTCCTCAAGCAAAAAGCGAAATTATGAACAAGGGGAAAATAATAGTCTCAACCCATCATACCAAGAAAATGTCTCATTATGCAGGCATCAAAATTTTGCAATCAAAATTATAAACAATTTGCAAATAAAATAAAAGCAAGCATACCCACTTTCTTTAGTGCAATTGTCTATTCATAACTCCAAACCCAACCACACTTGTCATGCAATTAATTATAGTTATAGTATGTAACACTCCATCTGTGATTATCCCCTTTCTCTACTACAAACCGAGTAGCAAACTAGAGTTTTTATTTTTATTTTTTATTTTTTTTAATTTTTTTTTAAGTTTCTTCTTTAAGTCGTCACTTGCCTTTTGACGCGAGTGCAAGACATTTGTGATGAATCCACCCGGTTACTCAACAAGTCACAAACTTTTAGTGCTTTACATACTCATATTTCAAGTTGCCGTTTGACGTAAAGGTAAACATTGGTGATGAATACCCCTAGTTACTAAGCACTCAAAACATTGGAGTAGATTGACTTTATTCATCTATATATTCTTTTCATTTTTACTCTATTTACTTAAACTCTGTTTAGGACTAGATCAAAGGGAATAATCGCTAGAAAAAGCATCACAATTGTTTTTATGTATAATCGCATGACTCATATAATTTTGTAAGGCATTATGAAACTCAACAATCCTAAAGTAAATAAGTATCCTTACTCTTACTTTATAAGAAATTGTTTATCCTAAAAAAATCAAAAGACTTCCAATGTAACTAACTAATACCCCCAAACTTAGATGGAACATTGTCCTCAATGTTCGCACAAAACATAAAATATAGGCATGTGTTACCAACTAGTTTGAAGGAAAGAAAAAGAAATAAAGAAATGATTAAAGAAATAAAATAAATAGAGAGTGTAAGTACTCCCCTGAAAAATTGGGTTGCCTCCCAATAAGCGCTGTGTTTTCTGTCTTCAGCTAGACTTGATGAGTTCATGCAATGTATTGAATGGTTTGAAGATTCACATCTTCCTCGTGCGGCTCTAGACTCATCTCAATGTACGGCTTTGCCCTATGCCCGTTCACCTTGAATGTTTGATTTTTCTCTTTGCTATGAACCTCCAATGCACCATGTGGAAAGACTTTTGTAACAATGTATGGGCCATACCATCGTGACATAAGCTTGCCTGGAAAAAGTCTTAATCTTGAGTTGTATATCAATACCTTCTATCCTTCATAAAACTCCTTCCTTACTAGCTGTTTATCATGGTACAACTTGGTCCTTTCCTTGTACAGTTTTGCATTTTCATATGCGTCGTGCCTCAACTCTTCAAGCTCATTCAGTTGTAATCTTCTTTTGTCGCCTGCTTGCTTCATATCAAAATTGAACCTTTTAATGGCCCAATAGGCTTTGTGTTCCAACTCCACTGGCAGATGACAGCCTTTTCCAAAAACCAAACGGTATGGTGACATGCCGATGGGTGTTTTTTTATGCTGTTCGGTAGGCCCATAATGCATCGTTCAAGCGCAGCGTTTCTCCTTGTATTTACTGTCTTTTCCAAAATGCCCTTGATTTCTCTGTTGCTAATCTCCACCTGCCCACTAGTTTGAGGATGATATGGAGTGCCCACTCTATGTGTAATACCATATTTCTTCATCAAAGAAGCAAATGGAAAGTTATTGAAGTGGCTCCCTCCATCACTAATTATTGCTCGTGGTGTACCAAACCTAGTGAAAATGTTCTCCTGCAAAAACTTGACAACAACTTTGTGATCATTAGTTTTTGAGGGGACAGCCTCGACCCATTTAGACACATAATCCACACCCATAAGAATATATAAATAACCAAATGAGTTAGGAAAGGGACCCATGAAGTCGATTCCCCAAACATCAAAAAGCTCGATTACTTGGATGTTTTGCAGTGGCATTTGATTTCTAGAAGATATGTTGTCTGTCCTTTGGCATTTGTCACAAGTCCTGCAAAAAGAAAAAGCATCTTTGAATACATTAGGCCAATAAAAACCAGATTGTAATACCTTAAGTGCTGTTCTTTTTGGTCCAAAATGTCCTCCACATGCATATTGGTGGCAATATTGTAGAATACTCATTTATTCCTCTTCTGCCACACATCTTCTTATAATTTGATCAGGGCAAAATTTGAACAAATAAGGATCATTCCAATAATAGTGCTTGCACATGGCCACCAGTCTCTTTCTTTCCTGAAGTGTCATACCTGGAGGGAAAACATGAGCAGTGAGATAATTTACAATATCTGCAAACCATGGAAAATATGAGCAGTGAGATACCAGTCGACTGGTTTTGTTACCAGTCGACTGCCCCTGTTGTATGTTTATTTCAAATAAATGTTCATCTGGGAAATCTTCATTAAGTGGGAGCACAATTCTCTCTTCCTTATGCAGTAGTCTGGACATGTGATCTGCCACAACATTGTCACTTCCTTTCTTGTCTCTAATCTCAAGATCGAATTCTTGAAGCAACAGCACCCATCTGATCAACCTAGGCTTAGCATCTTTTTTAGCAAACAAATATCTCAACGCAGCATGGTCAGTGAAAACAATAACTTTAGAACCAATCAAATATGATCTAAACTTCTCTACAGCAAAAATAACAGCTAAGATTTCTTTTTCAGTAGTGGAATAATTTAGCTGTGCATCGTTTAAAGTTCGAGAAGCATAGTAAATAACATGGGGTACCTTATTGATTCTCTGACCTAAAACAGCTCCTAAAGCATAATCACTTGCATCACACATAAGCTCGAAAGGATGGCTCCAATCTGGTGCCATGACAATAGGTGCAGAAATGAGAAGATTTTTCAATGTAATAAAAGCATTTGTGCATTCTTCTGTCCATGCAAACTCAACATCCTTAGCCAACAAATCACAAAGGGGTTTGGAGATTTTTGAGAAATCTTTTATAAATCTTCTATAGAACCCTGCATGTCCAAGAAAACTCCTAACACCCTTGACTGTAGTGGGAGGGGGTAGCTTTGATATGATGTCAATTTTTGTCTTGTCCACCTATATGCCTCTTTTTGACACCACATGTCCCAACACAATACCTTGTTGTACCATAAAATGGCACTTTTCCCAATTCAGCACTAAATTGCATTCTTCACATCTCTTAAGCACAAGCTACAAATGGTTAAGGCATTCATCAAAACAAGATCCAAAAATACTAAAATCATCCATAAATACCTCGATGAACCTTTTCACCATGTCTGAAAATATACTCATCATGCATCTCTGAAATGTAGCTGGTGCATTGCACAATCCAAAGGGCATTCTCCTGTATGCAAAAGTACCAAAAGGACATGTAAAAGTGGTTTTTTCTTGATCTTCTGGAGCAATAGCAATTTGATTATAGCCACTATAACCATCTAAAAAACAATAATGACTATATCCTGCTAATCTTTCTAACATTTGATCAATAAAAGGAAGAGGGAAGTGATCTTTCCTGGTTTCGTTATTCAGTTTCCTGTAGTCAATGCATACCCTCCATCCTGTAGTCACTCTAGTAGGGATAAGCTCATTCTCTTCATTCTTCACCACTGTGACTCTACTTTTCTTAGGCACCACATGTATAGGGCTCACCCACTTGCTATCTGAGATAGGGTAGATGATGCCAACATCTAATAGCTTCAAGACCTCTGTTCTTACCACCTCCTTCATGTGTGGATTAAGCCTTCTCTGTGCTTCCCTGCTAGGTTTTGCATTGTCTTCAAGAAGTATTTTATGCATGCATTTGGATGGACTTATTCCCTTGATATCTGCAATGGTCCATCCTATGGCACCTTTGTGTTCTCGCAATACCCTCAACAACTTCTCTTCTTCCTGTGCACTCAAATTTGCAGCAACTATCACTGGTAGCGTCTGGTTTTCTCCCAAATATGCGTGCTTCAGATGTTCAGGCAGCGGCTTCAGCTCCACATCTGGCGTCCTGGTAGTGGTCGGGCCAGTCGACTTATCCTTGCCACCAGTCGACTGGTCCGAGGAAACACAAGTGTCATCAGTCACAATATTTTCAAATGCAGGTGCGAGTTTACCTGGATATGACTTTGGAGTTTCAAGGTGATGTACTGTTTCTGCTATCCTCCAGTCACCGTGTTCCTGTTCAACATTAGACAATGTTAGAGACTGTGTAATTGCAGCTTGTAGTGGTTCAATGCTATGTACCTGAAATGTTTGATCAATAATCTCCTGTACCACATCAATATTATAGCACTCATGATCATCATGTGGTAATTTTAGTGTATCAAACATTTTAAATTCAACTTTTTCTCCGTTTATCTTCATACTTATAATACCCTTTTTAACACAAATTTTTATATCAGCTGTACTCATAAAGGGCCTACCTAGAATGATCGGTAGAGATGATGGCATTGAAGATTCCTCCATATCTAACACAACAAAATCAGCAGGCAAAATAAAATGTTTACCTGAACTAGGACATCTTCCAAAATACCTCTAGGTCTTTTGATGCTGCGATCTGCCAACTGCAAACTGCAAAGTGATGGATGTTGGTTTGAGTTCCCCCAATCCTAGCTTTTCGTAAATAGAGTAAGGAAGAAGATTGATGCGTGCCCCCAAGTCTAGCAGTACCTTTTCAAAGAAGTGCTCACCAACCCTGCAAGGAATGGTAAAACTACCTGGATCCTTCAGTTTAGGAGGTAATTTTCTTAATAATACAGCGCTCACTTCCTCTATCAAAGCCACATCCTCCTTAACCTGAAATGTTCTTTTGTGAGTACAACATTCTTTCAAAAATTTGGCATAAGAAGGAATTTGTTTAATAGCATCAAGTAGGGGGATATTAATTTCTACCTTTCTGAGAGTTTCAAAGATGTCAAATAAATGTTGTTCTTTCTTTTGCTTGACTAACCTTTGAGGGAATGGTGGCAAAACTGTTCTTTCTTTTTCACTTACCTTGTTGGAACCCAAAACTTTTGATGGATGTGTTTTTGCTTCTTCTGTGTGTGTTCCAACCTTGTTTTCAATTGTCTTACCACTTCTCAGAATTGTTACTGATTTGAGCTGTTCTTGGCCTCTAGGATTTGGTATGGTTTGTGAAGGGAGTTCTCCTGCCTTTCTCACACTCAACTCCTTTGCGATTTGCCCGATTTGAGTTTCCAACTTCTGAATTGCTTGCCCTTGTTGGTTGCTTGTTTGATGTTGTTATTGGAGCAATTGAAGAACGGTGGATTCAAAATCCAACTTCTTCTGTTCTTGAACTGGCCTATCAAACCCACTTCCCATTTGGAAGTTCCGTGCATGTCCTTGCGAAGATTGAGTTCCTTGATTGTTGCTCCATGATAAATTTAGATGGTTCCTCCACCCTGGGTTGTATGTGTTCGAGAATGGGTTGTTCTTTGGTGGAAACACTCATTGTCCCACATAGTTTGCATGCTCCTGATCTGTAAAAGAAGACATGGAACATGTGTCAGTTGTATGATCAAAATGAGAACAGATTGCACAAATTTCTTTTGTTTGATTTTTTACACTGCCCATTGTTGTCATTGCATTAACAAGCATATCAATTTTTTTATTCAAGTTTGCCATTTCTAATTGTATGTTATTACTACCAGAAATTTCATAAACTCCCTGTTTTTTAGAAATGCCCCTTCCCCTTGTTGAGAATTGCTGTGAGTTCTCGCTAAGTTCTTCAAATAATTCGATGGCCTCCTCACCACTTTTCCTCATCAAAATCCCGTTGCAAGTTGAATCCACAATTGCCTTGTTAGTATCATTTAAACCCTCATAAAAAGCTTGTACCTGATCATCTTTAGGCATGTTGTGTGTAGGACACTTGAGGAGTTTGTTCTTGAAATCCTTCCATGCTTCGAAGAATAAATCTCCATCTTTTTGTTGGAAGAGTTGAATCTCCCTCTTTAGTTGTTTGGTCTTCTAGGCTGGAAAGAATTCTTCCAAGAATTTTGTTGCCAATTGCTCCCATGAATTAATTGATCCTGGTTCCAAAGAATTATACCACAATTTAGCATTAAGTTTTAAGAAAAATGGAAACAAGATTAACCTGATCTGTTCAGGGGTAAGCCCTTGGACACTTCGTGTTCTGCAAAGATCAAAGAAGTCTTGCAGATGGAGGTGAGGCTCTTCGTCTGGTTTGCCACTAAAGTGGGGAACCATGCTAAGTAATTGGGGAGAGAGATGCATATTCCCTGTGACATTAGGTTGATAAGCAATGCAGGAAGGTTGCTCAATATTCTTAGGCATGAATTTGTCCTGCATTGGTACTCGATTTGGTACTTCCTCAGCCATTATTGCTCGTGAATTGGGTCTCTGTACAGTCGACTGGTTCCGTGTAGTAGTCGACTGGTTGGACGCAGACAGCCGACCTAGTCTGTGCAGTGTGCGTTCTGTTTCTGCGTCAATAGGTAGTAGCTCTGGACGAAGTGATCTCCTTCCGTGCATCCACCAAAATCCTGTAACCTAAAAGAGAAGATATTTATTAATAAAATAAAAGATTTACTGATTTGTAAGTTAAAATGCTAACAATTCCCGGCAACGGCGCCAAAAACTTGTTGTGCTATCTAGATGATCTAAACTAGACACAAATTAAAAACCTCACAAGTGTACGAATCGTTTGGAGAAGCGTAGTGACGAGCAAGGGTCGATCCCACAGAGATTGTAGAATTTAACTTACTAACTAATCAAACAAAAATAAGGATGGTAAAGGATTGTTCTAAAAGAAAAGGAAAGGATTAAAACTAAATCAAGAAGTTCTGAATCACAAATACTTATTAAGTAGTTGGGTTTTGATTTCCACCTATAGTCAGTAATGCTAAGTTGTCTTCTTCACTATTCTAGTTACTCATGTTCGTTCCTTTAAGGGCATGGTATCTACTCCTTAAAGGATTGTTTCCCTAGCCAAGAATTAGGCATGGTATCTACTCTAATTCGTTTCTTTCCTTAAGTATTTAGCATGGTATCTACTAAGTTGCACTTAAGGAAAACATAAGAACAATGGAAACGAACAAACACTCAAAGTTCTAGAAATTGGTATCAGATCTAGATCCCTCAAGTTGATTAAACCAAGAACCCCTAAAGATTCCTGTGTTACAAGTTATGAGCACGAGATACGGGTCGTCTCAATATGCTCATATAACAGATTCAGATTCATCATACTCAAACTTGATAAACTCAGATTCTATATGTCAGTCGACTTGCTGTCACCTCAGTCGACTGCCCTTAAAATTCTGAACAAGTTTGATTATTATAAATCTATACCACTACTCTCAGGTTTAATCAATAAGTACAGAATAGCACTCAGAAGAATAGAAGCATTACATAACTATGGTTTCAACCTACCCAACTATGAAATTAGTTCCACATAATAAGACTTTTATTAATTAACAAGTTCGAATACATGATTAGCATAAAAGAATTAGAAAGGGAAGGAATAAACTGATGTAGTTCGGTCAGATGGGTCGGCTGGCTGTCACACAGTCGACCGGCCGTTCTCTTCTTAGTACTTGATCTCCTTTTTCCTTCTTCTATGCTGATAAAGTGCTGCTCTTTGTTGATGACTTGACGAATCAGAAACTCTTGTGATTTCGTGATTTTTGGGGTTGGGAGCGAGAGCGGAGGAGGAGCGCCAAAATAATGCCTCTTGATTGATATTTATAGAACACGACACAAGAATTAGGGTTTGCCACTTTTTCAGGAAGGTCCTCCTCTTTCCTTCTTCATTTGATCCGCGATTTATTCCTTTCTCTTTTCTTCTTTTCTTCCTTATCTGCTAACCACGTGCTCTTCCAATCCCCTGTATCTAGCTTTTATTTGTTGGAGAAGTTATTATTCGCATATAGCCTGGGTTTGGATAGATTTGGATTTAGATACGGATGCATCTTATCTTTTCACTCCGCCGAATACCAGTCGACTGTTGTTGGGCGTAAGTCGACTGGTGCTGAGACATTTGTGGCTTCATGATTCCTCAGTCAAGTCGACTGATGTTGAGGCAGTTGACTGTGCCGAGCCCCAGTAATCTCTCTGTCCGGTCGACTGATGAAGAACAAGTCGACTGTTGCACTGCAGTTCCCTGTATATCATTCTCTCAGTCTGTATTAGTCTGGAATCTGCTTCATTTTGTTGCTTTTGGTTGTTTCCTATGGAAAAGAGAAAAGAAGAGTAAAATACCACATATAGGGCATTAAAATATCCAATTGCAATAAGATTATTGCTCCTAAATGTGAATATTCTTGAGTTCATCAGTAGTGCTGCTTTGGCCGTCCTTTACATAAATCTCTGTCATGCTTCGTTGAACAATGTACAGGCGGCAGGGCCGATGTTGATACTACAAATATGGAGCTGTAAGAGATTCCACATTGGTCGGCCGCGTGTAAGAGTCCAACACTCGTTAATACCCATTGTGGAGTTTAAAGATATTTAGAGTCGATAGGTTTGCTCCTATTGGTGTTCGGAATCTTTGAAAACATTCACCACACGTCTATGAATGCTAGGAAGAAGGAAGCTAGGGTTTTGGGTTTATGTGGAAAATGGGTAGAGAGATTGAGATAGAGAGATATGAGAGAAGAGTTGAGTTAAGTCGGGTAAGTGAAGTAGAGACCCAGTATACTCGCTATTCCCAACAGCGAGTGTAGTATATTTGTCCTCGCCATTGGGAATAGCAAGCTTATTCTATGAAGTTCATTTGGAAATTTAACCAAGTCCAATAGAGAGTTTCTGCTCTCTGGGAAATGTGAAAAACTTCGCAGTCGCTGTTCCCAACAACGAGTTTAATATAAAGATCATGGCTATTGGGAACAGCGAGTTAATTTGAATTTTTTTAACTAAACTCGCCGTTTGGAACAACGAGTAGCTAATAAAATTAGAACTATGGAGTTTTTTCCCGAAAATTCACCAAGTCCAAGTGTTTCACTTTATGTGAAATTTCTTACATCCTCGTCGTTCCCAATAGCGAATTTAGTATAAATGTCATTGCCATTGGGAACGAGGAGTCTTTATTCAAAATTTTGAATTAAACTCGCAATTCCCAACAACGAGTCTAGTGTAAATATCCTTGCCATTGGGAACGATGAGTATTCATTGAAAATTTTGAACTGAACTCGTCTTTGGGAATGACGAGTTTAGTTGTTAAGTCCACGAGTGCAAATAGTTTGGCAACTGTCCTGCTTTTGCAAATATTTTCAAAAATTGGCATAAAAAAAATTTCCAAACAACATAGAAGTACTCTTTTAGAGTTAAAATGTTAGATAATTCAATAGTGAATAACAAATAAATAAATACACAAACAAATAAATTCATTATTTCTATGATTCCCTTCAGGGAGATAGATCAAAGAGGCAGAGAGTATAAATAGAATTGGCATCTCCAGTGAAGAAGCTCGAAACAGTAAATTATTGACTCAAGACTCTTAACTGACAAGTAATAATTTAAGTATAAATACTCATTCTTGTGGAATTTGGATACAACTAAGACGGCTAATATTCGTGTTTCATCGATCCTCCTGCCTCGCTACTGACTTTTCAAATTATCAAATACTTCTAAAAATTCGCGCAGCTTTACAAATAATAACTGCACATTCACTAATTATCAAGATACTTTGAGGTCTTCTGCAACTTCATGGTATAATCTCTTAAGGAATCCAACAATCTACCAAAGTAAAAATAACTGCATCCTTTAGTGTCTCTTTTTTCCCCCTAATGATATTGGCACTGAAGTGTTTGAGATGTGTTCAACCTTCATCCTTGAGCCAGTGCTGGATTACATAGAGTAAGAACACCGAACAGACTGATACTGAACCGAGGACTACAATGAGCCGAACCCATATAGAAGCGAGAAATGCCCTCTCCACAAATGAATGCCACATCCAAAACCATGCGATACTACAAACCGATACCAATCTTCGGCAAGGGGTTCCCGGCTTCGCGAGACCTTTTCGATCTGCTCTAGGCTAAGCTCAATGGGGCGCCCCGTTCTTTAACTTCCCTTCTTTCGTCCGTCCACGAGGCAGTCAAAAGAAAGAGAGAAAGGGGTGGCTATAACGCAGGAGTCGTGGCGGAGATAAATTGAACAAGTATGGTCGTCCCCTGTTGGGCACGAACAACAATTTGGCTGATGGAGTGAAGACGTTGTGATAGACGTAGCCATGTCTGTAAACAGAAAACAACAAATTATACATGGATTTTGAGTGAGAATAAACATCATTTATAGGTTATAAGTACCTAGGTCCTATGTATGTCCCATGTTATGTTGGAAAACAATGAGAGGCTGATAAAGTTAGGATAGAGAGTCTACAGTATCAGAAAAAAATTATGTATTGTAAATGCACTTAATCTGTTATAGTATATGATATGGCTAAAAATAAGGGTTAAATCGGAACCGTCCAAATCGGGCACGAATCTTAAAGATCAGAGGTAAAATGGTAATTTCACCTACAAACGGGTCTGAAATGGGAACTGGACTTTTTTCAAAATGCCCAATAATCTATAAACGGATCCATCTTACTGGGTGCGGGTTCCAACCCGCAAGAAACCCAGTCCAGTTGGATAGGAAATTAGGGTTTATGATTGTCCTCAATCAACGGTCCTGATCATTTCTATCCATCCACTGGGAAGTAGGGATTTGATCTTATTCCGAAACTTGTTCCTAAGGCAGCTATAAATACCCCCCATCCCCCACTATTATCAGGTAATCAATTTTTCGCCAATCAAAGCTCATTCATAATCTTTCTGATTACTGACTCGAGTGTCGGAGGGTTCGTCGCCGGGATCAACCCCGGTGTTTCACACTTTTTGCAGGTTAACGGCAGGAGATCACGGTCAAACTCTGGCGAAAAGATATTTCAGTTTAACTATTCAACATTCCAAGAATCCACAAATCTATCTGTTTGCCCCCACACCGATTTCAGCAGCAACAGATTGGCGCCGTCTGTGGGAACACGAATAGCAACCCATCCTCTTCCATCGGTTAAGATTACCTTCAGCCATACCTCTAAGGAAACTGAGATCTAGAGGGTCCAACCGTAGGCCCACTCCTCCTCAACCACAACAGGAGGTCCCCCTCCAAACCCTCCAGCAGCAGGGGCAACTCCCTCCTCAGCCTGATCAGCCCCTGCAGCAGGAGCAACCTCCTCTTCAATCCCAGTGGGCTCCACTCGGGCCCCAGAATGCCGGTGTAGGGACCTCTCGTCCCAATCCTCAGAAACAACCCCTTCACCGTGACCACGTCTCCATACATAACCCTTCAACCGACTCAATGGCATCTCATAACCCCCCGCCTTTCGAAGACCTCCGCAACATCCTTATCAACCGGCAGAAAGAAGAGGATCTTCGCCGCCGTTTGGATGAAAGGCAGGCCCGTAAGGGAGCCACCCGCTCAGAATGTCCAAAT